>JAVJIF010004069.1:0-225002 GCA_038442645.1 Agave tequilana
TGAGCTTTAATTTGACGGATTCACTAGGCTCCAGAAAGAGCAAACGACACATGAGAATGACTCGCCATGTGAAATGTGAATGGCCTGAACCATGAAGAAAGAGAGAGAGAGATCAGGTGCCTCCCCCCAACAACGCGCGTTTGTTTATTCATCCAGTAAAGTATTTCTCTTTGTTGGGCCTCAATCCGAACTATAATAGAGGGCTGATTTTTTTCAACAAGCCCAATGAATAAATAACACTGAATATTTTTAATATTGTTTTTTTTTCCCCATTTTCTCAGAAAAATATCAGAATTAAAATTTTACATCATAAGACTACAAATAAAAAAGAATGAAAAGAAGAATTCATATTAAAGTAATAAACTCTCGTGAGCGAAGAAAAAAACTCTCCCAACCGGAGGACCCATTGTCACACCATGTAAATGTATTAAAAAAGAACTTGTGTGGTATAATTTCTCACTGTATATGTGTTGTTAGATAACAAATTAGGGCGTAATTTCTTCTTGATTTACAACACAGTTAAAACGATAACAATAAACTTATTAGTCCTTGTAGATGGTTTTACTAAAATTTTACTGTCATGAATGAAAGTTTCAAATAATTTAGACTTTGATGTGGTTTTGAACAATCATTTCATCATAATTTACTAATTCTTGTCTTATCATATGGTAAGAGCAAATTAAAATTAGCTCAAGTATTGAACTCCATTTATAAAGAAAGTCTAAGCTAAATTAAAGTTTTTCCATATATATATATATATATATATATATATATATATATATATATATATATATATATATATAGAGAGAGAGAGAGAGAGAGAGAGAGAGAGAGAGAGAGTTCTCACTAGAATATTTTCACACATATAATATATGTCGTTGTAATACCCCGTTCCGGAATACGTACTTAGTTGCGTATTCAGTTTTTCGATCATATTTTTCGATTTACTTCCTGTATTTGACCGATTTCAGTTTTAAAAATCATTTTCCAATATTATATATTTTCTATGATTTTCTGGAATTTTCCTGAATTTAATTAAATATTTTCAAAACGGGTGTCGACCAGTGCCGCTGATTGATTCTCGGATTTTTAATTCACAAACAGTTAAGAATTTCTAGAAGGTCCTTTAGACTTTATTTCTTAGAATCATATTTTCTATCTAAATACTTTTTCTGAGAATTTTATGAATTTATGAAAATTCCAACGGAGTTGGTAGATAACTGATTCCGGGATTTTTAGTTTAAAACTATAAATTATTTCTTCAAACGAATTTCACCATGAGTCTTAAAATATTATTCTTGATTTTGGTAAAATTTTCGGGTCGTTCCGAGATACTTGAATTTCGGACGATTTCGATATTTTCCGAAATGTTTTCCGCATCTTCGACTTAAACCTGAAAAATTGTCTTTTCAACATTTTTAAATTTTAAGCCAAAGAAAATATCTTTCCTTTTCATAATTCTTTTCCTTTTCCCTTTTTCTTGATTTTCCTTTACTTCCTTCACAAGCCTCAAAATTTTCCAATTTTTCAATAATTCCACTTTCTCCAAAATTCCACCAACTCCCACCTACTTCCTCATTTAATGCATCTCTTACTCTCTCTCTCCATGGCCAGCCAAGTGGCCAAGTGAGGGACACCTCACCCTCTCCTATTTGCAATAAACCCCCTCTCAATTACATTATTTGCAACTCCTTTACAAAATCTAAAACCTATATAAACATTTCCTTTACATTTCTTTTCCTTTTTCTTCATTTCACCAAAGTATTAGCCTTCACCATTTCCCTCTCCATCTCAACTTCAACCACCTACTTCCAAAACAACACCACAAGATCATCATCTCCACCTCAAGCAACCATTTTGGAACTTGGATCGTAGCTTTCTTCGCCGCCAAAGATCACCTTGGTGCTATTCGTCGACAACGACCCTTTCGATAGCATAAAACGTCGATTGATCACTCCTAGTGAGTACTTTTACTCACCAAGACTTGTAAACTTCCTAATATACTTGTATTTCCACATCTTGTACACTTGTGCCTTCAAAATTTACTAACTCTCGTCTTATCATGTGGCAAGAGCAAATTAAAATTAGCTCAAGTCTTGAAACTCCATTTATAAAAAAAGTCTAAGCTAAATTAAAGTTTTTCCATATATATATATATATATATATATATATATATATATATATATATATATATATATATAGAGAGAGAGAGAGAGAGAGAGAGAGAAATGTAAATCAGCTGACACAGGAGGCAACTCCCTCCTATGTCGCACTCAAAAATCAATTTCCCGAGTGAATTTTCAAGATCCGACCGCACATTATCATCTTCATATTCTAAGATATATACATATAAAAAATCAAGTGATTTGAAGTTTGTTTACTCCATTTTCTTTGGGTTCAAACATTACGGTTTTTTAACAATAGAATAAATTGAACGATTAGATTAATAAGTAAACGAACTTCAAATCACTTGATTTTTTTATATATGTATATCTTAGAATATGAAGATGATAATGTGCGGTCGGATCTTCAAAATTCACTCGGAAAATACGATTTTTGAGTGCGACATAGGAGGGAGTTACCTCCTATGTCAGCTGATTTACATTTTTCTCATATATATATATATATATATATATATATCCATATATATGTGTGTGTGTTATATATATATATATGTATATATGTAGATATATATATATAGAGAGAGAGAGAGAGAGAGTTCTCACTAGAATATTTTCACACATATAATATATGTTGTGCTTGCGCTATTCTTGACAACAACCAATTGAGGAACCCCGAACAGACAGAGAGAGATGCAGCTGAGAAGTACCCAAAGATAAGAACAAAAAATTAACAAGAGAGAAAGCAAACACAATATTTAACGAGGTTCGGCAATTTGCCTACATCCTCGAGGTAAGAGGGAGAGAGATCTTACTGATTCAACAATCAAGTACAAGTATTTCAGATATACAATTCATGAGGGCTTTACCCCTATATTTATAGCTAGAGAGTCTCAGGGTTTTAGCAAACCACAATTGGATTCGACTTCAAAACAGAAAAGAAGTTTGAATTCGAACAGGAGAGCAAATTCGCCTGTCGGTCGACCACCGACCCTGTCCCTAGGTCGACCGGTCGATCGACTGGGACCAACAGAGAGCCAAACTGTGCCAGTCGATCGATCGTGCCGGTCGATCGTTCTTCTTACCACGGTTGACAAGGCGGTCGACTGGGCTGTACATGTGCACGCTGTGCACGCCGGTCGACCGGGCGGTCTACCGGCCCTGTTCTGGTACATGCTGCAGACTGCCTCCTCGCTCCTTCTGGATTTCGATCTCTGTGCTATCTCTTCCAATGATTTTAAAAACTCTTTCGATGTATTTTTTCTCCTCTTATCTTGTAACGGTCCCATATTCTAATAACCTCAATTAATATAAACATCTATATTGATCAACAGATTAGCATAATAATCTCCAGTCTTCTTGAAAATTTTGGCATCTCTTTTGTAAATACTAATCTGTCCTAAGGTATATTTCAAGTCACAATAATTTTGGTCATTATTAGCCTACTTATTCTCAATCCACATATAAGCCAAGCTCAATAATTACCCATGCAATCATAATAATGTTTTGGCTCACAACGGCATACTTATTCTCCAATAAAATTTCGGCTTGACTTCGCCTACTTATAAGAAAACAAAAGAGCATACGCTCGAGAGTACCCCTCTCGGCATTTAAAAAAAAAATCAAAATGATAAATTGCACTTGTCATGATCATCACATTGATGATACACATCTTCATATCACAAATCAATAAAAGTATCTCAAATGCCAACTTGAGATGAGTTACTACAACAGTTCCCTACATATGCACATAATTGACCATTTATCCCTCATCCAACACATATCATCTACAAGCACAATTATTCTAAAAATATAACATAATTAGATTATACATAAGAAGATTGGACTGATTCAGAATGAACTCCGTGCAGTTTTAACTAGACCCCAGTCTCAAAGCAACCTGCAAAACACCAGTCTGAGGGGAGTAAGCTCGACAGCTCAGTGAGTAGAGTAAGAATAATCAAGGAATGATGACATATCATTGAGAAGCATAAAATTTGAGTAATAAAGATAAATCTGAGAAAATAAGAAAAACAAGAGAAATCAATGACATCCCATGGTCTGATAATTAAGACAATGTCCTCCGAAATCTCGAGGACAATCAGCCTTTTATGGTCATAAATTTTCAACTTCTTTCTTGGATTGTTATTTTTCCTATGATAAGATTTATGAGTTGTATAAATACATTTCTATTTAGTTGTTTGAATTCGTCTTATGTATACATAGCATGTGTTACCCACATGTCTCAAAGCAACTTGCAATACACCAGTCTGAGAGGAGTAAGCTCGACAGCTCAGTGAGTAGAGTAGGAATAATCAGGGAATGATGATATATCAATGAGAAGCATGAATATTTGAATAATAAAGATAAATCTAAGAAAATAAGAAAAATAAGAGAAATCAATGACATCCCATGGTCTAATAATTAAGACAATGTCCTCCGGAATCTCGAGGACAATCAGCCTTTTATGGTTATAAATTTTCAACTTCTTTCTTAGATTTTTATTTTTCGTATGATAAGATTTATGAGTTGTATAAATACATTTCTATTTAGTTGTTTGAATTCGTCTTATGTATACATAGCATGCGTTACCCACATGTCTTGTATTCAATACACTGATCACCATAGTTAAGTCATAAATATAGTTTATGCATTCAGATAACACATGCATCACAAAACATACTTGTATATCATATAATCATATTATACTTCTCATATTACAATATCACCTCACACTTTATAATATTCACATATCATTAATACATTACTCATATGCACATACAATTCACAATAGAGGTGTGAAAAATTCTCCGTCTTCCCCCTCCCACGGGCCCCTTCCTTCGAAATATATGTGTGTGTGTGTGTGTGTGTGTGTGTGTGTGTGTGTGTGTATATATATATATATATATATATATATATATATATCGTCTTTCCCTCTTACCAATCCCGCCGGCCCCTTGCTTCGAAATATATATGTAAAAATATGACAACACCGTCTTTCCCCTCCTACCGGCTCCCGCCGGCCCCTTCCTTCAAAATATATATGTAAAAATATGACAACACCGTCTTTCCCCTCCTACTCGCTCCCGCCAGTCCCTTCCTTCGAAATAATATAAATAACGTGACATGCATATACAACACACATATACAACACATATAAATATCAACTATTAAGGTAGTATATACAGTGTTGGTCAGATTGTGACATCTTTTCTCCAATCACCAATCATATGAATAATATTCCCCAACGAACAAGTTCGTGTAGTTATCAATACATGCACGCATTCAAACATACATGCCACTTACATTTATCATTCATTTAACGGCGCATCAAATAATTACCTGCATTCTCAATACTCGTTCTTTGGTCATAAAATTAGTTATTTTAACTAGTTATGATTCTGAATTCGTATATTAGATATTTGGTGAATGGAATTGACTACACTATGCATGACCAGAGTCTTAACATCCCTTGAAGTTCATAGTAATCCACTAGTCATCATGCATAACAATAAATAAACAATCATTAACAAGTTATCAACGATATATAGTTATACGATATATTACAAATGTATATGTATAAGTACTATACACACACCCGCCCATACTTCTTAATGACATAACACATTACCTAACCCAGTTCTCGTGTGTGTTTCATATATATTTTAGCCACATCAATGACACACTACTTATTGATACTTCATTCAATTACTAATCTTTCTAAACATCTTATGATTATCAACTGACGCCTTACTCTACAAGTTTTCGTTCTTATAGAATTGTTATCATACTTCGCTAGCTGTATTATGGTTGCAATAATGCTTTAACTACACAATTGTTATACTCATTGGCTGACTTCTCCAATCGAAGTCTAACCCTTTCTAAATCCATCATGGTTTCATATATCGTTCAAGTGTCATACAAGCATTGGCACCAACATGTTAGAATTAGTTCATGGGACTCATTTTACAGTATCCATCATAGGCTGGATGTATATGCACTTAATAAATTTAAATTCATGCCTCTAAAAGGAAACCTTTAAGTCTTCTCCTTGCTACGGAAAAGCCAAATGAAAAGAATATGTGATAAGATTTGAAATAAGGCATCCTAGATCCAAGGAAGGAAAGCATCTTTACTTATAAGACGCGATATAAAATATCAAAATGCAAGTAGGTGGAGACATGCACTATTCACGAGAATGTAACTAGTCACCGGACAATTCCCGCTATTTGAAGTAGAGAATGCAAAACTGTTATAAATTTAACATGACAAGACTCAAGGACTGAAGGGGAAAGTGTTATACTAATGCCATTTCAATATGACCAGAATCTTATTTACTACAACTGCTGCTCAGAATCAAAATAGAGAAAACTGTTCTAACAATGGCGTCTCCAAAAGACTAACTGTTGAGCATCCATACAGAAACTTCCAAGGAAGTTCTCAAGAAAATAACGAATAATCATTAACCATGAGCTTTAATCCTTTAAAGGAGTATTGGGAAAAAATATATATAGATAGGCCAAACTTCCTATATTGAGAAATTTCAATTTTTGATTTAAATTTTTTCATATGTCTATTTTACGGCACTCATTAGGATCATTGAAGTTGTTACAAAAATAAGTAAGGAATCAATGAAGATTATGTCACACAAGGGACATAATTCTTATATGTCATGGAATGTTCCAAGTCCATCTTCAAAATGTATAGATGATAGTTTAATAGAGAGTTCTGAGCGATTTAAGGTATGATGAAATACTATTAAATATTTTATTATTTCTAATATTTCAAATCCTACATCTCAATTTCTCGACTTGGTTGGAAAATATTTAAGTTCCCCCAGTTTGTAAATTTAATTATAATTTGTTACTACTCTTCATTTTAATGCTTTAATCCTTTCAATGGTTCTAGAATTTCAATGAGCATCCATACAAAATCTCTCAATCAAAAGACAACGTGTGCAACAATTATGTATGATTGGTGAATAACCTCATTCATCACAATTACTAGCATAACTTATTAACTGAACTACTAGATACAAAATTTGAAAAAGACACCTAGAGGGGGGGGTGAATAGGTGTTAGTGCTAATCTAAAACTAATTGCAAAACTAAGTGCGCTAATAACGGAAGCTAATGCAAATTATGCACAAACTAATACAATACAACAAGTGTAGCCGAATTCCCCTTGCGAGGCTCTGGACTAGCTCCCCTTGATTCCCCTTTAAATGGGTTGAGGCGCTATGTGAAGCTCTTGTTGGATGAGTATAAGTTAGGCACACACACACAAACAATCCAAGCAATATGAAATACACACAATCAAGTCAAGCATATAAGAATGAATTGCAATATAAAAAATGCAAGGCAACACAAGCAATGTATAAGATATGTATACAATGAAAGAATGATGCTTGAATGAAATGATGCTTGCACAAAGTAAAAATAGTAGAGTTGAGAGAAATTGGATCAAACGCTAACACAAAGATTTGTTTCGAGGTTCGAGTACCCAACTCTACATCCCCGCCTACACCACCGTGTAGGATTTCCAATCCACTATAGGAGTACCGAACTCCTCTCTCAACCTTACAAAGCCACCGAGGCTATACAACCACAATCCACCTCTACCGAAGAGGGATAAGGCCCGTAGCCAAAACAAACTCAACTACCTCTACCGAAGAGGTTTACAACACAATCGCCTCTACCAAAGAGGGATCCAAACCAATACCACTCCGATCACCTCTACCGAAGAGGGATTCACAAAAGTAAGGAGGGTTTACAATTTAGAGGCTTAACCTCAAACACTTCTCTTTTTCTCTCTTTTCCACAAAACAAAGATCCTAATAGATTAGGATAGTATGATAGCTCAAGTGTGGAAACTAGGTGTTTTTGGAACAAGCAACAAAGAAAAACTACTTGGGAAATCTCTTGTAAAAGATAGAAACTGCAAGATCAAATCAAAATCCCAAACCCTAGTTTTCTTTGATTTTCCAAAAACCCAAAACAATAAAGATGAGAAGTTTTAAAGCCCAAAAACTCTTTTTAAAACTCTTTTAAACACTTCAGAAAACTGAAATTTTTTCTCTTCAAAAACCTTGGCCAAAATCCCAAAGAGATGGGGTTTATATAGGCCAAATAGAAAACTAGCCGTTAGGCTGACGTGTCAGCCTGACTGGCCTAACGGTCAACCGGCCGGTCGACCGTCCAACGGTCATATTTTGACCCGTTGGAACCTCCGGTCGACCGAAACAAACAGAGAGCAGAGCTCTCTGCAGCGGTCGACCGTCCGGTCGACCGGCCCCCTGGCTGCCAGACGTGCACAAGTCTGTGCACGTCGGTCGACCGCGCGGTCGACCGGCCTTAGGTGCGGTCGACCGCTCGGTCGACCGTTCTGGCCTGACAGGTCAGTCTGGGTCCAAAACTGGTATAAAACATGTTAGAAAAATTCTTTTAAAAAACTTCTATCTTTTCTGAAAATTCCATAAACTTGTTTTATCATATAGCATTGATATTGAAACATGTGATAATCATTTCTACTCAAATATCAAGCATATGAAATCATTTTTGTTTCTTCTCATTTTTATCAAAAACAAACTCTTGTATTTTTATCAAACTTGGCTTTTCAACACATGAATAGGGATATCAAAATAAGTTTGTTTAGCACGTTTAAACCATGTATGTGTATCTAGAACATATCTAATATACATAGAAATAAAGTAAACTTGTTTTGATCTACTATTCATGAAAACCCAAAATCCAAATCATGAAACGTGTGTGTATGTGTGCACTTGAGCATATCAACTATTCTAAACTTTACAAATGGATCTAAAAACTCATAATCTAAACTAGGATACCTAAGTCTCTTGACGATCTTCCATCTTCAAGTAGACTTGCTCCCAAACGCGATCCACCGAGTGCAAAGGTATGATCTTTAAGCTTTGGCACCGGAATCACCATGATAAGCTTCCAAACACCTTGTTGAAGCTAATCACCAACTAATATCTTGGTTAATGATCTGAAACTTAAACAATACAAGATTATTAGTAAACATAACTACATGAGTTAATCATCATCAAAACTAGGGTGGAAGGCCTTTGGGCTAACAATCTCCCCCTTTTTGATGATGACAAAACTCATGGAGTTATATATGCATGGATTAAAGTAAAGCTTCAAGGAAGCTCCCCCTTAACTCATGCATAGCCAAATAAACATAATAATATGCAATGAAGGCTCTTAAAAACATGAATGCACAAATATGCATAAACAATAAAGGTTCTAGATACCAATGAAATATTTAAAGCAAAGCATGCTCTAGATACCAATTAACAAATAAACATTTTCTAGATGCTCTAGATACCAATAAACATACATTAAACTATATTAAACTTAATATATGCAAAAACATAACTATGCATATATATAAAATATGTACCAATCATGCATTTTGAGTTGTGAGTTTTATATATGCATGTTAAACTCTCAAATAATTCTCCCCCCTTTTGTCAATCATCAACAAAGAGGCAAACAATCAAAACAATATAATGAGGGGTAAAAATCTTTCTCCCCCTTTTGAGTCAAACAAAACAATACAAACAATGGTCTCCCCCTTTTTGTCTAAAATAAAAAAACAAAGTCAATAAGGGGTGACTACAAACATGATATCAATTAAAAATATGTCAATGAAGCATCTTGATACCAAATGAAAATAAATAAAGATTAATAAATGTTATATGCTATATACATTCATGAAGAGGAAGACGCTAAGTTAGCTTCCCTACACATATGCGTTACATGAAGAAAGGAAGACACGCCCTAATTCACATAACACAAAATATGTAATGCATAAAAGGAGATGTGAAGCTCCCCCTACACACGTGTACCACATAAGGAAGAGTTGTCAAGCTCTTCAATACAAGATACACTCAACATGAATTTATACACATATAGGCAATGTAAAATAAATATGTTTTTCTTAAACAAATTTTGAGGTACCAATTTAAAACATTTAACATAAACATCTTGATATCATTAAGAGAAATGTGTTCTTTTAAACATATGATAACAATTTGAAACTATATTTTAACATAAAGCAAGGGAGTGGAAATCAAATACCAATTGAAAGACAACATCAAATTTTCTCCCCCTTTATGAAATACCAACTAAACATATGCATAAGCTTATTAAGATACCATTGAAAACAAATCAAACATTAGAAATTTTTCAAGCTTAGCATAAACAAGTATATATACGTATGAAAATTAGATACCAATTGACATTGATATTCTTGAAAGAGTAAGCTTACATATACAAAACATATATGAGTATACAAAAAGATCAAAAATTGATACCAATTGAAAGTGTTCAATGATACCAATTGAAAGAATAGGGTCAAGTGTATATCTCATATTATAACGAAGAATATGTACTAGTTAAAATGAAAAGTTTTGTTAACTAGTACGAAATCCTTCAAGTAAGGAATAAATGCAAATCATTTTTCATAAAAATGAAATCCACATGATAATCAACACTCTAATCCAATTAAGCATAAAAATGTCTCATGAAAATAAAACACGAGCAAATAATAAATGTGAGTGTACAAGTCAAGTATGGAGATCACAATCATGAAAATTTGTTCAATTAAGTTCAATTATTCCTTTAAACAAGAAAATTAAAAATTAATATTATTTAATCTTCAAGGCATATGTATGTCTAATACAAACCAAAGTATACATACATATCCAAGATACAAACGAGTCCACAAGGATATATGCATGAAGGCACGTGGCTCAAAAGGATATTCATGTATATCTAATAGTTTGGATAAGGTAAACATATACATGAAGTTTAAATACCAAATCAAAGAAAACATGAAAAGCATGAAAAGTATGAAAATTTAGCTTTTCATTAAAACAATTTGATACCAATTCTTTTCAAGGTATATGTATGATTTGTCAACACAAGAAGTATACATACATATCCCTTAAACACACTTTGAGTCCATAATAGATATTTGCATGAAAGGCAAATGACTCAAGGGGTATACATGTATATCTTCAAGTTTGGCAAAATACACATATACATGAAATGAAAACTCATAATCATAAAAACAAATACCAAAAATGGAATACAAGTTTAAAATGTATGAATCATCAAAACTAGACTATACTAGCACATCTAATGGGAACAAACAAGCATTCAATCCCAAACATATATAGATTTGTTTGTAGCCCATCATATGTACAAATATAACTCCTAGTCTTAATGAAAACTAACATCTAAACATATATTCAAAACATGAAGTATCAAAACAAACACGAATATTATTTTGCTATATAAAACAAGCAAAGATTCATCAAAAATTCTTTTATCAAACTTCTAGGTATATGTATGATTCATCCAAATTTAACAATATACATACATATCCCAACCGAAAACGAGTCTATTAAAAGTATTTGCATGAAGGCAAAAGACTCATGGGTATACATGTATATTTATTAGGTTTGAATTCAAAATACATATACATGAAGTAAAAACATGAAAATAGGCATAGCAAGTATAAATGAAGGAATCATCAAAACTAGCTTACACATGTGCATATAGTGGGTACAAATGAGCATGAAGTGCAAACATATAAAAGTCAATTTGTTCTCACTATGTGTACATGCATACATGCAAGTTTTGATAAAATCTACATCTAAACTAGTTTATACCACATAAAGCATAAAACAACAAAAAAAAATCATCATGAGAAAACTAAAACATGATTACTATGTAAATTCACATGTATTAGATTCATGATGTACATTATAGCTTAAACAAAAGTGAGAATACTAAGTATGGGTTCATATAAGTATGTGTGTCTCAAATACTATACATGTATGTCAAGGATCTAATAAACATGGCATGAACATACTAATCCATAGACATCAAAAACATGTTATAAAGCATCAAAACATGCTATAAACGATAATATGAAAGCATGTAAACAATAAATGGGAGTTAGGAATTTGTTACCAAAACCTAGAAGGCAACTCTCCTTGTCTCCAAAACATGGTGGTCATCTCCACCAAATCTTCCCTTGAAAGTGATGCATCCAATTGATTTCCTTTAAGTCCGGAACGCATCCACTCCAAGGTGCTATCACTCTCACGTCATGTGAGAGCCCATACCTACATTAAACAAAGGAGGGGTGGTCTTTGGTACCCACATCTTGTTGGGTCCATGGGGGTTAGTCCCTTCCCTAACCCAAACAAATTTCTTTGCTAAATTTGAAACATTTAATCTATCATAACAAAATTTAGCAAGATGGCCCTTACGTCCACAATGTGTACAAGTGTACACATGAGCATACGTGTGATGGTGTCCGTGAGGAGCATGTGTATGCCGTGGAGGGTGTGCATGCATAAAGTATGGAACTTGTTTCTTTCGAACCAAGGATTCCAAGCGTGTATGGTTTATGGCACATTGGCTCATAGTGGAGCCCAAACAATCTACCTTCTCCTTAAGCATGGATATATCATTATTAATCTTAGAAGAAGAGGTACATGCATTAGGTGAAGTGTGTGATACTACCCTAGCATGGCAAACATGTGCATTAATCTTATTTTGTAAAATTACATTTTTCTTTAAACACATTTCTAAATCCTTAGAAATTGAAGCAATCTTAATTTTCAAAGAATCATTTTCTTTTAAAACAAAATCAACTTTTGAAGACAAATTTTCATTTTTCTTCAAAATAGCATGGCAATCATTTTTAGACTTCAAAAAGTTATTTTCTTTAAGTGCAAGATCAAGTTGAGATTTTAATGAATCCCTCTCATTAGCAATCTCCTCTTTCTCTTGCAAAACATTGTTAAGTCTAGCATGCAAACTCTTATTTTCTTTTTCAAGGCCTAGACTTTCCTTTTTCAAAATTTTATATTTTTCTATCAATTTTTCACAAACAATAGATAGTTCTTCATTTAAAGCATGGGGATCAACAAAATCATTTGAAGAACTAGCACAATCATTACTATCTAGTTGAGTTTCCGATTGTACCTCAAGGGAGTCATTCCCTTGGACCATGTAGCATTGTTGTGGTTCGGATTCTCCACTAGATTCCTCTTCTTGTTGGATTTGGACTTGAAGCTTGGAGGTGTTGGTGGTTGTTGATAATAGATTCCACACTGCAAAAGCGGAATCAATGTTAGAACACACATAAGATAATCTTTAGGTAATGTGCTTCTAATGGCCTCAAGGGCTTGTGCATTGGCCCTATATGATTGCGATCACTAAGGAAGGATTCCTTGGTAATAGCAAGATAAACTTTATGACCTAGGGTTTGCAAATAAACGGTCATCCTAATCTTCCAAACATGAATGTTGGAAGGGTCATACATAGGTGGGGTCATGAAGGCCATGGTAAACTAAATGTGTGCAAACAAGCAAATGCAAACAATAGATTAGCAAGCAAATGGATCTCACTCCTAGGATGTTAAGCCTAAGTATCAGGAGCACTAGCTCTGATACCAATTGAAAAAGACACCTAGAGGGGGGGTGAATAGGTGTTAGTGCTAATCTAAAACTAATTGCAAAACTAAGTGCGCTAATAACGGAAGCTAATGCAAATTATGCACAAACTAATACAATACAACAAGTGTAGCCGAATTCCCCTTGCGAGGCTCTGGACTAACTCCCCTTGATTCCCCTTTAGATGGGTTGAGGCGCTATGTGAAGCTCTTGTTGGATGAGTATAAGTTAGGCACACACACACAAACAATCCAAGCAATATGAAATACACACAATCAAGCCAAGCATATAAGAATGAATTGCAATATAAAAAATGTAAGGCAACACAAGCAATGTATAAGATATGTATGCAATGAAAGAATGATGCTTGAATGAAATGATGCCTGCACAAAGTAAAGATAGTAGGGTTGAGAGAAATTGGATCAAACGCTAACACAAAGATTTGTTTCGAGGTTCGAGTACCCAACTCTACATCCCCGCCTACACCACCGTGCAGGATTTCCAATCCACTATAGGAGTACCGAACTCCTCTTTCAACCTTACAAAGCCACCGAGGCTATACAACCACAATCCACCTCTACCGAAGAGGGATAAGGCCCGTAGCCAAAACAAACTCAACTACCTCTACCGAAGAGGTTTACAACACAATCGCCTCTACCAAAGAGGGATCCAAACCAATACCACTCCGATCACCTCTACCGAAGAGGATTCACAAAAGTAAGGAGGGTTTATAATTTAGAGGCTTAACCTCAAACACTTCTCTTTTTCTCTCTTTTCCACAAAACAAAGATCCTAATAGATTAGGATAGTATGATAGCTCAAGTGTGGAAACTAGGTGTTTTTGGAAACAAGCAACAAAGAAAAACTACTTGGGAAATCTCTTGTAAAAGATAGAAAATGCAAGATCAAATCAAAATCCCAAACCCTAGTTTTCTTTGATTTTCCAAAAACCCAAAACAATAAAGATGAGAAGTTTTAAAGCCCAAAACTCTTTTTAAAACTCTTTTAAACACTTCAGAAAACTGAAATTTTTTCTCTTCAAAAACCTTGGTCAAAATCCCAAAGAGATGGGGTTTATATAGGCCAAATAGAAAACTAGCCGTTAGGCTGACGTGTCAGCCTGACTGGCCTAACGGTCGACCTGCCGGTCGACCGTCCAACGGTCATATTTTGACCCGTTGGAACCTCCGGTCGACCGCCCGGTCGACCGAAACAAACAGAGAGCAGAGCTCTCTGCAGCGGTCGACCGTCCGGTCGACCGGCCCCCTGGCTGCCAGACGTGCACAAGTCTGTGCACGTCGGTCGACCGCGCGGTCGACCGGCCTTAGGTGCGGTCGACCGCTCGGTCGACCGTTCTGGCCTGACAGGTCAGTCTGGGTCCAAAACTGGTATAAAACATGTTAGAAAAATTCTTTTAAAAAACTTCTATCTTTTCTGAAAATTCCATAAACTTGTTTTATCATATAGCATTGATATTGAAACATGTGATAATCATTTCTACTCAAATATCAAGCATATGAAATCATTTTTGTTTCTTCTCATTTTTATCAAAAACAAACTCTTGTATTTTTATCAAACTTGGCTTTTCAACACATGAATAGGGATATCAAAATAAGTTTGTTTAGCACGTTTAAACCATGTATGTGTATCTAGAACATATCTAATATACATAGAAATAAAGTAAACTTGTTTTGATCTACTATTCATGAAAACCCAAAATCCAAATCATGAAACGTGTGTGTATGTGTGCACTTGAGCATATCAACTATTCTAAACTTTACAAATGGATCTAAAAACTCATAATCTAAACTAGGATACCTAAGTCTCTTGACGATCTTCCATCTTCAAGTAGACTTGCTCCCAAACGCGATCCACCGAGTGCAAAGGTATGATCTTTAAGCTTTGGCACCGGAATCACCATGATAAGCTTCCAAACACCTTGTTGAAGCTAATCACCAACTAATATCTTGGTTAATGATCTGAAACTTAAACAATACAAGATTATTAGTAAATATAACTACATGAGTTAATCATCATCAAAATTAGGGTGGAAGGCCTTTGGGCCAACAAAATTCGCATTTTTACTAGTATTTTGATCCCAATTGTGATGTATTATACTTCATGTGCGTCTTCTTAAACCGCGAATAACTCAATCCTCTTAGTATTTCATTTTGGTCAACGGTTACATGATCGTAACCCACACATGATTAGCTTTCCAACAAGAAATAATTTACAATAATATTGCTAGTTCAAGGTTTGCATCATACTTCAAAATTTCTAAATTCATAGATTATACTATTCAACTATGACAAACATTCTCAACCTACTCATAGTGTTTCGACAAAATCCCTATCACATACATTCATACAGGAGTGACATGAACCACCAAAAAGTAGACTCTTATGGATTTTTATATCCTTTAAACGACATATCATATATTATAAGTAGTTTGTTTTAGCAATGGGTCATGAACTTATTGCTTAAATACATTTTGTGGCTCATCTTTTCGGACAACCGACTATTTTTTATAATAACTTTTATTTTAGATATTTAAATGAAATACGGACAGTTTTATTAGAAATTAGACTGCATTACCTTTCTAGTGATATTACATGATAGGTTTAATTAAACTAAACTGTTTCATATATTCAGAAACTCTTCAATCATGAATGGGTTCTGCAGCACAGCAGCTTCGACCAATATGTCATATTTATATAATAACTCAAAGTATAGACATCGAACAGGGACACGTAAGAAGCATTGAAAAGTAGACTCGATTATCTTTCCAAAGGTATATTATATGATACCTATAGATCTTAATATACTGACGAACTAAACCAATCTTTACAAATTTCAGTGTTTGATAGATTTACACCCCATATCAAGAGTGTTAAAATTTATGGAATTTACAACTTATTCTTTAACTTCTCAACCTAATTCAAAATTATAATTAAACTATGGATTTGAACGTTTAAAATTCTACTTACAAACTTGATCCATCATCACTTTAACTCACCATCCACTTCTCAATCTCATAAAAATAAAAAAACTACTATTTTGTTTGTAACAATCATTTAGTTAAGAAATTATAAGAAATATTAAAGAATATAGATCAAGAGAAACCCACCTCACAACTGATTTTTGGTTACAAGAGTTTTAAAGCAATATAAATTGATTATAAGAGGTAGATCATAACATGATTATAAGAATTTTCTGAAATTGAGAAAATTGAAATAGGTTTAGATTAAGATGGAATCTCTCTTACCTCCTTATCCTTCCTTGTTGCTGCCCTTGCTCTCGCCTTGCCGCTGCTCTGCCACCGGCTTGGCCGCTACCACCGGCTTGGCCGCTGCCGGCCACCCGTCCGTGGCCACGGTACGCCCAGCTCTAGAGAAGAGAGGGAGAGGGGGAGAAGGGGGAGAGAGAAGGATGAGAGAGTGAGATTGGGAGAGAGATTGAGGGTTGGAAAGAGATCTAGAGAGGTTGAATTTGGGGTTATTTTCATGGGTTCTCAGGTTGAAGATGGGGGATGAAAAGAGATGAATGAGGGATTAGTTGTCTCCCTCTTTACATAAACCCCCTCATAATCATGTATTACACATATTCACAACCTCTCTCTTTCCTCATCTTGCCACCTATACACACACTCCAAGATTAATTCTAGCCCTCCATCTACCCATATCATGCATACCTACCCTTACTATTAAATACTAAATAATAAAATATTATGGTATTTCTTTTGTATTTGATTGTATCATCTTGTATTTACACAATATACCAACATACTCATGTAATGTATATATTTATACACACACACATACTCCATATCCATATATACATGCCCAATATTCATACACCTATATTTACAATTATTCAATTTTAATTCACTTCAAATTTCCCCCATAATCATAATTAAAATAAATAAAAAAAAAATAAAAATTCTATTTTACACAAAACAGGTTCAATCATCGTTTCAAATAATTCTGTCTGAAAACGTTAATAAAATATTAGGGTATTAAATTAGGATTTTAATGATCTGAGTGTTACATATCTTCTCTCTCACTACAATTCTTCACCTCGATGAAGATTTTTCAAATCTGAGCAGAACTCTAATGAACATCTTGTAAAATTGACACACGGTCTCGCTTTGAGCACTTCGAACGAAATCGACACACAATCTCGAAGAAATTGACACACGATCTTGACTTGGCCAACAGACGAAACTGGTTCTTACAAAAAAATCGCCAGCATACATACAATTGATTTCCAATAACTACACCAGCTCCAAATTGAGTTTGTTGTGTGTCCACTAGCAACTCTCTCTAAACTCCAATATCAATTGTACTGATTCCAAACTTTAGCTCAGCTATCTAAATGAAATGCACTATACAAGCCTTCCCATCACTCCACCGAAGATAAACAATACCATATGAGCTGACCAACAAACGTGTTTACAACTCAGCAACTGAATGAAACACCATTCCAAATGACCTTAGGAAGAACCCAACATAAGCCAACACTGACTTTCAAACTGACTGGCTCTCCTGTCCAAATGTCTTCAAGACGGTCAAACCAAATCTGAGTAGAGCACACCAAATACCAACATCGGCTTAACAAACTGGATGCACACCCCCTTATGCAAGCTCAATTATCTTCTCACCAGGAGATCAAATGTTCATCAAGATCACAACATTTTCACATCTACGTGAAGTCCAACTCTTCACCTCTACGTGAAGTCTAAAACAGCTTCCGCTGCCAATTCTCTAGAACCCAAATTCATCAAATAATTTTATACGGGTTGCATCACCAAACGGTTGCGCCTATGTGGCTGCCTATGTACCTTGCCCAATAGATCAAACCTTTCGTAGTTCATTAAACGAGCTCCACCAAGCTCAACAACTGTGACTAGATCTTCAGCAGTGAACCGAACTGGCTGAGTCATATGAACCTCTTACCAATATCGTCATGGAGAACAACGACCTTCAATTTGTCGTGGTTATCAACTTGAGATTCATACTTTTTCACCCACCTTAGTGGATTTATCTTAGTTCCAATGGCTGCAAATAATTCAACATTCTTATCAATGTCTTTAACCTATTTAGCATCAAAATTTGCTACATGATCTCCACCCGGTATTGTAAAACACCTAGAGGGGGTGAATAGGTGTAAGTGCTAATCTAGAAACTAAATGCGCTAAATGCGGAAGCTTAAAACAATTTTGCAACACACTTAATACAACCAACAAGTGTAGTCGAATTCCTCGTGAATGGCTCTGGACTAACTCCTCTTGATTCCCCTAGATATGGGTTGAGGTGCTATATGAAGCTCTTGTGGTTAAGTATAAGTGAGGCATACACACAAGCAAGCCAAGCATATAAGGATGAACAATATGAAATAATGCAAGGCACAAATGCAAGCAATAAGATATGAATGAATGATGCTTTGCACAATATAAAGAGAGAGAGTTAGAGAGACAATGGATCAAATGCAAATACAAAGATATGTTTCGAGGTTCGAGCCCCTAGCTCTACGTCCCCGCCTTCACCGAGAAGGATTTCTAATCCACTATCTTGTCCACCGAGGACTCCCACCGAGGGAACCTCCACCGAGGAGGATTTTTACAACAAGGGAGTACCAAACTCCTCTCTCAAACACCGCCTCACAACCGAGGGGTAGGCCCGTAGCCAAACAACAACCAACACCTCTACCGAAGAGGGTTACAACCAATCTCCACCTCTCACTAGAGGGAGCAAACCACAAGCCTCAACCTCTATCAAAGAGGGAGCAAACAGCAACCCAATACAACAACCTCAACCTCTACCAAAGAGGGAGCAACACAAGAAATCAAGGGTTTACAACAAGTGGTATGTCTCAACCACAAACCTCTTTCCTTTTTCCACAAACAAAGATCCTAAATAGAATAGGATAGAAGATATAGCTCAAGTGTGGAAAACTAAGCGTTTTGATCAAAGAAATACTTTTGGGAAAAAACCAATAGATATTGAAATGAAGAACAATAAACCAATTTCCAAAAACTTATTTTCTTTGAAAATAACAAAACACTTAAAAATAAACAAGATGAATCTTTTTGCTCTTTAAACTCTTTTGAAAACTTCTTTTTAAAATCAGAGAGTAGGGAAAAATTAGCTCAGAAAATCTTAACCAAAACCCTCAAGAAATGGGGTATTTATAGCCCAAACAGAAAACTAGCCGTTAGGCTGATCTGGCAGCCTGACAGGCTTGCGGTCGGCCGGCCGGCCGACCGCCAACGGTCAGAAATATGACCGTTGGGGCATCCGGTCGACCGCACGGCCGACCGCCCAGATACAGAGAGCAGACTTCTCTGCTCTGGTCGACCGCTCGGTCGACCGCCCAGATACAGAGAGCAAGGCTCTCTGATCCGGTCGGCCGACCGGCCCACTTACCAGCAGACGTGCACAGGTCTGTGCACGTCGGTCGACCGCCCGGTCGACCGGCAAGGCCTGTCAGCACAGTTCTGGGTCAGAAACTGGGTCAGAAACTGGGTCAGAAAAACATGTTAAAATATTTCTATAAATTCTTTTATCTCTTCTAAAAATCTCCAAAAATAGTTTTACCATTTTGTATTGATACATAAACATGTGATAAAAATTTTAGCTCAAATATCAAGCATATGAAACTAATTTTGTGTCTTATCATTTTTACCAAAAACTAAAACTTGTATTTTATCAATCTTGAATTTTTCAATAGGAAATCTGATTTTTCCTAAAACTCATGAATAGGCATATCAAAATAAGTTTGTTTAAGATATGAAACATGTATGTATATTGAACACATCTAATATACATAAAAATCAAGTAAACTTGTTTTGATCAATCTATTCATGAAAACCAAATCCAAACATAAAACTTGTGTGTGTTGTGCACTTGAGCATATCAACTATTCTTATCTTTACACATGGATCTAAAACACACTAAACTAAAACTAGGATACCTAAGTCTTCTTGATGATCTTTCATCTTCAAGCCGACTCGATCCCAAACGTGATCCACCGAGTGCAAAGGTATGATCTTGATGCTCGGGCACGGGAATCACCAAGTGAAGGCTTCCAAACTCCTCTTTTTGAAGCAATCACCAACTAATATCTTGATCAATGATCTGTAACTAAAATCACAAGATAATTAGTAAACATAACTACATGAGTTAATCATCATCAAAACTAGAGAGGAAGGCCTCCGGGCCAACAATCTCCCCCTTTTTGATGATGACAAAACTCATGGAGTTATATATGCATGGATTAAAGTTAAGCTTCAAAGAAGCTCCCCCTTAACTCATGCATAAACAAATAAACACAAATATGCAATGATATATATGAAACATGAAACATGCATAGATATGTATAAACATTAAAAAGGCTCTAGATACCAATGAAATGTTCAAAAACAAAACATGCTCTAGATACCAATTAAAATTAAACTAAATTAAACTTAATATATGCAAAACATAAATATGCATATATAAAACTCAAAATCTTTCTCCCCCTTTTTGTCAATCATCAACAAAGGGGTAAAAACCAAAACAAAACAAAATCTTCTCCCCCTTTTTAGTTACAAAGAAACAATCATCAATAAGGGGTAAAAGCAAAACCAAATCAATAAATTTTTTCTCCCCCTTTTTGTTCGAACCAATGAATCAACAAAAGGGTTAATAAAGACAATGTTCTCCCCCTTTTTGTCTAAAACAAAAATAAAACCAAATAGGGGTGACAATCAATTAAGATATCAATTGAAAATATGTCAAAGTAGCATCTTGATACCAATTGAAAGTAAACATAGATTAACAAATAAATGGTATATGCGATATACATTCATGAAGAGGAAGATGTGAAGCTTCCCTACATAGATACATTACATGAAGGAGGGATGACAAGCCCTAATTCACATAACGTACACTATGCAATGCATAAGAGGAGATGTGAAGCTCCCCCTATACACGTGTACCACATAAAGAAGAAGTTGTCAAGCTCTTCAATACAAGATACACTCATCATGAATCTATACGTAGAAGAGATGTTAAGCTCTCCTTGCATATATGCAATACAAATCAAAACTTTTGTATTTGTTTTCTAAAACAAAATTTTGAGATACCAATTTTAAAAACATTCAAATAAACATCTTGATATCAAAAGAGAGTAGTTTTCTTTTTAAGTATATGATATCAAATGAAAAAAAAATTTATTTTCTATCATAAAGTAAGGGAGTGTAAAGGTAAACCAAATACCAATTAAAATACAAAAACAAATTTTCTCCCCCTTTATGAAATACCAACTAAAACAATGCGTAGGCTTGAAATGATATACCAATTGAAAAGCAATTGAAAACTAATCAATTGAAACAAAATTGAAACTCAAGCTTAGCATAAACAAGATATATATATGTATGAAAAAATAGATACCAATTGAAATTGATATTCTTGGAATTGAAAGCATACATACATACAAACATATATGAGTATACAAGAAATATCAAAATTGATACCAATTGAAAGAATTTCAATGATACCAATTGAAACAACAATAATATCAAAGTATAACTCATATAACCAACCACCCAACACATGCTTATGTTTAAAAGATTTTCAATGTAAAGCATACACAAGGCATGGTCTCCCAACCAACCGCCCTTGGATGGTAGGGGTTTTCAAAAATAGATTTGAAAAATATAGTATGTTTGAAAAACTCTACCAAATGAAGAATATCGCAACTAGTTATATGAAAAATTTGTAAACTAGTACGAAATCCTTCAAGTAAGGAATAAAACAAAATTATTTTTCATGAAGACATGAAATTCACAAAATAGTCAACACTCATAATCAATTAAGCATAAATATGACTCATGAAAACAAACACATGAGTAAACAGTAAATGTGAGTGTACAAATACAATGTGAAGATCATAATCATGAAAGATGGACAATTAAGCTCAATTAATTCCTTGAAACATGAAAACATGAAAATCATCAAAACTTATTTAATCTTCAAGGTATATGTATGTCCTATACAAACTAAAGTATACATACATATCCAAACACAACGAGTCCACAAAGATATATGCATGAAGGCACGTGACTCAAAGGATGTATATGTATAACAATAATTTGGATAAAATGGACATATACATGAAGTTAAACATATAAACATAAAACAAATTCAAGAATGGGAATATAAGTCTAAAATGCATGAATCATCAAAACTAGACTATACTAGCACATCTAATGGGTTCAAATAAGCATTCAAGCTCAAACATATATAGATTTATTTGTGGCCCACTATATGCACAAATATATACCTAGTCTTAATGAAAACTAACATTTAAACATATATTCAAATCATGAAGCATAAAATGACATATAAATAAACATGATAAAATTTTAAACATGATTATTATGTAAATTCACATGTTATTAAACCTATGATAAACATGATAGCTAAACAAATAGTGAGAACACAAAATAATAGTCCATATTAAACATGGGTGTCTCAAAATGGCTATACATGCATGTCATAAGTCTAATTATCATGACATTTTCATAATAATCAATAAACAATAAAACATGCTATAAATGATAAACATGAAAAGCATGTAAATAAACGGGAGTAAAGGATTGTCACCAAAATCGAAGAAGTAACTCTCCTTGTCTCCAAAATATGGTGGTCCTATTCACCAAACATCCCTTGAAAGTGATGCATCCAAATGATTTCCATGAAGTCCGGAACGCATCCACTTCAAGGTACCTCTACTCTCACGTCATGCGAGAGCCCACACCTACATCATAAACAAGAGGGGTGGTCTTTGGTACCCACAACTTTTTGGGTCCATGGGGGTTAGTATCATTCCTAACCCAAATAAAATTATTTGCTAAATTAGAAACATGTATACGATCATAGCAAAATTTAGCAAGGTGGCCCTTACGTCCACAATGTGTACAAGTGTACACATGAGCATACATAGTGTGATGGTGTCTGTGAGAAGCATGTGTATGCCGTGGAGGGTGTGCA
This sequence comes from Agave tequilana, assembly GCA_038442645.1. Classification (NCBI taxonomy): domain Eukaryota; kingdom Viridiplantae; phylum Streptophyta; class Magnoliopsida; order Asparagales; family Asparagaceae; genus Agave; species Agave tequilana. The sequence goes on from JAVJIF010004069.1 coordinate 23,654, forward strand.
TGAAAAGATGGAACTTTTTTCTTTCGAAACAAAGATTCCAAACGTGTATGGCCCACTACACATTGGCTCAAAGTGGAGCCCAAACAATCAATATTCTTCTTTAAAACATTTATATCATTTTTAATCAAAGAAGAAGTGAAGCATGCAAGGGGTGATCTAGGTGAAACTACCCTAGCATGGCAAACATGAGAAACAATATCATTTTTCAAAGATTTATTTTTATTTAAACAAATCTCTAATTCTTTTGAAATAAAATCAATTTCTCTTTTTAAAGAATCATTATCTTTTAAAACAAATTCAACTTTTGAAGACAAAACATCATTATTCTTTTGTTCTTCAAAAGCGTTTCACAATCATTTTTAGATTTTAAAACTTTATTTTCTTTTAGTGCAAGATCAAGTTGAGATTTCAATGCATCCCTTTCATTAGCAATCTCAACCTTCTCTTACAAAACCAACTCAAGTCTTGAAAACAAATCCTCTTTTTCTTTATTTATTTTATAAGTTTTCTTTTTCAAAACTTTATACTTTTCAATTAATTTTTCACAAACAATTGAGAGTTCTTCATTCAAAGCATGGGCATCATAATCATCACAAGAAGAAGTAGAATCAAAACTATCTAGTTGAGTTTCCGATTGTACCTCAAGGGAGTCATTCCCTTGGATCATATAGCATTGTTGTGACTCGGATTCATCTCCACTAGATTCTTCCTCCGGTTGGATTGGCAATTGAAGCTTGGAGGTGGTGGTGGTTATCAACATATTCCACACTGCAAATGCGGAATCAAAGTTAGAAGTAAGCAAAAGATATTCTTTATTTAATGTGCTTCTAATAGCCTTTAGGGCTTGTGCATTGGCCCCTATATGCTTGCTATCACTAAGGTAGGATTCCTTGGTAATGGTAAGGTGAACCTTATATCCTAGAGTTTGTAGGTATATGGACATCTTAATCTTCCAAACAATGATGTTGGAAGGGTCAAACATAGGTGGGGTCATGAAGTCCATGGGTCCAAACTATATGTGTGCAAACAAGCAAATGTGCAAATGCAAATGATAGACTAGCAAACAAAGGATCTCACTCCTAGGATGTTAAGCCTAAAGTATCAGGAGCGTAGGCTCTGATACCAATTGTAAAACACCTAGAGGGGGTGAATAGGTGTAAGTGCTAATCTAGAAACTAAATGCGCTAAATGCGGAAACTTAAAACAATTTTGCAACACACTTAATACAACCAACAAGTGTAGCCGAATTCCCCGTGAAGGGCTCTGGACTAACTCCTCTTGATTCCCCTAGATATGGGTTGAGGTGCTATATGAAGCTCTTGTGGTTAAGTATAAGTGAGGCACACACAAGCAAGCCAAGCATATAAGGATGAACAATATGAAATAATGTAAGGCACAAATGCAAGAAATAAGATATGAATGAATGATGCTTTGCACACTATAAAGAGAGAGTTAGAGAGACAATGGATCAAACGCAAACACAAAGATATGTTTCGAGGTTCGAGCCCCTAGCTCTACGTCCCCGCCTTCACCGAGAAGGATTTCTAATCCACTATCTTGTCCACCGAGGACTCCCACCGAGGGAACCTCCACCGAGGAGGATTTTTACAACAAGGGAGTACCGAACTCCTCTCTCAAACACCGCCTCACAACCGAGGGGTAGGCCCGTAGCCAAACAACAACCAACACCTCTACCAAAGAGGGTTACAACCAATCTCCACCTCTCACTAGAGGAAGCAAACCACAAGCCTCAACCTCTACCAAAGAGGGAGCAAACAGCAACCCAATACAACAACCTCAACCTCTACCAAAGAGGGAGCAACACAAGAAATCAAGGGTTTACAACAAGTGGTATGTCTCAACCACAAACCTCTTTCCTTTTTCCACAAACAAAGATCCTAAATAGAATAGGATAGAAGATATAGCTCAAGTGTGGAAAACTAAGTGTTTTGAGCAAAGAAATACTTTTGGGAAAAAACCAAATAGATATTGAAATGAAGAACAATAAACCAATTCCCAAAACTTGTTTTCTTTGAAAATAACAAAACACTTAAAAACAAACAAGATGAATCTTTTTGCTCTTTAAACTCTTTTGAAAACTTCTTTTTAAAACCAGAGAGTAGGGAAAAATTAGCTCAGAAAATCTTAACCAAAACCCCCAAGAAATGGGGTATTTATAGCCCAAACAGAAAACTAGCCGTTAGGCTGATCTGATAGCCTGACAGGCTTGCGGTCGGCCGGCCGGCTGACCGCCAACGGTCAGAAATATGACCGTTGGGGCATCCGGTCGACCGCATGGCCGACCGCCCAGATACAGAGAGCAGACTTCTCTGCTCTGGTCGACCGCTCGGTTGACCGCCCAGATACAGAGAGCAAGGCTCTCTGATTCGGTTGGCCGACCGGCCCACTGTGCCAGCAGACGTGCACAGGTCTGTGCACGTCGGTCGACCGCCCGGTCGACCGGCAAGGCCTGTCAGCACAGTTCTGGGTCAGAAACTGGGTCAGAAAAATATGTTAAAATATTTCTATAAATTCTTTTATCTCTTCTAAAAATCCCCAAAATAGTTTTACCATTTTGCATTGATACATAAACATGTGATAAAAAGTTTAGCTCAAATATCAAGCATATGAAACTATTTTTGTGTCTTATCATTTTTACCAAAACCAAAACTTGTATTTTATCAATCTTGGATTTTTCAATAGGAAATCTGATTTTTCCTAAAACTCATGAATAGGCATATCAAAATAAGTTTGTTTAAGATATGAAACATGTATGTATATTGAACACATCTAATATACATAAAAATCAAGTAAACTTGTTTTGATCAATCTATTCATGAAAACCAAATCCAAAACATAAAACTTGTGTGTGTTGTGCACTTGAGCATATCAACTATTCTTATCTTTACACATGGATCTAAAACACACTAAACTAAAACTAGGATACCTAAGTCTTCTTGATGATCTTCCATCTTCAAGCTGACTCGATCCCAAACGTGATCCACCGAGTGCAAAGGTATGATCTTGATGCTCGGGCACGGGAATCACCAAGTGAAGGCTTCCAAACTCCTCTTTTTGAAGCAATCACCAACTAATATCTTGATCAATGATCTGTAACTAAAATCACAAGATAATTAGTAAACATAACTACATGAGTTAATCATCATCAAAACTAGAGAGGAAGGCCTCCAGGCCAACAGGTATCACATCCAGTGAAGTCCTTACTGATACCGATCCAACTGGAGTTGGTGGAGTAGATCAACCTCCACCTGCTGCGATACATCCTTAGTCTTCAATCTCTTCACCTGCTGAGAGATGGTATACTTCAACAATAAAGTCTCATCAAGTGTGACATGCTGACTCAACACAATCTTCTTATTTTTGGGGTCCCATAACTTGTAACCTTTCATATTTCTTTTGACACCCAAAAACAAAAACTCTTTTGCTCATGAATTTATCTTGCCATTTTTGGCACAAAAGTAGGCCGGACTTTCAAATATCCGCAGCAAATCATGATCTTGAGCAGGTTTTTCAGACCAAACTTTTAGAAGAGTTTTACCTTCTATCACAATCGATGACAATCTATTTATTAGATGGTTAGCATATACAATCGCCTTAGCCCAAAATGATTTTTCTAATCGTGCATTAGACAACAGACACCGAATCTTCTCCAGTAAGGAATAATTTATTTACTTAACCAACCCATGTATTTTATCTGTGAAGTGAGTACCAATACCAGAGTTCTGACCAAATTGTAGGAATTAGTTCTTGTATCTGTCAACATTACCAATTTGAAGCTCTTTAATCTTCCTACCCGTCTGCTTCTCCATCATATCCTTCCACTTCACCAGCATACCTAGAGCTTCAAATCTTTATCTCGTAGGATATGTCTAATAATGTCTAGATAAATTATCAATAAAAGAGACAAAGTACCTATAATCTCCAAGTAATGCAGTCTTGGCAGGTCCCCAAATACCAATGTGAACACAATTAAGAAGACCTTCTGAGTGATGAGTAGTGGTGCTGAATTTTACCTTTATCTTCTTGTCTAGAATGCCGTGTCCACCTAATTTCATGTTGCAGATAGATGCACCTTCCAAGGATCCCTTCTTTACTGGAGCTTGTAAAAACTTTTCTCCTCCGTGTCTGAGCATCATATGCCAGACCTGTATAAAAGCATCATCTGAAGAAATAGAAGTCTCCACCTGACTTCTAACTGTACTACCCTTCAAGTAGTAGAGATTATTTCGACGGATGCCCTTCATAACCACCATTGAGCCTTTTGTCATCTTGAAAACACCATCTCTAATGAGTACCACAAGACCCAAAGTTTTCAAAGCATCAACTGAGATAAGATTCCTTTTAAGTTGAGGTACATACTTCACTTCCTTCAATTCTCATACCATCCCATCAAACATTTTGATACGGACTGTACTTATCCTTTTCACATTACACGGATGATCATCGCCCATGATAGCGAAACATCCATCTAACTTCTCAAAGCTAGAAAATCAGTCCATGTTCGGGCATACATGATAGATCTTGTATCTAATACCCACTCAGAATTACCTGAGTAACCAACAGTAGGAGTAGTAACAAAGAAAGAGAATACCGAGGAGTCTGAGTCTGATCCATTCACATGTGAAGTACTGGCCTGAGTACTGACCACCTGAGCGAAATTTGCCTCGATCTTCGACTCCTGGCCTTTGGACAATCAACCTTTCAGTGCCCTAGATCTTTACATAAGGCGCACTGATTCTTCTTCAGATCTCTGAAATCTAGTATGGACTTTGATCTCTCATGGTCACCTCTGCCCTTCCGATTGGAACTCCTGCCTCTTATCGCCAACGCCTCTGCTGATGTACCTTCAGAAGAGGACCGCTTGTCCTGCCTCCTTACTTTATAATTTACAAGAGCAACTAACACCTCATTGTAGTTAAGTGTTTGTCTACCATTGATCAAGATAAGAGCAAAGGTCTCATACTCTTCGTCAGGAAGAGAATTCAATAGAATCACCGCCTTATCCTCTTCATCGATCTTCACATCCACATTAGCTAAGTCTGTAAGAAGCTTGGTATAGCTATTCATGTGTTCATCAATGGAGAGTCCTCTCTTTGTCTAAAAGCGATAAAACCTCCTCTTTAACTGCAACCGCGACTCCATGCTTTTCGTCAGATACTTTTTCTCCAGGAGCTCTAATAGCTGCCTTGCAGATGTTTTATATAACACATGATACTTGATGTCTTGAGTCAACAAGACCTTATCAAGCCACACGTCGTTCGATTCATCTTGTCCCAATCCTCTTCAGAAGTAGAATCGTTTCTCTAACCGTAAAGTGTCTTCGAGATTTGATGTTGTTAATGCATCTATAACCTCACATCTCCACATATCAAAGTTGTTGTTGCCATTAAACTTTACCACATCAATCTTCAATGGATGTGAATTCATGATTTTCGTCATAGATGTACTATCTCCAGCCATCTTCTCAATTGATTCCTCAAAATAATGCGAAAAACAAATGGAGTTAGATCAAAAAACTGGATAAAGATAGGATCTTTACCTCAAAGTGAATAGAAGAGTTTTCGAAAATGATCTACTCCATCAAATTTGATTCCTCAAGCAATCCAAACGCTGTTTTGAGATCGACACATGATCCACAAACAATCCAATGCTGCTGCGAGATCGACACACGATATTCACCAAACAACCACCAATGCTCTTGAAATTGACACATGATCCCGTGACGAACCTGAGATACTCTGATATCACTTGTTGCGCTTGCACTATCCTTGGCAACAACCAATTGAGGAACCCCAAATAGACAGAGAGAGATGCAACTGAGAAGTACTCAAAAGACAAGAACAAAAAACCAACAAGAGAGAAAGCAAAGACAATATTTAACGAGATTCAGTAATTTGTTTACGTCCTCGGGGTAAGGGAGAGAGAGATCTTATTGATTCAACAATCAAGTACAAGTATTTCTAGAGATACAATTCATGAGGGCTCTACCCCTATATTTATAGGCATAGGGTCCCAAGGTTTTAGGAAACCACAATTGGATTCAACTACAAAACAGAAAAGAATCCGAATTCGAATAAGAGAGCAAATTCATATGTCCCTCGGTCGACCGGGACCAACAGAGAGCCTGGTCGACCGTGCCGGTCGACCAGGACCAACAGAGAGCCAAACTGTGCTAGTCGGTCGACCGTGCCGGTTGACCATTCTCCTTGTCACAGTCGATCAGGTTGCACCTGTGCACGTCATGCACCCCGATCGACCGGGCTCTGTTTTGGTAGATGCTGCAGACTGCCTCCTCGCTCATTCTGGATTTCGATTTCTGTGCTATATCTTTCAATGAGTTTAAAAAACTCTTTCGATGTATTTTATCTCCTCTTATCTCCTCTCTCCCCACAATATATATATATATATATATATATATATATATATATATATATATATATATATATATATATATATATATAAAACACGAGTGGATCCTTTATAATGCTACACAGAAGAGGTGAATAATGTTGTATTCACCCAAGTAAAAGCCTGCACTTGTGTTGAGTGTTCCTTTTTTTAGAAATAAATGGTGAGCCATAATGGCTCACCGTGCTTCATTAAAATGAATTAATGAAAATAATGATAAACAAGTATAATAATTTAAAGTCCTTCAAAAGTACAAGCGACCGTACACACGCAAGTGTCCAAAAATAGTTATAAAAATCAAAGTACAAAAAAAAAGAGAAAAAATCCTCACTCTGTGCTTCTCCTCCAGCTGCGCTACTTACTCCTCCGTGGACGCTTCCGCTAGTGTGCGGTGAGTCTTCTTTCTTTGTGCGGCCACTATTGAAGCTGCAGACCAGAATCCAACATGAAAAGCCAATTTTTTTATTATTTGATTGTGATGAAGTGGAGTCCTTGTTTGTTTAGTAACAAAAAGAAATTGGATATTTCTTTTGATGAGGAGACGGCTATGCTCTTGTCCTACCTCAAAAAATTAACTCAAGAGGCCTCACTTTATTATAAATCCAAACTAAAAACAGGTGCAAAGATGATGGAAAATAAGCTTTTTTTCTCCATAGTTTTAAAGCTGCCATTTTGGCATGCACTGGCCCCAAATGGTGAAGGTTTTAGACCCACCGCTATGGACTTGAATATGATTTGTCCAAACCAAATGATAGTTTATGGAACAGATTAATTAGCAGCATTCAAGGATTGTTCAGACCAAAGTTTTATACAACTATTTTTATTATTCAAACCTTGCCAGTGGTCCATATTAAGGCTTGGTTACCTGAATCGATGTATGTCCAAATAGATGAGATGTCCATGCCTTCTCGGGCATGATATGTGTGTTTGTTTGTTGTATTATCTCCTGCATTTTTATTTTTTTTTTGGATTGTCAGAAGGTTTACCTGTAGGATTACTCGATTGAGTCTGTATATATTTATCAATATTAAATATGTCTGAAAATAGCCAATATAACCCAATGGATCTATCTATGATGATTCAAACTGATCCATTAATTCTAATTGCATGTTGCGTCTTAAAACATTACACTTTGAAGTTTTTAAATTCAATATTTCATGCACTCTTATTAGACATACCAAAAACAGAAGAAAATGTTGACGTGCATGTGTCACGGGCGGATTCTTTTGACTTCGAACCACTCAAACCCGCGCGGCCCTTAACTCACTCTTTCTCCTTAGCGGTGAAGTTAAGTCAGCCTAACCCTCACACTCACTCACTCAAGAGAGAGAGAACACTTGGAGAAGAAGTGAAAGCTTGTATTGTTTACTCTTGCTTTCCTTGATGATTGCAAATGAGCAATACAAGCTTCCACTTCTTCTCCAAGTGTTCTCTCTCTCTTGAGTGAGTGAGTGAGTGTGAAGGTTAGGCTGACTTAGTTTCGCCGCTAAGGAGAAAGAGCGAGTTAAGGGCCGCACGGGTTTGAGTGGTTCGAAGTTAAAAGAATCCGCCCGTGACAGTTTGTATCAGAGCTTAGATTCGGGAGTGATAATGTCGAGCCCCGATCTTTGTTCCGAGATGGGTGGAGTTATAGATCCAAAGGATGCCCCCAAGGCTCGTAAGGAGAAATCCCGAGATATCATGGTGACGCTGGAGGCACGGATAGTTAAGATGGAGCTTACCGTGGCGGATAAGCTGGAGGCTTACGACGAGCGCATCGAGAAGCTAGAGTCTGCGGGAGACGAGCTTCAGGAGGAGATGCAGTCGGCCTTGAATTCCGCCCGTGACACATGCATAGAGAGAAGGGGCCCACATATGGTAATGAATGAATTCAGACAGGCCAGGGGACATCTAATGAAAACTGAAGGCCACCAATCTGTACAATTTGTTAAATTCCTGCAAGACAAGATCTCAACAGTCTCTGATTGACCTTCAGTTTCTGCCTCCTGTTGACAGCTAGCTGTGATGACAATGATATACACTGAAGACCTCTAGTTCCTCTTGTTTCCTTAAACCAAATAGATAATGATCCCAAGTGAAGAGTCACAAGACTCACAGTTAAGAACCTTTGCAAGACATGCAACCATTATAGAAGATCATTATGAAGCTAAAAGGGCCTGAGTAGAAAATTCTCGGGTTGTATAAATAGCAAGTGGTGGCCTTCAGTGATGATTAATGAAGTTGCTTCTTGCAAAGGCTAGCTAGGTTGGAGCTTAAACCTAATGAAAAGAGAGGAGAAGACAAGGGCTGAAAGTGTCATGATCCTCCTCCATTCTTTCAGACATTAGGATATCACAGGGAGCATAATTCTTTTGGGCCCCATCATGAAATGATGGGAGAAAAAGGCTACACCAAATAAGCCTGGTTTAGTTAATTATCATGGCATTTCTTTCTCTATGGAAATCTCAAAAAAGAAAATTTGAATTAAAATGTACATGGACCAAGCACAATTGCAAGTAAGTTATGCTATAATTTGGGTTCAATGTACCCAGACTAATTAGGGGGCATGGGGGCCGGGGGCACGGGGGCACGTGCCCCTCCGACCCTGTCAGAAAAGTGTTATCGCTCTTTGATTTGTGCCCCCTTCCGGTCTCATCCGGAAAATGCTCTATTTCTTTTAAGAGATGTCGTAGGCACCGACACACTCGATTTGTTATTTTGTATCTCAAATCTTTGAAATCCTAAGTGCGCTACTAAATTGCATCACTCATTAAAATCGTTTACCCTTTTTTCTTCTCTCCCTAAGAACTTGATTATTTCTTTCTCCCCTAGATCTTCTCGAGATGCCAGAACATCCTCTCTCTTTTTTAATCTTCCTGTTCTCTGATCAATCTTAACTTTCCTAACAAACAAAAATATGAAATAAGAAATGAGAAACTGAAAGGCTATCGCACTTCTTTGTTAGTAAACATTTTTTGTACTTCCTACATTTTTCAACTTTCATGCATCTTGTGTTTTCTAGGTAGCTGGCCCAATTTTGTTCGGACACTTCATTAAATAAAGTATACGGATCTAATGTCAGGATATTTGGGGGATAGTTATGTACCAAACATATTTATGATGTTTCAAACGATTTTTATAGTATTTAAGATGTATGAAAAACATATAAAAGATTTATCCGAAGTTCCAACTAAAGAATGTTAAAAATCTAAAGCATGAATTATAACTCTGCTGCTGGTAGAGAGATTATATAGCTCATTAATTTTTAAAAAAAAATTCATAATTATTCTATATATCTGTTATTTTCTTACTTAATGCATGGATAAAAAATATTCAAAATACTTAATTTTTAATTTATAGATACGTGTGGATCTTATATTCGACTGTCGGAGGGTTGTATTTGAGTTGGAAGGATTCGAGCTCAAATCCTTTTGGAAGGACACAAGTATGTGCGTGTATATATATATATATATATATATATATATATATATATATATATATGAGAAAAATGGATATCAGCCGGCAGGCTGAGAGAACTCTCTCAGCCTGCGCTGACGTGGCTCAAATTGTCACGTCACTGACTTGCGGCACGCTTTTAGGCGACTGTTAAATTACCAAATACCCCTTATGAAAAGCAACTCTTAGAGCGTTCCCTTGATTATTGTTTATTATTATTTTTTCCCCCTTTTATTTTGCCGCTCTTTATAGGATATAAATTATTTTTCGCCTTATTTCTTTACCTCTTTTTTTGAAAGATGTAGTTTCTCCCTTTCAGCCTGAGATAAATTTTTTTTTGAAAATATAAAATCTTTTCAGATCAATGTTTTCAGCCTGCGATAAAATTCTACTTTATAGTTTAATTTTTTTTGTATATAATGTAGTCAGAGTCTTGGTCGCATTGTACATTTAAACTGCGACCTTAGTCAAAGTTTTTGGTCACAGTGTACATGGTGAAATGCGACCAAGGTCGCAGTGTTGTTATTGATAAAGATAGCCAGCAAACTGCAATCTAGGGTTGCATTACATGGACTGCGACTTTGGTCGCAGTACGTTAAGTAATTATTTTTTTTGAATATAATGTATTCAGAGTCTTTGGTCGCAATGTACATTTAAACTGCGACCTTAGCCAAAGTCTTTTGTCGCATTGTACATGGTTAAATGCGAGCAAGGTCGCAGCGTTGTTATTGATAAAGATAGCCAGCAACTGCAATCTAGGGTTGCATTACATGGACTGCGACTTTGGTCGCAGTACGTTAAGTAAGTGTTGTTTTATTAAGTGTTGTTTTTTGGATTAAGTCATTTTTTGAATCTAAATGAAAAATGAAAAGTTGTCTGTTGTCTGATGCGACTTGGAGTCAGTCCGTGAGACGCGACCTGTCATAAAGATTTTATGAGATCTTTTAACGTCAAGTCTATGTTGACGAACCCCGCACCATTCGTTGTTTCCCGAAGCGGTTGTCTACGCGTCGGTTCTTCATTGGGTTTAGGCGTTAATGTCTTTTAATGCCAAACCGGCGCTGGCGGTTGGAGACCATGGGCTGCCTATAAATAGGGCTCACCCTCTCCCTTTAACAGCCCATAATTAGACTGTTTTCTTTCGAGAGCAATTGCTCTGAGAATTTTCGCCTTCTTCAGAGTCTCTAACAGGGGCCTGCCTCCATGGATGAAGATGACCTTATTGACGAACTTGATGGATGTTCGTCCACAAGGGAAGAAGTCATAGACCTCATCGTCCACAAGGGAAGAAGTCATGGTCCTCGTCGTTCACAAGGGAAGAAGTCATGATCCCTGACGAGGACTTAATCCTCACCGAGATCTGCTCTGACTTGATGCACCAGTCAAGCTTGCTGGTAACGGATGGTCAGAGTGGGTATGGCGGCGGGGGATGTGGTGGATATAGTGGTGGGTAGCATTCCCTGTGAGGTCTCAAAACCTCCTCTCTTACCCCAGAAGTGACATCGAGGAAACTCCATGCTCACTGGATAACCTTCTGGTGAAGAGATGTTCATAAACGAAAGATTCTGCTGCCACCAGACCTGCAGGAGAAGATTGCTCTTAGTAGTCAACAAGGGCTCTTCTTGGCTCTTCTGATGTTTTGTCTTATTGGATACTTTGATGTTTAGTGTTCTTTGTAACACTCAATCTTATTGATTCTGCTGCCACCAGACCTCAAGAAGAAGATTTCTCTTAGTCAACAAGGGATTTTTTGATGTTTAGTCTTCTTGGCTACTTTGATGTTTAGTCTTCTTTGTAACACTGAATCTTATTGATTCTGCTGCCACCAGACCTCAGGAAGAAGATTGCTCTTAGTCAACAAAGGGATTTTTTTGATGTTTTAGTCTTCCTTTGTACTGCTGTATTTGTAACACTCAATCTTATTGTATAAGAGATCGTTTTGTATCATTTGTACATGCCTGGAGATAAATGCCTCGACATAAATAAAAAGCATATTTGTTTTTTTTAATAAACTACGAACTTTTTTTTTCGCAGCCATGCATTGCAAACAAAACAACTATGATCATAGATGACACTGCGACCAAGGTCGCATAAGATACATTGCAAACAGTAACTACTGTGACCAGGGTCGACACTGCGACCAAAGACTGCGACTAAGTAACTGTAGCGGTGACGTGTCACATCGTCGCAGTGTTGTTGTTGATTAAGACTAAAAACCAGCAATAGCGACCAAGATTGGAGATTATTTTTTTAAGACTGCGGCCATCAACTGCGACCAAAGTCGCAGTGTTGTTGTTGATTATTTATAAAGACCACCAACTGCGACCAAGGTCGCAGTGATGTTGTTGATTCGTAAAGACCAGCAACTGCGACCAAGGTCGCTGTGTATTTTATTAAGACTAAACAGCAACAACTGCGATCTAGGTCGCAGTTTATTTTATTAATACTACAGTCAGAAACTGCGACCAAGGTAGCAGTGTTGTTTTGAGTAAGACTAAAGTCCAGCAACTGCGACCAGGGTCGCAGTGTATTTATTAAGTCTGCGTCCAGCAACTGCGACCAATGTCGCAACCTTTTCATTTTAAAAATTTTTAAGGGTGAAGTAATATAATTATTAACTGCGACCAAGGTCGCAGTGTTGTTAAGGATAAAGATGGTCGCAGTGTACATGGTTAAATGTGACCAAGGTCGCATTGTTGTTGTTGATAAAGATGGCCAACAACTGCAGTCTTAGGTCGCTTTACATGGACTGCGACATTGGTCGCAGTACGTTAAGTAAGTGTTTTCCTTTAGATTAACATGCATAGCGACCAAGGTCGCCGTGTTCTTGTTTTATTAAGTGTTGTTTTGGATTAAGTCATTTTTTTGAATCTAAATGAAAAATGAAAAGTTGTCTGTTGTCTGATGCGGTCAGAAACTGCGACCAAGGTAGCAGTGTTGTTGTTGATTAAGATTAAAGACCAGCAACTGCGACCTTGGTCGCATTGTATTTATTAAGTCTGCCTCCATGGTCGCAGTATTTCAACCGATACATAGTAGTAAAAAATGTAATTCACACAAATAACTTTAGAAAACAGATTTATATATATTTAAAAGAAAAACTCCCATAAATAACTCAATTTGATTTATATATATTTAAAAAGAAAAACAAAATACAATTTTTTAACTTCTAATCGTCGTCATCACCATAGTAATCAGATTCGTCGTCAAGAGTCATGCTTTCGTCTTCTGTCTCTTCCTCCTCTTCAGGTACAGTCTCATCGTCGCTTTCTTCCTCTTCATGTTTGTGTTTTGGTTCATCAATGAACTCCCAGAAAGGGTCGTCTGTATCAAGTTCAGATTCTGACCCATAGCGAGACATTGTTTCAGAACTAAACATAAAATCATCATTTGATGATTGGCTTCTTTCCGGTGAAGACGGTGGTGATGGTGAAGACATTGTTTGAATGTATTGGCTTCTTTCCGGTGAAGAGGATGGTATGTTTTTAATCCTTTGCTCATGACCCTTTATATATTTTTAATCCCGGAATTCCAAAAGGTTTAAGCTCTCGGACCACGTGAATATCTCTCAAATATATTTTCTATCTTTTCCCAAAAATTGTATACTTCCTAGGTGACTGTTCAGTTATCCAAAACAGTTTAAAAGTTAATACACTATAACTTTAAATTACTTTGAACTCCAAAACAGTACATTATTGCGACCAAAGTCGCATTGGGAACTGATAAATGATTAACTGCGACCATAAATTGCATCCATAGTAGGATTGCGACTATGGTCGCAGTGTTTAAGAGCAGCAGTCGCAGTTTGGATATGTAATTAAAAGAGCTTATAAGTTAATATATTGAGAAAGAGACCTTACAAAAAAAAAAATTAAAAGCTTTTAAAAGAAGACAAAATATAATTGAATATCAGAAGATCAGGAAATCCTAATCCTCGTCATTATCACCATCATAAGCAGATTCATCGTCTTCATTCTTCTGCTCTTCCTCTTCATCACTTATTTCCTCATCATCTTGCTGGTTTTGAGGTTTTTTTGTTTCACCGATGAACTCCCAGAATAGATCGTCTCTATCAAGCTTTTCGTCTGACCCGTTTGTAGGAAGCGAGCCTACAGCATCAGAGGACATGTTTTCATCAAGCATGTCTCCGTCAAGTGGCAGAGGAATAATGTCTTCTTCACTAACCCACATGAAAAATTCATTATCATCATGAATAGGAGGATCAGTTAATACATTATTTGATGTAGTGAGATAGTCAAAAGGAGTGAAGTCCAGACTGGTATCAGATTCACTAGAATATCCTAAAGACAAAGGACCGGTGGGGGATTGATTGAAGTTGAATTCTGAGTGTTCAGAGGAAGAAGATGGGGAAGACATGATTCAAGAATGAATTTTTTTTTGGAAGTTTTTGAAATCAAATTGAAAAGGAAGAGCAAAATTATAGTTTTTTAGGTATGAGGTAATATATTAGTTACAAGCATTATATAAAGATCAATATTGTGGAAGAACATGAATAGTAATAATAATTGTTACAGGTGAGGGTTGAGTATGGTAGGAAGTGGTAAAAAAAATTAAATATTTAATTGAAGATTTATTGCTGGAGAATCCGAAGTACAAATTAACTTTTTATAGAATTGTTTGGCTATATCTTTAGATTACGTATGGTGCACATCTTTCCTTTCTCGAGATTAACATTAGTGCATATCTTTTTTTCTAGACTGGTGTTGTATCACGGTAGATATAATATTAATTACTTCTTTTACAGAAGGCATGAGAAAGAAGATTGCGAATTTGGTCGCAGTACCGAAGGAGGTCGCATTGCTATGCGATAGTATTTTTTGTCTTGTATTCTTTATTCTGTATTAAGTCTGCGACCATGGAATGTTTTTTTACTTTTGAATGCTAGAAGTCGCAGTCGTCATTTAAAAGGGGTATTTTTGTCATTTTGTTTCACGATTGTTTAGGCGGGATTTTTTTGATTTTTTTGGCGCCAACACTCTGCGACCGATGTGTGGCCTATATTCAGCCACGTCCCGCAGGCTGAGAAACTCTCTCAGCCCGCAGGCTGAGGTACAGATAGCCCTATATATATATATATATATATATATATATATATATATATATATATATATATATATATATATATATATATATATATGAGAAAAATGTATATCAGCCCGCGGGCTGAGAGTACTCTCTCAGCCTGCGGTGACGTGGCTCAATTTGTCACGTCACTGACTCGCGGCACGCTTTTAGGAAGAAGTTAAATTACCAAATACCCCTTATGAAAAGCAACTCTTTCGGTAAAAGACAGTGAATGCTACTTTATTAAATCACGAAACTAATTTGAATGCTTCTTTAATTTTTTTATCTGATTTGATATTTAATGATTTTTAATATAGTCGCAGTACTTATGAGAACTGCTACCACGGTCGCAGTCTTTTCTAAGGACTGCTACCAAGGTCGCAGTCTTTTTCTGAGGACTGCTACCTAGGTCGCAGTGTTTTTATGAGAACTGCTACCAAGGTCGCAGTCTTTTTCTGAGGACTGTTACCAAGATCGCAGTCTTTTTTCTGAGGACTGCTACCAAGATCGCAGTCTTTTCTGAGGACTGCTACCAAGGTCGCAGTCTTTTTCTGAGGACTGTTACTAAGGTCGCAGTCTTTTTTCTGAGAACTGCTACCAAGGTCACAGTCTTTTTCTGAGGACTGCTACCATGGTCGCAGTCTTTTTCTGAGGACTGCTACCAAGGTCGGTAAAAAATTGTGAGGGAGGGTATTTTCGGAAATTACAATGTTGAGGTGACTCGCATTAAATTGGGCGGGATTTTACAGGATTTTGTCTGCCAAAATTTTTTACAGATGTGGGGCGGTGATGTTACCACGCCCGCAGGCTGAGAAAACTCTCTCAGCCTGCAGGCTGAGGTACAGTAAGCCATATATATATATATATATATATATATATATATATATATATATATATAATCAAGGTTTTTACCATGCCCTTTCTTCCAGATGCATCCACACCATCCTTCAAGCTCAACCCTCCATTAATTCCTACAAATTGTATGTAAATTTGAGTCATCAGTGAAACTATCATGTTCGTGTATAGGATAATATTTCACTCCATAAGTGTTAGAACTTGTATATATGATGGACTCGCGATTTTACTATTATCTGATATGAAACTATTCTCACTGTTTACAGCAAGGTTTCACAAAATCGCCAGCGACTTCAAATAGAACGGGTTTTTTCAATCAAAGCAAACTTCTATAGCTTTTATAGTTTTGCTTTCGAGTTGTATTCCTTTTGTTATCGTTTTGCTGGTTTGGATCTAAGAGTAGTGTGTAATTGTAAGTTTTCATGCTTAATTTTTTGCTTTATTTGCTGCTTTTTATCCAACTTGTTCTGGGGGGAAATCCAACAAATAGGGGTAGTGTGATTGTTAATGTTCTGCATGTTATGAATATAATATCATTTCTTTTATTTATGTGTTTGCTTTAGCATCTAAGAATCAAGAAAGATGGAATTGAGTGACCTGAAGCCATTTTCACTTATCTTTCTATCGTTCTTTGTGGGTACACTTCTTTTATTTTGTATGGTATGCATGTGTTTATCCATCGCATAGCAGTCTTTAGCGCTCTGAAATCATTGTTGTTTGTTCTGAAGACGAGATTACATGTCATTTTTAGAGTCAATTCGGTACCACGTGATATAGCCGACAAATCTTCTTTGTATCCCAAGGGGCCACCAAATCAAAACTGAGAGGCCAGCTAGAGTCTTTTAGGGACAGCTGCTAAACAGACCATCAGATGTCTAACCAAACACTCACATGTCAGCTTTTTAGCGTCATCCCCTTGATACTCCATCTGATGCTAGATGGAATACAACAAAACTGACCTAGCTCGACTATAGCATGTGAAATTTTGAATTGATAAGAAGATACCCTCATGTTTACATGCATACAGAGAAATAGATTTGTATAGTTCTGAAAAGATTCGAATCTCTCGTTCAAAGACAACCATACATCTTTCGAGGCTGTCTATTTGCGCCTACTTGATGGATAAAGAAAAATTACTCAAAATACTTAATTTTTTATTTTTAGAAACTTTAAACAATATAGATCATCTTCAACAGAGTAGATTTTGTATTTGAATATCGTGCGATTGAGTTTGAGTAGGAAGGATTCGGGCTCGAATCCTTCCACATGTACCCAAGTCTCTCTCTCTCTCTCTCTATATATATATATATATATATATATATATATATATATATATATATATATATATATATATATTTCCCTTTCTTTTCATTAATCTTCACATATGATGAACAACAAATTGATCTAATTACTGAAAAAAAAAATTGCATCTGATTGTGGTTTTAATTTGTTTGTTTAACTGGAAACAGGGGAAGAATGGTCTCCAAGCGGCGACGTCTATGTTGGAGGCAAGCACGATGCACCATTTCTGTTAATCACCAAAATAACCAAAAAGAAGAGAGAAAAGATGAAAAACTTCAGCTTCGTGAACTTTAGTGATTGGAAAATTGATTCTATTTCTAAAATATTTTAGATGTAATGATATTGCAGGGACCACAGGACTACTGATCTGGGCTGTGACTCTGGCAGGACTTCTCGCAGGGGGCGCTCTGCTTGTGTACAACACCAGTGCTCTGGCTCGGTAGAGATGTTCACATAAAATGTCATGTGATCTAGCCTAGCGTACTATTATATATAACATTATTGTTGTAATTATCTAATCTAGCTATAGACTGTAACACATGTGACATATGCGATCAACATGAGCAGTAGCAAAATGGTTGCATTGATTAAGGGATCCTATAATTCAAAAGCTATAATGGTGGGCAATAGGTGTAGAAGAACACTGGACTAGGGATGTCAAGTGGGCGTGCCGGGCCCTGCCCTGTCCGGCCCGGGCACGACGAGCCAAAGGTCGGCCTGGCGGACCCGACCCAGCCAAATCAGGGCGGCCCGGCCCGGCCCGACCTGTTTCTGGAACCCAGATTCGGCCCAGGAGCCGAGTGACCCAAAGCTGGTCCAGCCTTATTAAAAAAATTAAAAAACAAAAAAAAAACTCTTAACAAAATTTAAAATTTTCTAAAAATTCTAAAAAAAATCTAAAAAAATTATAAAAAAATAATAAGTCAAAAAAATTTACAATTGCTGAGATAAAATGTAATTTTTTTATTAATAATCTAATAAATTGGATAATGGATTCAAATACAATTGAAGTATAAATTAAAATTCTTTAAAATTTATCATTAATAATTAAAAAAAATACAAGTCTTCACACATTTTATCATTCATAAAAAAAAAATTACAAATCTTCATTCATCTTCTGCGGAATCTTCTGGAGAATCTTCGATGAGATCGTTAATTATTTATTTTGACTTATCTTTTTCGCATTCAGCCAATCTTTCTCGTGTATGCCATCTCGATCGCATCCGACGCCAGACGGTTTCGCGTATCAGTCAGCACTCGACCATCTGCACTAAAAGCACTTCGTAGCCATTGTAGATGTCGGAGGAGTTAGTAAATCACGTGTCACGATGGAAAGCACATGATCAGTTGATACCTGTGATTTTACCATACCAAAATATTAAAATTATCAAATCCTGAGTTTGGATTTATCTTAGGAGTTAAGACACGTTGAATAAAATAATGAGGTTCATTTAAAAAAGTTTTAGATTTTTTTAAAAGCTGTTAAAAAAAAACCTGAAAATAATGAACTTCTACTAGTAGATGCCGAAGAAATTTGAGATGGAGAAAATTGTTTATTTCTATAAGTAGTTTCATAAAAATCATACAATTTATTTATAGAAAAATTAATATCTGCCCACATATTGGCAGAACTATCCTCATATCCCATTTTTTCATAAAAATTTTCAAGTAAAAATTTACATCCATTAAATTTAATCTTAGTCCATAATAGCAGCAAAATAAAAAATAAAAAGAAATTCTTTAAAGTATTTATTAAATTTTTTCTCTAGAGGAGCAATAATATCTCGAACAAAATTATTATTTTTACATTGAGAAAATATTTCTATTATTTCATTAACTCATAAAATGCTAAACTTATCGTTGGATAATAAATATCAGAAAATAATTTTGTTACTTATTCGAATCTTTTCAAAAATTCACAAATCCATTCACAACTGTCCATTCCTCATCGGAAATAAAACAATTAGACAATTTTTCAGAAATGAACCTATTTATTTCCTGCTTGTAAGGAATCACTTTACTCAACATATTATATGTTGAGTTCCAACGAGTTCTTACATCTTGAGGTAATTTTTTAGCAGGTAACCCAAAGCCCGAACAAATTTGTCTGAAGGTTTACCTTCTTGGGCGTCTACTTTAAATAAATATAATAATATCTCTTAATTTTTGAATATAATCATTAATTATTTTCAAACCATCTTGTACACATAAGTTAATAATACGACAAACGCATCGAATATGGAAATTTTTTCATTCACAATGGGTTTTAAATATTTTTTCAAAATCTCAATTGCTGCAGTATTTTCACTACAAATGAAATAGTTAAAATTTTAGAATCAATTTATATTCTCTAGAAACATGCATTATAACCTTACTTAGATTTAAAGTATTATGAGGATGAAAAACTTTTTTAAAATCGATAATTCTTTTATTTAAAACCCAATCAGTATCAATAAAATGCGCAGTAATAACAATATAATAATAGCCGTTAAAGGCTTCCCAACGATCAGAAGTAAGTGCAATTTTATGTAACAAAAATGATAAATTTGCAATTAACATTTGTTTCTGTTCTTCAACTACTCTAAATCTGATCTTATAGTGTTCCTACTGACCAGTTATAATCGGGATTATGAGTGGTTCTAATATAATCTGTAAATGTATCGTCTTCAGTCATACTGAAAGGCTGTTCAGACCGAATAAGATATTTTGCTAAATTTATTTTATCTATTGCACGAGTATAAGTAAAAGTGTATATTATGTCTATTATGTCACCCAAAGTTCCAATTTTGGTTTGTCATGATTGATATTCTGGGTATTTACTCTTAATGTGTCAGCTTAGTGGGCTGATTCCCGCATTTTTGAGAAAGGCATATAAAATATCTGGACACAACTTGCATTGCACCCTCCTAACCCCATCAATATAACTTTATCAAAATATTTACAAACTCCAGATTTAAGAGTTGCAGAGGTAGTTGATACCTCGGGAGAACTAATAGGAATATGATGAAGAGTGATAGGTATGTCAGAAGAAACATTAAAATCTGTGAATTGTATAAATGGAATTTGTGGAGTGTCGGAGAGTGGCAAATTTAGGGCTTCCGTCTGTTCATTACTTAAACTAAATATACCATTAAATGTAAAATCAGAAGCTTGACTAGGTCTAACTGATGAAGAATGACATCCATTTTATTTGTAAAGCTTGAGGACTAGAGAGTTTGTAGAGCTAGAGGACATGAGAATTTTAATTTTTTTTTTTGATGATTTAAGAGATTTTTGTTGTCATCAAATGGAGTCGGGAAGATGAAGTATTTATAGAGGAGAAGAGGAATATTTTTTTGCATTTTTTTTTTGTAAAAAAGTCACCACACCAATCATACACCGTTGGGGGATATGTGTCAAAAAAATTTGCAGATAACCCCCCGCCCTCCAACGGCTATGATAGCAGTTGGGTTTGGCTGACGGGCTTGACATTCAACGACTATTATGGTCGTTGGGAAATCCGAGTTGGGCCGGCCCAGGCGGGCCGTGCCAACGCCCGGGCCCGGGACTGACACGGCCGGGCCGGGCCGTGGGCCACCTTTGGCGAACCTGGATCCAGCCCACGACTTAGCCTACCCGGGCCAGGCCCGTGCAAGTTGTTGGCCCGGCCTGCTCCACACCCCTACACAGAACCACCACTCACATGTGAAAATCCATCATCTAAGAATAGACTAGAATACAATGTGCTGTCTATGGCAGAGCTTGCCACACCTTCCTCAGGAACTTTACGCAACAATCACAATGGAAGATAACCATTATAACGAGTTTTGTGTTCGCGGACAGATTTTCTGATTACGGCAAAATCTAGAGCAACTCTTTAACAGAATGTTGGTGTCGCTGGAAAACATAAAGAACTTAATGGATTTCATGTCTGGTGATGCTTCTTAACTCAGATCTGTATGTCAGCAGAAAATATATAGAGATGCCATCTTTAAGGTTAAGCTAATCAATTAGTTACAAACTTTGGCTTGCATGTTGCAGCATGATGGCATCAAAAATAAAGAGAATAACTTGTTATCCAGACACAAAATTGCTATAGGAACCAAAACCATTTTCGTACATATGAGCAGGTCAATAACATCTGACAGTCAGAAAACCTTTCCACCCCAGATCTGAACAATACAAAGGGAGAAACGCAACGATACTCCCAAATAATGGAATATTAACAACAATCAAATGCAATAGCACTTACTTTGACATCACATGAAGCATCCAGTTGAAGGTTAATCTGAGGATCCCGAGGTAATCAGCTGACTCAGAGATCGAACAATACATGCCTTCAACTTTACATTGGAATCCATACAGATTCTTTTCATTTTGTTACATGAGCTCATCAACACCAGAAAATGATGTTCATCAACATCAAGGGAAAGAATTCAAGCCAGATGCTCCGCCCAGCTCACAAATAACACAATCAGTCAAAAGGGTTGCCAACAAACAACCATATACAGCTCGGAGGCATAAGAACGAGATAATAATGTTCCCAATACACAACTATAATTCCCACAACAGCAGAAACAAGCAGTTCTGGGATAATTACTATTCAAAGTAGCTTAGAAGTAATGCATAGGGCACTGGAGAACCTGTACACCAGTTTATTTCACACAAAATATAGTTCATGAGTGCACCAGATCAGAGTGCAATTTGATAGCAATACTACAGCAAAGCTGCTTCAGGGCTTGGAAGCCTTTGTCATCAAGAGATGCAGCAGCCAATCGCTTAGACAATTCTTCTTCAGAGGCGCTATCAAATTCCGGCCTTGAATTGTAGACAAAGTAGCCCCCACACTCCCAGGTAGAAAGGTGGCTTCCAATTGCTGGCAGATGGATCTGCTTTACATTAAGACGATTATCGTCCAGAGCTAGAATTGTCTCAACATAGAGTGTTAAGTTGTGAAAGATCATCAAAGTTCATTTGCAAACACGAGAGGGAAAAGAAAAAAGGACAGATTTCCCCAAACTTTACAGAACACCGTGCCATATAAATGTTTCAGAAGAAGGCAGACCTCCCAGTTTCTTACAGTATTGAGGTGTCAGGTGAAAAAGGGGAGCCGGGCAAGTAAAATTCCAGATGTTATCTTAACAGTAATTATAAGATGTATATTCTAGCTACAAAACTGAAATTGGAGAAGTCTTCCTGGACAAGTGTTACTGCTACCTTCTTTTACTGCTTTAGGTTTAGTCAATTAGTGCTATCATGATCTCAATCAAATAGATGTGTTGGTTTAACTTTTTGACCAATAACAAATAACCATCATGGTACAATGGATAATAGCAATTTTAAAACTAGTTACTGAGCGTTTACCTGAGGAAACAGGAACACCTTTGTGGCACAATCAGAGACCAGTAAATTGAAGATAACCTTGTCTTGCTGTAGAGTGAAGCATATTTCTGCCACTAATCCAACAAGTAACTCCAAGTTCTGGCTCATTAACAGTAATGCTTTAAGAGGATAATCTGCAAGCTCAAAAATATTTAACCCCTCCGTGTCCATGCAACCATATACAGAGTCCGTTGGAAGAAGTTCCACAGGTAAAGGGTTTGCAAAGTAACCAGCCTGTTCCAGAGGTAGCAGCAAACTATTAACAGTGGTATGGTATTAAACTATTGCAGTATTCATTAACTCAAAAAGAAAAAAGAGGGCAATTCCTATGATATAACGAAGAGTGCAATCATGTTTTAAGGTTTAGCAATTAGTCTAACACTTGTCCCAACTTGTGGGCAGCACTGTATCCTTTAAAAATAATTCCTATTAAGAACAACATCTTGTGCTATAGCAAGCTTTTCAAAATCCTTTTTTGAAGATTTTTTCTGTGCTCTCTTAGGTCTTCCCTTTATCCAAAACTTCTCTACACAAATGCAAGTGACTCTCGTGTATCTTCTTCAACTCTTAGTCATAAATGCCGCTGCCATTTTAAGAGCAGAGATTGATTTTTACAAAATTGCATTGTAATTCCAAGGAGGCTGCAAACTTCTAACAATAAGACTGTCTGCTCGAATCATGTTGCTATAGCTCAAAAGCAATATAGTACAACCATGACTCTCCCTAGATAAAACATACTTAACAAAAAGCGCAAATCTGGCTCAGAAAGAGCCACAGGAAACAAAGTTCTTCAATTGGGGACAGATGAAAGCCCCTGAAGCAACCTCCCATGGCATTGATGATAAGTTTGTGTTGTGAAGAAGGAACAACTATAGCTCCTTCCATTTATGCAGACACTATCACTACTCTTAGTCCTAACATGATATGTTAATGACCACACAGAACATCAAATTAGAAAAGAAACATTACAGGAGAAACCCAAGTTGGATACTTGGACCATTCATATATGACTACGGAATAGAGTAATGAAATCAATTTTAGCTTCAACTTCTGATAGTCATTACAGAACAATGAAGGTATATTTACGAAGATATTCACATCACTCATATTTATAGAACACTGAAGAAGTATGTGATCAAATACCGGTTGCATCATATTTCATACAGCAAGATTACAAAATTAGGACAGTAATATTCCCCAAATGCCTGACTTATCAAGTAAAAGACATGTGATATTAAAACTAAAATATAACAGGATTTTTACCTGGAAATACACAGGATCTCGATGTGTAGAAGCATTGTGGTCAAAGAAGATGCGGAAGGAGCAACTGCTGATCTCCTTTGCAAACTGTAAAATCAGACAAAGCATTTCCTTGTCCAGAAACTTTGGCCTTTGAGTGATATCATAAGGAACCAAAAAGATATGCCCGTACTCAACAGGATTCACCTTAAATAAATTGATCAGAGTGAATCATAAATTGAAACAAAACAATTCAACATCTAGTTCAATAGTTAATAGTAAACTAACCACAACCCACACTTACATTAAGCATAATCAAGGTTCCAACTTTAGGGAGTGTAGTGGGAGGAACAAGTTCAGAGCTCTCCTTTTCTCCCCTTGCAATGCAAAATAGTAGATTTTCCCTGAGAATTTTCATATGACTTGATTTTGAAGGACCAAATGGCTTGAGGGCATTGTTCTCAAATTCTTCCAGGAAGTTTGCATTCCATTTCTCATTGAACTGAGCAATCAACTTCTTTCCACCCCTAATGATCTGCATGGCATCAAGTATTTGAGACTTATGAGAACTTTAGTCAGAATACCATTATGTTGCTAATTAAGTTGCATCAGTTACAAAGAAAAAAGCACCTTTGTTTCGCACATTGTCACATCATATGTGAGCTGACCTTTCAATGAATGATCTTCCCACTGCAAGATCAAAAGAAAAGACTACGGAGAAGATGTTATGCAACAAAAGTACAAAAAAAGAGCATTCATGTAAGTGGCATACTTGAGAAAGGAGGAGAGCATCCAGTAAGCTTTGCCCCTCCTCAGCAGTGACACAATTGCCTTGGCAGCACTACGAAACCTGTAAAGATGCGTCTTGACACCTGACAGACACCCGAATTGTATTAAATTATGATAATTCACATACAACTGAAATGAAATTCAAAAGATTAACTGTAGCTTTGAACTGGAACATCAATAAAGAACTATAATTTGGCGCATGGCTTACTTATGTCATCACAAGGCAATCAACTAAAGAAAAATAATTTATTGGTTAATTTTGTTCTACACCCCTTTATTGATTCAAACTTCCACTAAAACTTTTCAGTTGGTTTAGCCATTTTCTGAAGGGGCTAAACAAACTTTTTCACGCGCTCGACCATGTGAATAGGTGGCTGCGCAAAGGGTAACTCAATCAAAGAGTGAAAGAGGGTCTTCCAAAATCAGTGGCCCAATTGGTTGTGTCTCTGTGTGTGAGTATGCATATGTATGTGTCAGTGTGTGGTGGTTTTTTTGGGGTAGGTGGGTTAGTTTATTTTCAATCATCAAAGGGTCAACATAAGAAATGAATATACAGAAAGATACACCTTAAAAGCATCACAGGTGCACTAGACAGAGCAAGAACTAAAATCTTCATGAAAAGACACAAGTATAATACAACTCAAAATTGAGAAAAAAATGTAAACAGAATAAAGGATATATAAAAAAACTATAAATTTGTTTATTACAATCAATATTGATTGTGGTCATTCACATTTCATTTTCTATAAATGTTGAGTAATTGGATTATTGTCAATACTATCAAGATCTCCTTCTCTACGTACTAACCAAATTATCAGTCATTCAAACTTCCATTTGGTTCTACAATCGGTTCTCTGGACTCCTCCCTTTCTGAATATATCTTAAAATCTAAATTTTGGAGAGTAGAAACAAATAGGTTTCCACATTGGCATACAATTAGTTGTATTTAGCTTAACAATGAAAACAGAACTTAAGAAAATTGTCACAAATCTCAAAAGACTCAATTTATTTAAAATAGTTTATGAACTGAACTTAATGTTCCTTCTTTCTGGGTTTAAACTAAACTTAATGTTTCATCAAAACAAAATTTTGTAATTTAATAACTTAAAATTAGAAATAGAAAATATCATAACAATAACAGGAGAACCTATTTGTTGATGAGAAACAAATAGGAATTGGAATAGAAGATAACTGAATACTTGAAGAGGCAACAAGATTACACACATTTTTGGATTTGTCTTCACCTTTGAATATTTCATAAAATCTAAATTTTAGAGATTAGAAAATAGTAGGTTTTTCTCTAAAAAGAAAAAAGAAAATAGTAGGTTTTTACGTTGTCATACAAATAATTGTTTTTGGTTTCACAATCAACGAAAACGTTCTTACAAAAATCATAACAAATATTTAAAACTCACTTAATGTAAAATGTTTTATGAGCTAAACACAATGTTCCTTCTTTTTGGGTTTAAACTACAACTCAATGTTTCACCAAAAGGAACTTTTGTAAATCAACAAAATAAAGTTAAAAATATAAAATAAACATGATAACCTTTTCGTTGATGAGAGATCACTAAGTAGCAGAATAGACAATTAATTGAATACTTGAAGTGCTGATAAACTTGATGATGGGGGTTAGATGGATTTTTATTTGATTTTATTTTCGTACCTTTTACTCACATTGGGTTTTTCCTATCTCTTGCAATAGATTTGAAATAATCTGCTTACCTTCTAATTAATTGCTGCACCTGTTTATAGCTGGGCCCACTTAACATGAGATGCAGAAGTTTGGTTTTAGATGATTATGGTGGGTTTAAATTTATAGCTTAGGGTTGGGGACAATTTAAGAGAGGATGGGCAGAAGGTGGGCAAGGGGAGGGTTGGGAACAATGAAAGGAGGAGATAGGATGAAGTGAAACAGTATGCGGGGATGTCAGAAATCAGTGATAAAGTTAAACTTACAACGTTTCACGACAAGTTACGATCTTCGATAGGAATAAATCTAAACTAATGAAATGGCAAGATGAGTTTAAACAAAAATGATTATACTCGTGAACTGGACAATTCCAATCGTTACTAACCACTCGCAATACTTAGTTACAGAGGAGGAATCCTACTTGCAATATCAAAATAGCAAAATACAAAAGCATGCAGAATCACACAGCTCACCAATTAGTTTGTGGGCAACAGAGCAATTATGATAATATAATAGAGACAAAATAATTGGTATAATCAACAATAAACTGATATACGGGAAACTAGAAGTTACCTGCCGAGAAGCCACTTCTCGGGCTTCGTTAGTGTAGTTGTTGTCGATCTTGCAATTGAACTTGACTTCGTTAAACTGAAGTCTTCTTGTTGTTTGTAGGTTGTTCAGTTGATGAATAGCTTAAAGATCCTCTGAACTCATGTATGATCTCCAATTGAACTAAACTTGATCTGAATTATTATGGACTGATCCGTATGCAGGTTTCTGTTTGTCTGCAAGTTGGCTCGCAAGATTGGACCGGGAGTGTTGTGTTTGCAGTATAAAAACATTGCAATGTTGCAACTTTGGAAGATGGACAGACCTTGTACTGTTGATAGCCTATACACACAACTGAATGCTTGACAGGGCGTAGAGGCGCTTGGACACGAATAGAAGAAGCAGCAGATTTTGTTGGTCTGCAACAAACAATAGCAGCCGTCGGAGAAGACGAGTCGGACGGCTGATGTTGGTGGAAGATCTGATGTCGGTGGCAGATCTGATGGGCGAGAGCGGGACGCGACGACGAGAGCGAGCACAGGTAGAGGATAAGGGTGCGTTGTTGAGTTCAGGGTCGGTTGTTGGTTGGCTGGAAGATGAGAGAACGGCAGGCTTCTTTGATAATGGTTTTGTTGGTGGACGATGCAGGGACGTGGAGAAGTATAGCTCTCTATTTTGTTTCTTTGTATATTTTTTTTCTGTTTGTTTTTGTGCACGCAAGTGGGATCCTGATGTGAAGAAAGGGGATTTAAAACTAATGATGATTGAAAGTGGATAAGTGGGTTTGCTTTGTGGATGGGCTTTGGATGAGGGATTCAGGTGTTGCTTTTGTAATTGGATTGGTTTATAAGTGTTTGTAATTGGATTGGGAAATTAGAGATAAAGAGATAAAAGATAACTAAGATTTGGCTTCACACACAAATCCTTTCTGAAATGGGTTTCACACTCCAATTTCATAATTAAATTTTCAAAGAGAAAATCTAACAATTCATTAATCAAGAGTGCATTATCCTTTATTTCAATCAAAAGCCAATTAAATAGGCTTACAAAAACTGAAGTTTTTCCACACAACCGATGTGATACTAAAACACTGAAAAATAACAACATGAAAAATAGTAAAAGAAAATACAGACTCCAGCTGAAAATATAAACTCCAGCTAAATCCAAATAGAAGCAGCTCAACGCCTCCTGCGCTGATACACGTGATCGAATCTCCTCTTCGGGCACGCTGATGCCATGTCCTCATCATTCTCCCTAAGTGGGAGAGAACTCGACTCCGTCGAGTCACGTGTGAAGGAGCTCTCATAGTACTCTAATAGATCTGGATCAATCTTCTGTAACTCACTGCGATCCAGCCACGTGTCCTCAGCAGCTGACTTTCCTTTCCAGCGTATCAGATACCGTCAAGTTCCACCATCTCTCGTGGAGATAATTTCATCATCTAGAATTTTATCAATATTCTCTGATGTATTAGGATTGATATCTAAGTGGGGGTCCCTCAGAAAATGGCTCAAGGGTAGGCTCATCAACCAATGGGTTGCTGGGGTTAAAATTTGGACCCTTGTATTCTACCAGATCCTCAATATTGAAAGTAGGATTAATTCTAAAATCTTCATGAAGATCAATAACATAAGTATTATCGTTAAGTTTCGTTAAGATTTTAAATGGTCCAGCACTACGAGCATGTAATTTTTTAACAGTCCCTGGGGGAAACCGTTCCGGACGAATCCGGACCATCACAAGGTCGCCAATATCAAAAGTCTTAAATTTTTTTCTAACATCAGCTCGTAGCTTGTAGTCAAAGTTACTTTGTTTAATTTTATCACTGATGATTTTGTGCAACTCATGCATATGCGTGGCAAAGGAGGATGCAGACTCAGAGACTCTATACTGGTCAACCATAGGAATAAGATCAATGGGTTGCCTAAGCCTAAGACCATATACTATTTCATGTGGACTTTTACCTGTTGTCCTATTAACTGATGAATTATATGCAAACTCGGCAATAGACAACTTTAGATCCCAACTTCCAATATGTTCGCCAACAAGGGTTCGCAGTAAATTTCCTAGACTTCTATTCACAACCTCAGTTTGGCCGTCAGTTTGAGGGTGAAAAGCAGTAGAAAATTTTAATTTCGTTCCTAACATGTGCCAAAGTGTCTTCCAGAAGTAACTAGTAAACTTAACATCTCTGTCGGACACAATAGTCTTAGGCAGACCGTGCAGCTTAACGATGCCATCGAAAAAGATTTTGGCCACTCTAGAGGCGTCAGAAGTACGAGAGCAAGGCAGGAAGTGGGCCATTTTAGAAAAGCGGTCCACGACAACTAGGACCGAATCATGCTTCCTAAGAGTTTTCGGGAGTCCTAACACAAAGTCCATACTAGCATCCTGCCATGGGCAATTTGGGACCGGTAGTGGAGTGTACAACCCGGTGTTCCGTTTCTGTTGCTTTGCGAGTTGACAGGTGTGACACCTTCCAACATGTTTGGCAACGTCACGTTTCAACCCTGGCCAATAGAACCGATACTCAACAGCTTCTATGGTCTTCTCATTCCCGAAATGCACAGCTAGACCACCAGCATGTAATTCCCACACAAGAAATTCTCTAAGAGAGGTTCTTGGAATGCATAACTTTTAGCCTAGAAAGAGATACCCATCATGTAGGGTATAACCATCCACTTCTTGAGTCGATCTATCTCAACATGGCCTATATGTCGCAAAAATCGGACACGACTCGTATTCAGCTTTTATCTTCTCAAAGCCGTTTACCACCGTGGACATCTTGGTCAAAATGAAAATACGGCGGCTGAGAGCATCAGCGGCTTTGTTTTCTACTCCTGCTTTGTGGCGTAGAGTGAACGTGTAGCCTTGAAGGAACTCAATCCATCGCCCATGTCGTGCGTTCAACTTCTTTTGAGAGTAGATGTACTTTAGGGCCTCATGATCAGAGAAGAGAACGAACTCATGTGGCAAAAGATAATGTCGCCAATAGCGAAGTGCCTGAATCACAGCATAGAATTCCTTGTCATAAGTGGAATATCGTTGTCGGGCATCATTCAGTTTCTCACTGAAGTAAGCAATTGGATAACCTTCTTGAGCGAGGACTCCACCTATTCCAATTCCTGATGCGTCACACGCTACTTTAAAGACTTTAGAAAAATCAGGGAGACGCATAACAGGAGCACTGACCATTCTCTCTTGATCTCAACAAATGCCTTCGTGGCCGCATTAGACCAGTTGAATTCTCCCTTCTTCAAACAGTCGGTGATTGGAGCCATGACAGTGCTAAATCCTTTAATGAACCGACGATAGAAGGTAGCAAGTCCGTAAAAACTTCTTACATCACGAATCGTCTTAGGCTCGGCCATTCCTCAATGGCTCTGATCTTCTCAGGATCCGCAAAACTCCATCAGCAGATACTACAAATCCGAGGAATTGAACTTGTGAGGAAAGAAATGTGCACTTCTTAGGATTAGCGTACAACTCTTCCTTCCTCAATACAGAACAAACTTGACGTAGATGGTCGAGGTGTTGCTCACGAGATTAGCTAATGATGAGAATGTCGTCAAAGTACACTACTAAGAATTTGCCCATAAATGGACGTAGTACTTGTGTCATTACTCGCATGAAAGTACTCGGAGTATTGGTCAATCCAAAAGGCATGACCATCCACTCATATAACCCATCCTTCGTTTTGAAGGCGGTCTTCCACTCATCTCCAGGACGGATGCGAATTTGGTAATAACCACTCTTGAGATCAATCTTGGAGAAAATAGTGGCACCAGACATCATATCCAACATATCGTCTAGTCTAGGAATGGAAAATGGTATTTAACCGTTATCTTGTTGATGGCACGACTATCCACGCACATACGCCAAGATCCGTCTTTTTGGGCGTCAGTAGGGCGGGAACCGCGCAAGGACTCATGCTTTCTTGGATAAAGCCCTTTCTCATCAATTCATCACCTTGCCTCTTGAGTTCGACATGCTCGGTGGGGTTCATTCTATAGTGGGGCAAGTTGGGAAGGCTAGCTCCTGGGAGTAGATCAATAGGGTGTTGTATGTCACGCATCGGTGGAAGCTTGTCTGGGATATCTTCAGGAAACACATCAGCGAACTCCGCAATCACAGGTGTGACTTCAGGGGGAATCGCGGTGTTGGATTCCTTGGTAATTTCCTTGGTCGCAAGGATCACGAAGGGAGCTCCTTTTTTAACATCTTGACTGAAATCTTTTGCAGTAATCAAGCTGATACTATTAGTTTTCTTCACTGTGGTAGGCTTTGGTTCAGATGATTCAGCCTTAGGCTCACGAGGTAACAACTTGATCTTCTTTCCCTCGTGTTCAAATTGACACATGTTCGACCGACCGTAAATGGTAACATCCTTGTCGTATAGCCATGGTCGTCAAGGATAACGTGACCCACATCTATAGATACAACATCACACCAAATGTTGTCCTTGTAGAGACCGAAGTCAATTGGGACAAGACATCTCAGCTTGACTTCCAGTGCTGAAGAGTTAATCCATGTTACTCTATAGGGATGTGGATAGGGTTCAGCCTTCAGGCCAATTTTGACAATTACTAGACGACACAGCGTTAATACAACTTCCACTGTCTACAATTATCTTGCAGCTTCTACCACCAATCTTCATAATGATGTGAAACATGGTGGTTCGTCTCCAGTCATCTTTCTCCTTGAGTTGAGATAAGGCACATCTGACGACAGATAAATGAATCGACGTTGTAGGTTGAATGCAGTTAAGACCAATGTTATCACCCGTGGTATCATCGTTCATATCAGACTCTTCTTCTTCTCCCCGAAAAATAAATTCCTCTAATTCTGATTCTGATACTACTTCAGGTTCCCCATTGACTAAGGCAATTTTGACCGGAGTTGGACAATTGGCAGCTACATGTCCATATCCCTGGCACTTGTAACATTTGATTGTGGGATTCAGTTTGGAGAACTCTCTATCAGTGCCCTTACCTTTAATCTCGATACTCTTGCCTTTAGTATCTGTCTTGTGGGAAGAAGTTTGACTTTGAAAGCAGTTGGGATATGAACCCGAGTTGGGCCTACTTGTTTGTATGTGACTCTTAGAAACAGAATTAGATTTAGCTGCATCTAAATCTTGGACTAATGCGTAGGCCTTTTCGAGCTCAATGATTTCACGAGCCAAAAGTTCGGTTCGTAAGTCTTCCCTAAGTCCGGCTCTAAGCCTAAACATGATTTGAGCTTGCCCTTCAGTGTTAAGGGCGTTGCATCTAATGAGGAACTCATCAAATTTCTCCACATATTCCTGTGCCGATTTGTTGCCTTGAGTGTCGGTGCCACTTGTCCATAAGACGGGCACTGAACGATGGCGGCACATACTTTCCTTTAAGTTCATCTTTCATTCTTCTCCAGTTATCGATTAGTTCTTGGTCACGAGCAGCACGCATGTTCACCAAGTTAGTCCAATACTGGCTAGCTTGACCGGTAACTTCATCGCTGCAAACTTAACTTTTCTGGGCTCAGTGAGATCGTACTACATGAAGTACTTGTCAAGTTGTTGAGTCCAATCAAGAAAAAATTGTGGATCATGACGTCCATCGAAGGTTGGGACATCAATCTTGATACTCTTCAAGAACTGACTATCAGGGTCTCGCTCACCACGTCCTTTGTATGGTACCATCTGATTACGTTCTCCTTTATGTTCATTGCGGTTCTCAAGACGAGTTTCAACTCTACCTAACCTATCTCCGTCTGGGCTGCAGTTTGGGTCAGGTTGGCTCGTTGGGCTTGTATGGCCGCGATTGCATCGGCGAATTATTGGGGATCCATAGTTGTTATGCCTGACTCACAGGACTCTCCTAGCAAATAGGGTTGACCACTACGGGTAGGCATGCACTAACAAGATCTAGATGAATGCAAGTAGAATTTTTTTTAATTTATGCAAAATAAATGAGATTCCTAACTATATGCTAATGCAAATTTTTTTTTACCTAAACCATGCTCAAATACCAAAATGATGTGAAACAGTATGCGGGGATGTCAGAAATCAGTGATAAAGTTAAACTTACAACGTTTCACGACAAGTTACGATCTTCGATAGGAATAAATCTAAACTAATGATATGGCAAGATGAGTTTAAACAAAAATGATTATACTCGTGAACTGGACAATTCTAATCGTTACTAACCACTCGCAATACTTAGTTACAGAGGAGGAATCCTACTTGCAATATCAAAATAGCAAAATACAAAAGCATGCAGAATCACACAGCTCACCAATTAGTTTGTGGATAACAGAGCAATTATGATAATATACTAGAGACAAAATAATTGGTATAATCAACAATAAACTGATATACGGGAAACTAGAAGTTACCTGCCGAGAAGCCACTTCCCGGGCTTCCGTTAGTGTAGTTGTCGATCTTACAATTGAACTTGACTTTGTTAAACTGAAGTCTTTCTTGTTGTTTGTAGGTTGTTCAGTTGATGAATAGCTTAAAGATCCTCTGAACTCATGTATGATCTCCAATTGAACTAAACTTGATCTGAATTATTATAGACTGATCCGTATGCAGATTTCTGTTTGTCTGCAAGTTGGCTCGCGAGATTGGACCAGAAGTGTTGTGTTTGTAGTATAAAAACCATTGCAACGTTGCAACTTTGGAAGATGGACAGACCTTGTACTGTTGATAGCCTATACACACAACTGAATGCTTATCAGGGCGTAGAGGCGCTTGGACACGAATAGAAGCAGCAGCAGATTTTGTTGGTCTGCAACAAACAATAGCAGCCGTCAGAGAAGATGAGTCGGACGGCTGATGTTGGTGGAAGATCTGATGTCAGTGGCAGATCTGATGGGCGCGAGCGGGACGCGACGACGATAGCGAGCACACGTAGAGGATAAGGGTGCGTTGTTGAGCTCAGGGTTGGGTTGTTGGTTGGCTGGAAGATGAGAGAACGACAGGCTTCTTTGATAATGGTTTTGTTGATGGACGATGCAGGGACGTGGAGAAGTATAGCTCTCTGTTTTGTTTCTTTGTATTTTTTTCTGTTTGTTTTTGTGCACGCAAGTGGGATCCTGATGTGAAAAAAGGGGATTTAAAACTAATGATGATTGAAAGTGGATAAGTGGGTTTGCTTTGTGGATGGGCTTTGGATGAGGGATTCAGGTGTTGCTTTTGTAATTGGATTGGTTTATAAGTGTTTGTAATTGGATTGGGAAATTAGAGATAAAGAGATAAAAGATAACTAAGATTTGGCTTCACACACAAATCCTTTCTGAAATGAGTTTCACACTCCAATTTCATAATTAAATTTTCAAAGAGAAAATCCAACAATTCATTAATCAAGAGTGCATTATCCTTTATTTCAATCAAAAGCCAATTAATAGGCTTACAAAAACTGAAGTTTTTCCACACAATCGATGTGGTATTAAAACACTGAAAAATAACACCATGAAAAAATAGTAAAAAAATACAGACTCCAGCTGAAAATACAGACTCCAGCTAAATCCAAATAGAAGCAGCTCGACACCTCCTGCGCTGATACACGTGATCGAATCTCCTCTTCGGGCACGCTGATGCCATGTTCTCATCATAGGAAATTTCAGAAAACTTAGGGTAGGCATGCCCACCCCTGCCTCGACCCTGTGCACCAGGTAGCACAAAGTTAACAAGCCTATTGAGCGTGTATAAATATAGATTGCATTAGTAAACCCCTGAACTGAATGTAGGAATTCTTGACGTACCTGAGTATTTTTAAACCTCAAGTTTCATCCATGTTCTATCAAAATCTTCCTAACCCTTCTCATACCTTAGGTATCCGACACCAAATCCCCCTTGTTTTGTAACACATAATATTAGAATATAAAAGTATTACCCTCAACTTTCACGACAACTTGAGAGTTTTGATGTAGTAATATGGACTTTAATATAGTATCAGAGCAATTCAGATTCAATTCTCACCGAGCATGCATTTTTAAAAAGTGGATTAAAACAAAAATACCGCTAGCGCAAAAGCCCGATTTTTCGGCCCATATAAAAGGCGCTCGACCTATGGGGACATGTTAGAATATAAAAGTATTACAATCAACCCTCACCACAACTTCGGAGTTTTGGTGTAGTGGCAGGGACTTTGATATATAATAAATAACATTAGTACCCACCGCTCAATTCAAAATTACTGAATGTTCCAAGGTTCCTCCATTGTAATTGATTCGATATCCATCTTTATCACTTTCACCAGAAATTCGCGTCCAGTTTGCAACTTGTAAATGCTAATTAGCATCAGTAAAACTTTTACTGCGAAGTTTCCTGACATGCGATGTTT
Organism: Agave tequilana; assembly: GCA_038442645.1. NCBI lineage: Eukaryota > Viridiplantae > Streptophyta > Magnoliopsida > Asparagales > Asparagaceae > Agave > Agave tequilana. Next base: position 58,718 of record JAVJIF010004069.1, read on the forward strand.
AGTTTTTTCAGCAAGTCCCAATAAGAAGGCATAACTATAGAAACTGGCCAGGCCCATCTGGTTTTCATCCACTGTGCTCCAATTCAATCAGATAGATAACCATCACCAACACTATTATTTACCATAAGTAAAAGCACTTATCATCGCATGTCCCTCAATTGGTGTTCCAGAATGGGTCTTACTTTTAACGGGTTCTATTCATCAAAATCCCCACCCCTACCCCCGAAACCAAACAAAACAAGAAAGGCGGAAAGCAAAGAAAAAAGTTCTTAACACAGCTAGATCCTAATTTGGATCAGCAGTGATGAGAAATAAGAAGCAAACACGGGAGATTCCAAAGAATCCAAACCTTGCATTAAGCACAAATAGACATTAAGCCTGTCAGGCTAATAACCACATATCATGATTGTCACTCCTATATGTCATCTCAACATATGTTGATATCCTTGTGGAAACATTTTACTGTGCATTTGAGACAGAAGATGTAATAATCGGTTTCCATTAGTGTCAATAACAAGGCATAATTAGAGAATGTCATCAGTCCTTAAAAGTATTTCAGACCCAGATATTTACATCTCAACTTTAAGAAGCAACACTTCAAGTGACAGTCAAACCTTCCCCGATGCGTTGCCAAAAAACAGCATGCATATACTATGTGCTGCATTGCGCATACGTACGAACATGGCAAAAAGTGTAGACAACATAATAACGAGGACAGGGCTGAAAGCTGGGTTCATAAGGCACCCCCTCATTCAAATAGAATCAGGTCAAGTAGATCAACTGTAATATCCCTAAGTTGAGATACTGTATATTTATATTTTTATTTTTGTAAAGTAATTATTGTGTTGTACCATTATTTTTCCTCCTTGATTTTTCCATACCCTTTTGTTCTTGGACCCGTTAGCCTATACCCATTTCCTATTCCTAATCCAACCCATTTGTATAGACCCAAACCCAATAACCTATACCCATAACCCGTTACCTTATCTGAATCCTAACAACCAAATCAAATCCTAATCTTAACCACCCAATCTAAATCTCAACAACCTATCATAATCCTAACCAATCATATCTTCTCTCCCAATCCAACCGCACCCCCATCTGCAACAGGCCACCCCCCTCCCACCGACGGCCAGGCGCACAACAGCACCAGCCCCCCCCCCCCCCCCGGCCGGGCTTCCACCACAACCACCTTCTCCGCGCGCAGCCAGGCCGGCAGCCTACTCCAGCTGCCCCTTGGCCTGGCTCAGCAGCGCCAGGATCTCCCCTATTTCCCTCCGTCGACGGTCGCGTCAAGCCACAACAGCGCCTAGCACAGCAGCCCCTGCCCTCTTCCTTGGCGGCCGGATCTCCTCCCCAGCGCGCTCCAACAGCAATCAGCCGCAACACCAGCAGATGGTAGCACGCAACAGCAGCCATGCCGCGCACAGCAGCCCCCTCTTCCCTGGCGCGCGATAGCCCGTCGTCGGAAATCGCCCCGGCAGCCCCTCCTATGTGAGTGTCTCCCTCTCTTTAATTAATTGAGTTTACATAGATTTGTATATATGTGTGGTGTAATCTAATGTGTGGTGCATACGTAGTACATAATCATGTATGTAGATTAATAAGCACGAATGTGAGTTGTCACCCCCTCCTTTACAATTTTGAATGCATAGGAATATCATATGCATGTGTATTTAATTAAGTTGGAATCCTATGTTTATTATATGGGTGTTTGGGTGATTATTGTAGATATTACATGATGGAGCATGTGTGTATTTAGATGGAATGTGAGGAGATGTGTAGGTATTTTCCCAATAATCGGCATACAGGTAGAGGTATTAGTCGACTTGCCCATTTTATTAGTCGACTAATAGCTCTATTAGTCGACTTACTATAGCCCCTAGTCTACTAGGTCTTCCTTGGAATAGTTGTGCACTCTCTGTTTCTTGACTGTAACCTTTATTAGTCGACTGGCCCTTTCCTGTTAGTCGACTTACTCCTCCTATAGTCGACTTGCCATTTCTTGTAGTCGACTAATATCCTATATTAGTCGACTTGCATTTCCTATAGTCGACTAGTACTCCTATACTAGTCGACTTATAATAGCCTTAGTCGACTAGTTGCTGTTCTAAAGGTTGTGTAGCCTCTGTTGCTGACCAATACTTATACATTAGTCGACTTGCCTTCCCTGTTAGTCGACTAGTACCCTTTATAGTCGACTTATTATATTTGTTAGTCGACTAACCCTAACCCTAGTCGACTTGCTCCCTCCCCCTAGTCGACTAACTTTAGTCTGACTGCCGTTATTAGATCTTTTATGGATTGAGGACTTTACCCTTGAGTTATGATATTGGCTATAGATGGATGAATAGGATTTTGAGGATTAGATATTGTTGGATTGACTTGACCTGATAGATCTTAGATATATATCTGATATATTACTCGACTTTGGGACCTCATGTTTGACCTTGATAGAAGTAAGAGTGTGTGATGACTTTGATCAGACTGGAGTGTGGAGATCTGAATAGATGTGTCAGAACATTTGTTATTTCAGTTATTGAGATGTGAATATATTGATGACTTGAGGATCAGAGCTGATTGATAGGGTGAGAGAACTGATCACTAATTATTGATATATTGAGACGGTGGTTTAGTGTACCAGACTACTCGATATGGATTGATACTCGATGTTCATGATGACTATGGAAATTATGAGCTGGCAGATTCATTAGTATTGTATTCAGTATAAGTATGAGATTTTGGGATGGTTATATATGTGAGATTGTAATTGACTAGAGGTGTCTAGACTGTTACTGTATTAATTCATGTTACTGAAAGTTACTGGGACAAGATTGTTTGACCGTAACACCCTGTACAGTCCCATTGTTCATCGTATACCCGGTTACTGTTACCGTTCACTGTTACTGATATTGTTCACCGTGTATACGATTACTGATTGACTGTTACGGTACTGTTATCGTTACTGTCACCGCATCGTCCCAGTGTTATAGGTAATATGAGTATTGATTGTTTTCACTAAATTCAATAATAAAGTAATTGAACAACTTACACCGGGATTGAGGAAATTGATGGAGGAGACAGCGTCTGTATTTTGGGTGGACCTAGGATACAGGTTGCGCAGCCGACTGAGGGTTCCACTGCAGGGTTCCTGGGGGATGACTGACATCCCATCTGTACTGTTACTGTTCCACTGTTTTCACAGTGAGATTACTGTTACTGTTACTGAGTACCTAGCGGTACGGCCTGGTTCAGCGCCAGGAAACTGAGGCCGTGGTCCCGGGTATGTACGGGACCTACCTAAAGCATGGATAATGTCTCCAACCGATTAGTTTCAATAACTTAGGACCCTGATTGACACGTGTAGTAGTCATAGTATGGGATGCGCCTATTACAAGTGGCAATTGGTGTTCGATGACATAATAAATGATAATGAACTGTTATAACGTATTGTGACTGACCGTAATCACCTGATTGTACACATAGATAAGCTATGATAGACATATGACCATACACATGACCAGGTTATATACCAGACTAGTGACATATGATAGGTTACACATCTTGACATCAGTTGTTTGTTTACAGTTATTTTACTTGTCTTTTATTTGTACACTTATTCATGTTATTGTTATTCAGTGTTCATTTATCATGTTATTTAGTGTTTGCAGTTATCTGTTATTATTTTGCACACTGTTTACATGCACGAGCAGGTCGTTTTCTGACGACCCTGGATTTGCACGTCCAGATATTGGACGCTTGTTTCTATTGTGCAGGTGTTCGATGAGACTGTACGCTTTGCTAGGAGCTGGTTTCTCCCTCCCTTTTTATTCTGATATTCTTGCATTTTCTTATTCCTGTTATTATTCTTTGATTCCGGTATATCACCCTTAGCTTCTATTTCATTCCTTATTTCATTGAGATCATGTGTAGCCTTATATGTATTATTGCAGTGATTATGATTTATGGTTCAGATTTATAACTTGTTCAGGTTAATTTAGGCTTAGCGTATATATGTGGGGTATTTTCCTCGCGTATATACGTCGCCGACTCTCGTCGCGACTCCGTTTCCGCGTATTTTGGGAAGCGGGGCGTGACATCAACCAACCCAGCTACACCAACCGAAACACGCACGCGCGCCGAGAGAGAGAGAGAGAGAGGAGAGAGAGAGAGAGAGAGGTGCACCCGTTGCGCATGCACAAAGCGGTGCACAAGCCTCCTCGCTCTGCTCTGCTGACTCTTATGTTCCTTCTGTGTTTTCCTGAAAGTTTGAATTTGGAGTTTCTTGTGTTTTGTTTTAGTCAGATTGAATCAAGTTGGATCAAGTCCGGTAGCTAAAACCCCTCATACGCTTCCCATATCGCCGAAAAAGCGTTTCAGTCTCGTGTTCTACTTTAAGTTTTTTCCCCCATGCGTACGCCTCCCTCCTTTTCTCATGTGCTTCACCTGTTAGCCTAAAAAAATTAGGATAAAGAGTTTGTTTCAGTCTGTTTAAATATTTTTTACCCATTTTGGGAAACTTTCTTAGAAGTAATCAAATACATAAAACCAAAATATATTCAAAAGGTAAATATACTAGTTTAATTAAATTAATAAAAACTAAAATTTGTCAAAATATAATTTTTTGGCTAAATTACAGAAAACTACCCATGTTTACATCTTTGCAAAAAAATACAATACATGCCCTTTATAATAGAAAACTACCATGAATGTCTCCAGAACCTTTTACTGAACAAGCAGCCATAACGGTTCTAGCTGAAAATTGAAGTAGGAATGAAGTTTGAGTGTCCTGTGGAAGCTGGATCATGTTGAAAGTATCGACTTGTATCCACCGTTGAATCCATTTTCCAGCTACCACAGTTCTATACCAAGCCATTGACATACTATATGTTATGCTTAGGGTGATATCAAAGTAAGGTATATGATCCATCATGTGAAGTTATTTAAAAGTAACCAAATTCTAATTAAGTGGAGCATTCATCTGGTGGATTAAATCTTAGTACATTGCAATCTATACAAACAAATAACACTCTACTAAAACAAAACACTAAAGAAAATATGTCTGATGTTCCCTCTTCTGACTTGATAAGTTATAAATGCATTACTCAAAATAAATATATGAAGTAGAAGCTTATTTTTGTGATGAAACTACACAAACCAAGTATAAGCTGTAAACGGATTTTCTGGCAACCTATTAATGAAACGGAAGTAGTGAAAAGCAAAAGCAAAGAGAGATAATTGTAAACCAAAGTGTTTCTAACCTCTGGGAGGCATCTGATGACACTTGGATTGCTCCGAACTGACATTTGACTTTACAAAAGGGTATTCACCTTCAGGCTGCTTAACCGACACCATACTTCAAATTGTTCAAATACAACTAGCTATTAATAATAACCTAAATAATATAATAGCACTCAGACTTCAACACCACCACCAGCAAGGTATGTAAGATCCGAAGGATGCCCACCAGCTGAAGGTAGGGCACCCCGACCGCCGTGGAAAGAAGGGGATGCTAGCAAAAACTTAGGAAAACCCTGTGAACATTCTTTTCCTCTTCTAATTATAATACGAGTTTCTTTCCTTAGAGCCGTGGTTGGATTACTCAAGCCAGCCCTAATTGGACCAGCAATGCATCAACAGTCTCCAACTCAAAGATTTTGCAACGAACTCAGCAACTCCCCAGTGCCCCAGCTGCCAAAAGTTCAGTCAGACTTGAGTACTAAGATCTGTAAAGGAATCAAAAGTGTCAGGATACTCTCGAGAAGATATTGCCTTTCTCTGGAATATAGAATGCATCACAATTAGGTAAAGATCTCTTCAATTATCAAATTATCCTAGTATCCACAATTCAACGATTTCTACAAGCAGCAGAAGAAAAGGAACAAGTATCAGACAAATGATGAAACTAATAACCAAAGGGAAAAAATTGACAAAAACAAGTTCACAGAAAAATCAAACGCTAGTTCTTAGTTCAGGATCAGCAGAACCAAAGTAGGATAATTTTGCTTCTTCAGTTTGTGAAAAGGCATACATATTCTCTGTAAAGAATTCAATTTTTTTTTTTTAAAAATTATCTGCTCCAATCAAAATACAAGCCAAAAGACAAAAATCTCAAAAAGAATATACTAACAATCGACAGCAGATATATCTACCGAGCCCCAATTTACCAAAATCACCTGCAAATCTATCGAATTTTCTCCAATATGACCAAAATTTACCCTAAAAATTAGCGAAAAAACCCCTAAATTCACTAACAAATGCGAAACCCAACCGCTCGGAATCGAATTGCGCAAACATTCCCGAAAGAAGATCAGATCCAAAACCCTAATTCGAGAAGAGACGAGAGGAGGATACCTGAGTTCTCGGAAGAGGGAGGAAGATTCCTTGTCAAAGCCGTAATTTTTTTATCGCCTGACGAGTGGGCGCGGGTTGGCGCGGGGGTTTATTTATAGAGAGAGAGATCGTGGATGCGATGGAATCACGTGTTGTTTGTTCGCATATGCTGTAGACACGACTCCTGAAGCCCGGGAAGCCCACCCAAGGGACGACCCCCCACTTATCTTAACGATGAGGTTTAGAGGTGTGGTTAGCAAAAATATCTGGGTGCTCTTATTCTTCTCTCCCTCTCTTTTTTTTTTTATGTTTTATCTTATCTTGATTTGTTTAAGTTGACTGTGGGGAAAAAATATATAAACTTATGTTTGCCTGTTTGAAATTGATATCACCTGCTTGTGAATAGATATGTGCACTTGTGAGCTAGACTTGTCATGAAATCGATTAGGCCTGGGTAGCTAGGTTGGCCTGTAATATGTTGGGTTCGGTTTATGTGTTTGAGCCACACACATACAATAAGAGGGCCAATCATGCGTTGACACGTGGATTGAATCTCTTATAATATGGTATGTGTGTGGGCCTCACACACATATTATAAGAGATTATAAGAGATCCAATTCACGTGTCAACGCGAGATTGACCCTCTTATTGTATGTGTGTGTGGCTCACACACATGAACCGAACTCTAATATGTTTAGGTTTAGTCTGTTAAAATTAATTTACATTGAGGTTTCTCAAAAAAAAAAAAAAAAATATATTGATTTATATACATTAGAGTGTCAATAAGAATGAGTTTTTTTTTTTTTTTTATAACCAATGCATTGAGTGGACACAAAATGAAACAACTTAAATTAATAAGTTGTCTAATTTAACGGTGCAGTCTTTAAAACTCTAATAAAAACTGTTTTATAAGGATTTCTAATTGTTTATATCATGGTTAAAAGTTTGGACCAGGAGCTCATATGCTTTAAACTATAAATCTCAGCGACATGCTACTTCTATTGAAGTATTTAAGTGTTACAGCAAGGGTGCTTATGTTGATGAGCACTCTTCAAACCACCCGTTTCAAGAACCAACCAGGACTCCACATTCCATACTTAATAGTCTGGGAAATCTCGTTGGCCCTGTCGTTACAATAGATACTCTGATACCAATTATTGTGTGCAGCAAAATCTTGACAATATGTAGTACTTGTAAAAGAAAACTATTGTAGAGCAAATTAGCAATATCAAGACAGAAGAGTACAAATAATAATACGAGAATTTAACGTGATTCAATCCAAACTTGGCTAGTCCATGAGGAGAGAATTTGAGAGAGTTTTATTAATAAATTTGATACAAGAGATCTAACATTCTTCTTGATTCCCACAAGAGTATTTGTCTCCCCTTGAATCCCACAAGATTACAAGAGTATAGCTTCTCTCTATGCATTGTCACCTTTCCCTCTCTTTTTTGGCTTTCTCTTCACCTTTCGTGTTATAATGTATTATAGATTACAATTTTTATTTATAGAGTTTTACAATCCAAACCCCTATTCTAACTATGAGATGATTTTAGTCGTCAGATGCTTGAAAAACTTGATCAATCCTTATAGGAGTTGATTTCATTGATCTAGAAGAATTCTAAACTCTTCAAACTTTAGAAACAAATCTTCATTGAATAGAAATTGAGTCCTATTTGGAATCTACCAGAAAAGAAACTTAAACACGTTTTGAAAAGAAAACCTGGATCCAATTCTGACTTCTAACAGTTGACAGGCTCTATCACCTGTCGACAGGTGTGCCAGTCTGTCGACAATGACTGTTGCCTATCAACAGACTGAGTTGTCTTTTCTTCTATGTATCTTATTGCCGACAGGCCCTGTCGATTGCCGTATGTTATCTGAATTTGTTTCTTCTCCAAGTTCTTATTTCTTCTCTAATTCTATTAGATCTTCTTCACCATTATCTTCTACTTGAAAACAAGACAAATTTCCATCAATCTCCATCTTAACTTGCTTTTCAAATCTTTAGCAAAACACCTTGAAAATTTTAAAACTATACCTTGATTCTTTCTTTGATTGTAAACGTACGGTGAAGTATTTGACTCTTGCCCCTATCCTAAGGGTCTTTGGTTGATTCGCCGCCATAGCTTGGGCCATCTCAGACCTTACTCGAATGCACCCTTCCTCTTTCTTGCAATAATTTGCCCCGATTTATGTCCCATCGCAGTTTTTCTTGAAGCTCCACCTCGCTATGAGCTCCCTTCAAAGCTTGTTATTGAAACTCCACCTCGAACTGAGTTTTTCCCTTTAGCTTGTATATCTCTCCACACTTTTCTCCTTCTAGTATTACTCTATCTCCTTGGCTAACCGTGATGACGCCTTATTGCACTTGGATCTGACATCTTTCTTCGTCGAGCACATCATGGATATTAGATTGCACCATGCCTCTGGGACATACCGCACCGCCTCCAGAGCATGTCCCATCTCTGCTTGTTGAAATCACCTAGAGGGGGGTGAATAGGTGACTAGCTAATCTAATGGTGAATTAATGCGGAATAAAAACTATTTATGTAAACTAAAAAACTATTATGCACAACACACCAAGTATAACACAAGAGTGTAGCCGGATTCCCCGTGAATGGCTCTGAGCTATCTCCTCAAGATTCCTCTAGATAAGAGTTGAGGTGCCGCTATGGCTCTTTTGGTTGAATACAAGCGTGAGCAAACAATCCCCAAGCATATAACAATATAAGCACAAGTATATCAAGCAAGTAAAGACATAAGAGACATAAGCAAGCAAGATATAAACACAAGTGAGAGATAGAGAGCAATCGCAAACACAGGAGAATTATTTCGAGGTTCGAGCACCCTTGCTCTACGTCCCCGCCTTTAACACTGTGAAGGATTTTTACTAGAATCGATCTCACCAGATCACTCGGTGCCGCAACACCTATAAGGAGTTCACACTAGAACTCTTGGACTCACTAGTCCTCTCACTTGTTCCCGTAAGAACTACACACCGAGCTCTCACTAGAACTCGAAACAACGCGAACCCGCAAGTCCGCCTCCTCAAATACAAGAATGAACACTTTGGTGATCGCAACACTTTGATCACCTAAAACAACTCTCACAACAACTCTCCTATAGGATGGATATAGCAATGGAAAGCTCAAGTATGTGTGAGAAAAACTCAAGAAATCACTTTTGAAAACTCTTGATAAACTCTCCTTTTAATTTGGAAATATTGACTCTAAAACATGTGGATAAAACCACTAATATAGGTAGGAAAAACTAGCCCAAAAACTCTCTTAAAATCTTGTAGAAAACAGTCCGAGGGAACCCCAATTTATAGGCTCTAAAAAACTAACCGTTGCAGGCTAAGTCAACAGTCTGGACTGCTGGCGGTCGACCGCCCAGTCGACCGGCCGGTCGACCGTTACTGGCAAATGACCCAGCAGTTAACCGCCCGGTCGACCGGGCCATTTCCAGAGAGCAGAGGTTCTCTGGCGGTCGACCGGCCTTTGGCTATGCACGTATATGCACATCGGTCAACCGCCCGGTCGACTGGCAGAAGGTCAGCCCAACAATTTTCAGGGATTAAAAACTTGTCATTTTTCCTTCAATAAAATCCCATAAATTCTCTAAAAATCTACAAAAATAAGTTCAGTAATATACTTTGATATACAAACATATTTGAGTAAAAATCAAAACATGTTTCAAACATTTTAAACTATTTTTGTAATATGGAATTTTTGTCTAAACAAAAATCTGTATTTTTTCAAAATGATTTTTCCAAATTGAAAACCAATTTTTCCTAAAACTCCTCCAAATATAAAAACAAGATATTCTAAACACTTTTAAACCTTAGTGTGTATGGATATGATCCACTACACAAATATGATGAAATATCTATATTTTTGACATTAAGCTCTAAATAAAATTTTGATAAAACACATGTATATTTTGAATTTATAAAAATCAAAACGGTATATTTCAAAACGAAATCTATTTTATGAAAACACATATAAATCTTGTGTGTGAGTGTATATGATACTTGAGCAATCCACCAACTAATCTATCCTTTATATTTTATCTAAAAATAAAATCTTACTACAAACAAACCTAGACACAAGTCTTCTGAAAATTTTTACTTGAAAGTCTTCTTCTTCTTTCTTGACTTGGTCCAAAACATGATCCAATGAGCTAGACTCCTCTTGAGTACTTGATGCGGTCTTGATGTACAAGCTCTTGAGTCAATACGTGCTAGCTCCAAAACTTGACTTGAAATCATCTGTTGAAGCTAAACACCTACTAAGATCTTGATCACATATCTGAGACTAATTAAACACAAGATCATTAGTACAATAACTACATGAGTTAATCATCATCAAAACTAGAGTGATGGGCCTTTGGGCCAACACTTGTAACATTGATTGTCCCAATGCCGATGAGCTCAGCTTTCCGAAGACCTCGTAAGCCGAGCCATCCACCATTTTGACAGTCCATTCCTCCTTTGCAACTAAAGAGTTGAACATCTCCTTATGAGAACATACATGAATCGCACTACCAGAATCAAATATTCAGCTTTTACTTTGAGAAGTGTTGTCTTCAACGTAGGAATTCTTTAATGCTTCGGTGTCAACACCGCTCATCCCTCTTCTTCTTCAACCACTCTTGTCGATACTTGCAATCCTTTTTTCAGTGATCTTCTATGTGAGAAAAGTGACCTTTGATGAACCTACATTCCTTTTCTCCTCTTTTTTTTCTTTCTGTGACCACCAAACTTGAACCTTCCTGCTCCTCTTGATATGACATTTTTCAGATCTCGTTAGACACAAAGTTGCGGTGACCTCTTACAAGATGAGAGTTTCTTTACTATAAAGCATGGTGATAAATATGTGATCGTATGATTACGAAAGCGAACTGAGAAATATTAACACCTTGTTCTCCTCGTCGATCTTCACATCAACAGTAACTCGCTGATGATCTTATTGAAGAAGTTTAGATGCTCCAACGCAACTGTCCCTTCTTTCATGCTTAGCCTATATATTTGTTTCTTGAGATACAGCTTGTTATAGAGGCTCTTTGTTATATACAGTGTTTCTAACCTTGACCATAAACTCGTAACCGTTTCTTCTTCTATCACGTTGTGCTTGATATTTTCTGTGAGACATTATTAGATCATGCTTACCGTTTTCAGATTCAACTCCTACTAGTCCTCATCTGACATACTTATAAATTTTGCTATCTTTCCCTGCAAGGTTTTGTGAAGATCTTGTAACACTAACAACATCTTCACCCTCTTTTGTCATAAACCGAAGTTCTCTTTGCCATTGAGTTTCTCGAACTTGCTCGCAGAAATTCTAATTTTTGACATATCGCCTTTTTGTCAACCTTATGGCTCTGATACCAATTTGTTGTTACAATAGACGTTCAGATATCAATTGTTGTACACAACGAAATATTGACAATATGTAGTACTTGCAAATCAAAAACTAAAGCAAACTAGCAATACTGAGACAAAAGAGTAAAAATAATAACTCGAGGATTTAACGTACTTCGGCTCAAACTTAACTTACGTCCACGAGGAAAGAACTTGAGAGTGTTTTATTAATAAACTTGGTACAAGAGGTCTAACCTTCTTCTTGATTCCTACATGAGTATTTACCTTCCCCTTAAATCTAACAAGATTACAAGAGTATACGTTCTCTCTATGCACCGTCACCTTCCTCTTTTTTTTGACTTCCTCTTTACCTTTCGTGTTACAATGTATTAGGTTATAATCTTTATTTATAGAGTTTTACAATCCAAACTCTATTCTAACTATGAGACGATCCTAACTGACGGATGTTTGAAAAACTTGATCAATACTTGTAGGAGTTGATTTTCTTTATCTAAAAAAATTCTAGACCCTTCAAACTTTAAAAACAAATCTTTACTGAATAGAATCTGATATCTATTCGGAGTCCACCAAAAAAGAAACTTGAACACGTTTGAAAAGGACACCTGAATCTGATTGTCGACAGGCTCTATCATCTGTCGACAAGTGTGCTAGTCTGTCGATAGCATTTGCTGCATGTTGACAGACTGAGCTGCCTTTTCTTTTCTATATTTTACTGTCGACAGGCCCTGTCGACAACCTTATGTGCGCAGTCGACAGGCCTATCAACTGCTGCCTGTTTTCTGGATTTACTTCTTCTCCAAGTTCTTCTTTCTTCTCAAATTCTATTAGATCTTCTTGACTATCATTTTCTACTTGAAAACAAGGCAAACTTCCCTTACATTCTTGGGTCGACAAGAATCGGATATCATGAAAGAAGACGTTAAAAATACGGTACTTACATGCATCTAAATACAGTATAGGGAAGGAAAGCAAATGGTGGGATGGAGGGAGACGAGAGAGAGCTAGAGCAAGAGCCATTGTCAAATCTCTTACTATTAGCAGTAATCAATCAAATCTGAAAAAGCATAAGAAAAAACTTGCTTACTTCAATAATTCCCATGAGAACTGAGAGCTTGCATGGGCATCAACTTTGTATCCTGTAGGCCAGGTGAAATATAAAATGTCTTTTCCACAGACATGTAAAGCAAACAGCTCTTCATCCGCTGAAAGTTATGCATTTGCACAAATTGTTTGGCAACATAGACCCAAGGTGATGACTGTTTGGTATCAATCAAGCTGTAAAGAGAGACAGAATCGACATGACCGCGAACCCCCAACGGACAAAATTAGGTGTCGATAATGGACGGACTGGTGACTGATCTTGTGACACAAAAGGCTGACCTGTTAGGTCTTGGATCCAATCACATATGTTATTTTTTCTATAAATAACATTATCTTTGCGATGAAGAAACTGACATGCCAACTTTCTTCAGAGAAGAAAAACCGACGTACCAACTTTAACAAACAAAAAAAAGTAAGATTGATCTACTCTAATGAAAGTTGAAGAGCCAAAGCTAATTTTCTTCTACAAAGTCATAAAAATATATGATACATTAAAATTCTAATACAAATATGTAATGATGATATGTTTCGATGCACGTTATGTCTATGTATCCATAAATGTTCCAATATCATGTCGCCATCACTTTTCGTATTATCCTTTTTGAGAAATTACTGTGTTGCATGTCGCGTGTCTGTGTCCCTGCTTTTACTTTTACTGTGTTGCATGCCGCGTGTCTGTGTCCCTGCTTCTTAGAAGTCGATTATCCCTCATTTCTTCTCACTTGCTGCAGAAGTCGCTTTCCCTAAATGCAACCATGCAGTTCTAAATTATCTCCTATCAACCATGCAGTTCTAAAATATTCTCTCCTAAATGGGCCATCTTGAAGTGAAGGAAGCAAATCTGTGATACCATAGGCATTTTGGAGAAAAATTGCTGCCTACAAGGTAATCTCTGTTACCTAACTAATTATGTGACATATCTTTGCAAAACATTTCACTAGTTAAAGACCTTAAACATAGTGACTTAGATGAATTACAAAGAAACTGGTAACTGTACAGATGCATTTTTGGTTTACCATTATGTTGCAGGCCAATCTGACAAAATGTGTGTCAGAAGTTCATGAAACTAACACCATCTGCACACAAGTAAAATACACCACAAAACCTCATCTAGTATCAGCAACAAGTTCACCTATGGCAAGTGCACTAAATTGATTATAGTAGTCACATCTCTTCGTAATATAAATTATTGCATGTCATAACCCATAATTGTAACTTCTAAGCATGTTAAAGTGCTTCACTCATGACTGATGGGTTTTAGGTATTACAAACAAACTTAGACTTTTAAGGGAGCATGCAACCTAAAACATGATCTATGTTTTCACAATTGAACCTATAACTTTGAACATAAAAGAATCCTAATATCCCAGTAATTAATTAAAATTACTACAGAAGAAAAATATAATTACATACCTTTTAGTTGTTATAGTAAACAACTAAAATTATCCCTTCAGATCTCTTGGAAACAAGCACCACAAACGTCGTGCCTCTTTTAGTTGTTATAGTAAACAACTAAAATTATCCCTTCAGATCTCTTGGAAGCAAGCACCACAAATGTCGTGCCTCTGATGGAATCACCCCCAACGATTCAAAAATTTAACTAAGTATGGATGAACTATCAAAGAGTTCTTCCAAGAGGAGAAAGAAGGAGGCTAATACTCAAGCCAAGAGGTAGTGAATTAGAATGAATCCCTAAGGTCCTATTTATAACCTTGGATAACCTCCAGTTTTCTTATCCCACCAATGTGGGACTAATTTCCCAAAGGAAATTTTGTTCTCCTTTTAGTTATACTTATTTTTGAATCTCGAAGGCAACCCAAAAGGACTATGCTGCTATCAATTATAGTTATGACTTAGACACCTAATCCAACAGTCTCCCACTTGGATAAGTCTAATAACTTCCTAATTGATCAGCAAATTGTAGCTTCCAAAAGCCATTGTCGAACTCTGACCTAGTCAGTTTCGTGTCCTAAGATAAGAGATCATATAATCCTTCGTTCTACAAGATATCATTTGAACATGAGACATGGAACATAATCAATCTCTTTGTCCAGTATTTTGTTTCCCGATTTCTGATTTGTAATGACATAGAACTACTAAATGAACACATCAATTTAGTCCTGGTCGGGCCCGACACTATATGTCAACTTCAAATCACCGAGGGGCCCAAAGATATCGCTTTTCCCGTTAGGACAAAAGGAACGAATAAACTTTGACCTATATGCTTGCACCATTTACTCATCAAATCATGCACAACAATGCGTTTTATAACATCAAGTTACTGATGCGTTTACACATTATCAACGCACAACTCATATATCTCCATTTAAAGATTATAAGATATTATCGTCTCAGAATTACTCGTGATAAATTCCATGAAGTAATTCTCTGAGCGTGGGTTAATCCAATACTTAAATCTCCATTTCAAAGTACTCACGAACATTGCAGCAATACCATTGTTATGTCTAAAACTCTTTAGACAATCCACAACTCCATTCATGACAGTCTTTATTCACTACTTACTTCCAAAAGTATGATCGACTGTGGAATTCGAATAATCAAATTATTCGGGAAGTAAAACATGCAAAAATGAAACACAATAATAAACAATTGACAAAAGGTAGTAAACAAACTCATAAATAATTCTCTATTATTTAATCACCAAAAGTCAATCACATTTACTTTGTTATAAGTTTCAAACTAACTATCTAACTGCTAAAACCAACATCATCTCTCAGACCAATGCTCCTAGCATGCTGATTGTGTTTAACCCTACTCAGACCCTTTGTGAGTGGATCTGCAGGATTATCTTCAGATGAAACCTTCCTCACTACAACGTGACCTTCTTCTATCTTGTGTCTGATAAAATGGTATTTTCTGTTAATATGTCTAGATCTGCCATGATCTCTTGGTTCTTTTGTTAATGCAACCGCTCCTTCATTATCACAGAAAATATCCATTGGCTCCTTGATGGTTGGCACAACTCCAAGATCTTCGATGAAGTTTTTCAACCAAATTGCCTCCTTTGATGCTTCGCTTACCGCTATGTACTCTGATTCACAAGTAGAATCAGCCACTGTGTCTTGCTTGGAACTTTTCCAAGTAATTGCTCCTCCGTTTAAGGTAAAGACCCAGCCAGATTGGGAACGGAAGTTGTCTCTATCTGTTTGAAAGCTGGCGTCACTATACCCAGTTACTCTCAATGTATCACAGCCACCAAGTACTAGGACCCAGTCCTTAGTCCTTCGCAGATACTTGAGAATATTCTTAACCGCTACCCAATGAGCTTTACCAGGATTTCCCTGATAACGACTGACCATGCTCAAAGCAAAGGACACATCAGGACGAGTATATGTCATAGCATACATGATAGAACCAACAGCAGAAGCATATGGAATTCTACTCATTTCTGCTATCTCTTCGTCTGTACTCGGACTTTGAGTCTTACTCATTTTGGTATTACTCTGGATGGGCAGTTCTCCTTTCTTGGAATTCTCCATACAGAAACGTTTCAGTACTTTATCCAAGTAGGTACTCTGATTAAGTCCAATTAGTCTTTTACTCCTGTCCCTTAAAATTCTTATTCCTAGAATGTAGGCAGCCTCTCCTAGATCCTTCATAGCGAAACACTTTCCAAGCCAAGACTTAACATCTTGCAAGGTTGGAATGTCATTTCCTATAAGAAGTATGTCATCAACATACAATACCAGGAAGGTGACTATGCTCCCACTAGCATTGACATATACACACGACTCATCCTCACTTCTAGAGAAACCAAACTCTTTGACTTTCTCATTGAAGCAAAGATTCCATCTGCGAGACGCTTGTTTTAATCCATAGATGGATTTCTCAAGCTTGCATACTCCATTGGGAAACTTTGCATCCACAAAACCTTCTGGCTGACTCATGTATACATCCTCAGCCAACTTTCCGTTTAGGAAGGCAGTTTTGACATCCATCTGCCAAATTTCATAGTCATGAAATGCAGCTATGGCTAGCATTATCCTAATAGATTTTATCTTAGCCACTGGTGAGAAGGTCTCATCATAGTCAATCCCTGGGGTTTGAGTAAAGCCTTTCGCCACCAGTCGTGCTTTGAATGTACTTACATTACCATCCATGTCGATCTTCTTCTTGAAGATCCATTTACAACCAACTGTCTTCCGACCAGGTTGTTGATCAACCAAGTTCCAAACTTGGTTGTCATACATAGACTTGATCTCGCTGTCCATTGCCTCTTTCCATTTGGCTGCCTCAGGGCCTGCCATGGCTTTCTTGTAGTTCATTGGCTCATCCAAATTTACCAGTGTATTGTCACTGATAAACGTGTCTCCATTTGCAGTTATATGGCAACCATAGAACTCAGTTGGCTTGCCAACTCTACTAGAACGCCTAAGAGGTAATGAAGTGTCAATGGGTTCAACTGGAATCTCTTCCTCTGGTTGAACCATAGTGGTTTCAAAGGTTCCTTCATCTGCTGGCTCTTGAATTTCTTCAAGGTCAACGGCGCTCCCACTGTCCTCTTTGCATATGAGCTCTCTCTCTCGAAAGACTCCTCTCCGTGCTACAAAGACCACGTTCTCACTAGGTCTGTAGAACAAATATCCAAATGACTTCTTCTGTGGATAGCCGATGAAAACACATCGCTCACTACGAGGTTCAAACTTGTCGTGAATTTCTCGTCTAACGAAAACTTCACAACCCCAACCTTAATATGTGCTAACGAGGGAACCTTTCCTGTCCACATTTCGTGAGGTGTTTTGGCAACCTTCTTTGTTGGAACAAGATTAAGAATGTGGGCGGCAGTTTCTAAGGCATACCCCCAGAATGATATTGGAAGTGAAGCTCGACTCATCATGGAACGCACCATGTCTAACAAGGTTCGATTGCGTCTCTCAGCCACACCATTAAGTTGTGGTGTCCTAGGAGGTGTCAATTGTGAAACTATTCCACATTCCTTGAGATAGTCATGGAACTCGATACTAAGATACTCTCCGCCTCTATCTGATCGGAGCATCTTTATCTTCCTGCCTAATTGATTCTCGACTTCTTGTTTAAACTCTTTGAACTTTTCAAAGGTTTCAGACTTATGCTTTATTAAGTAGATATAACCATATCTGCTATAATCATCAGTAAAAGTCACATAGAATCGATTAGCATCCCTTGTGGCTGATCTGAAGGGTCCACACACGTCTGTGTGTATGAGATCCAACAAACCTTCACCTCTTTCACAAAATCCAGTGAAAGGTGATTTTGTCATCTTACCCAAAAGACAAGATTCGCATGTATCATCTGACCTTAGGTCAAATGATTCCAACACCCCATCCTTTTGGAGTTGAGCCATGCGTTTTTTGTTAATGTGTCCAAGACGGCAATGCCACAAGCACGCTTTGTCTACACCATTAGACGAATCAATTTGAAATACACTATTACCTAAGTTGTCTACACACATCATAGTTTCATACACACCATCACAAGGTAAAGCTTCAAAATAAAAAATGTCATTTTTATAAGCAGAAATAGAACCATTCTCATCATTAAAAGAATATCTAAAACCTTGTTTGAACAATGCATGAAAAGAGATAATATTTCGTGTCATTTCTGACGAGTAGCAACAATTCAATAAATCTAAATTAACACCATTATTAAGCACTAGACTATAAACTCCAATCTTGGTGACAGGTGAAGATCGCCTATTTCCCATGATCAAGTTCATTCTACCATGCTCCACATCCTCACTTTTTCTTAGTCCCTGCAATACAGAGCAAATGTGAAACCCACATCCTGTATCAAGGACCCAAGAATCAGAAGATGTTGCGTTAATAGATGAAATAGTGTATATACCTGCAGTAGATGGTTTTACTTTCCCATCTTTTAAATCTTGCAGATACTTTGGGCAGCTTCGTTTCCAATGTCCTTTGTCGTTGCAACAGAAGCAAGTGGCCTCTTTAGGATCAGAGACAGGGGTAATATCAGAACTGGTTTTTACATGAGACTTTCCCTTCCAGTTTTGCTTGGGAGGACCTTTCCTCTTTTTCCCCTTTCCTTGCCCAATGGCCAGAACAGTAGTATTAGCAGGAGTGGGGGCATCACTCTTTCCCTTCATCCCAGTTTCAGCTGTTCTCAGGAGGTTGTGCAATTGAGCCAATGTGGTCTCATTGTTGTTCAAATGATAGGTCAAGATGAACTGATCATAACAACTTGGCAATGAGTTCAAGACTATGTCAATAGCCAACTCATCATCAATATGCACATTTAGCCTCACAAGGTGTTCCACGTATCGCTGCATCCTTTGCACGTGGCCGCTGACAGACTCTCCGTCCTTCATCTTGCTTGATATGAGGGACTTTACTATCTCGTACTTTTCCTGACGAGCTCGCTTATGGTACTTTTCCATAAGGTCTTTGTTCATCTCGTACGGCCAGTAATCCTCATAGAATTTTTGCAGTTCAGGAGTCATGGTAGCAACCATGATGCAAGCAACTTTTGTTGCATCCGTGTAGTGCTTCTTATAAGCAGCTAATTCTTCAGGAGTGGTCTTCTCTTCGTCAATTTCAACAAGTTCTTTGTCAAGGACATACTCCTTGTCCTCGAAACGAAGAGCCATTTTGATGTTGCGCATCCAGTCATTATAGTTGGTGCCATCTAATGTCACCTTTGAGCAGATGTTCAACAAAGAAAAGTTGTGATTGGAGGAGGAGGAACCAGAAGCATCGTTAGGGGCAGACATTTCTAAAAGAAAGGTAGTTTGAGTTAGAAAAGAAAAAAAATAACCCTTAATATAACAACTCAAAATTGAAATATCGAGGTTAGGATCCAACTATGAAATTCACAACTTAGAAAAGGGATGCCGTAATCTAATTGCAAATTTCATACAGGTATGTCTTTTGAGACTCATTGAAACTATTCAATGGCATGTTTAATCTCAGATTATGCTCTTACATTTGTGACTGGGATACCGAGGATCACAAACAAGATGTGAATAACCATGCAAATGTGCTTGGTAACCTTCATGTCATTTATCATCTCAATTGATGTGCTGGTAAACCACACACACTCCATCAACAATAACAATTTATAAGATACCCATTACTGCTCTTTATTAGCCCTATTAGTGTGCTGGTTAACCACACACGCACCACTAATGACTTATAAGGTGTAATGTGCAATTTCATGGGTTAGCATACAATTTCACATTTTTTCTTAAAGTAACTAAGATTGGGATTTAAATAAAATTTAGTTACCTTTTATTATCATTATACTTTTAATGAGAATCAATATATATATAGTCCTATCAAACCCGTTCAGTTAATGACCCTCCACTAATCAAGGAAGTGGTGGGTGAGAGTGGACACCCATACATCTACCATTATATAGGCAGTTACCTTATCAATTCAACAATTATAGCAAATTCAATTGAAAACAAACCAAGCTCTGATACCACTGATGGGTTTTAGGTATTACAAACAAACTTAGACTTTTAAGGGAGCATGCAACCTAAAACATGATCTATGTTTTCACAATTGAACCTATAACTTTGAACATAAAAGAATCCTAATATCCCAGTAATTAATTAAAATTACTACAGAAGAAAAATATAATTACATACCTTTAGTTGTTATAGTAAACAACTAAAATTATCCCCTCAGATCTCTTGGAAACAAGCACCACAAACGTCGTGCCTCTTTTAGTTGTTATAGTAAACAACTAAAATTATCCCTTCAGATCTCTTGGAAGCAAGCACCACAAATGTCGTGCCTCTGATGGAATCACACCCAACGATTCAAAATTTTAACTAAGTATGGATGAACTATCAAAGAATTCTTCCAAGAGGAGAAAGAAGGAGGCTAATACTCAAGCCAAGAGGTAGTGAATTAGAATGAATCCCTAAGGTCCTATTTATAGCCTTGGATAACCTCCAGTTTTCTTATCCCACCAATGTGGGACTAATTTCCCAAAGGAAATTTTGTTCTCCTTTTAGTTATACTTATTTTTGAATCTCGAGGGCAACCCAAAAGGACTATGCTGCTATCAATTATAGTTATGACTTAGACACCTAATCCAACAATGACTGTATCTTATGCCACTGATATTGTTTCAAACATGGGAAAGAAAGACAAATATACAGCAAAACTCCATAATCAAAGTTAATCATGTTTAGTAGCAACCATGCAACCTTCTGTAGATGAAAATATTTAAAAAGGATGACTACATACTTATTTTAGATACCTCACTCTTCAGAACCATCAAGGAGAACATTGGCAAGTTCGAAAATTGCACAAATTTTGTATGAGAGAAGTATATTGCTCAACTCAGGTATATTCACAAAGCCTTACAAAAAAGAGAAACAAGCGTACCTAAAATATGAACCATGATGTAACATAATGAGGAACCTTCAGGTATTGCAGTTACAGATATCATTTATTGTCACATGTAATCAGCTTCTTACAGTTTGATATACTTGCCACACAGTAACAGGATAACAATTCTTGCATCATATAAAAAACTACAGCGTTGTCGATGCATTGCTAACAATACACATGGGGTCTTCATTATAGGTCAGTATGTATCGAATAATTTCTATATACAGTTCTTTGTACTTGTATTACAAACTGTTATCCATTCATAGAACATCACTTATTAATTTGTTAACATACAACTATTACTTGTGATCACAAAAGTATGTACCAAAAATTGCCATCTGATACGTTGGTATTTTCACATGAGATATTTTCCCGTGTACATTAGGATCAATACCAATAGAACAGACTGAACAAAACAAATCTCAGTCTAGTGAAAAAGTATCAAAAGAGGTATTAATTCATGTTTGAGAAAGATCACAAATCAAAACATAAATTCAACAAGAAAAAGAAAAAAAGATGAAATGACAAATCTTTAGACAATTACACAACCTTTTCAGAGTAACTGAACAAATAACAATGTAAGATAGCCCAAGCTGGCAAAATGAGAAACAAATCAGAATTTTGCCAGTTTCATATGCTGTAATTGTACACAAAGCTACATTTCATCAACTAAAAATAAATTTCCAAAGAATGGTAGGTTCACTAACACCTAGTACCTATAACCCTCAACATATTTGAACAAAAGAATGAAGTACTATTACACATGCAATGGATGGTGAAAGCACTCACTTCGCTTGATGATGGTTTCTCCTGTATCATGTCCCTCAGCTTTTCAGTTCTAATGAATTTCCATCTATGCTTCCTGGTTCCGAACCAGCCTCCTCATCTCCTTCTTTTATTCATGGGAGACTAAAAGAATTAT
Source organism: Agave tequilana (assembly GCA_038442645.1). Classification (NCBI taxonomy): domain Eukaryota; kingdom Viridiplantae; phylum Streptophyta; class Magnoliopsida; order Asparagales; family Asparagaceae; genus Agave; species Agave tequilana. The sequence goes on from JAVJIF010004069.1 coordinate 80,823, forward strand.
CAGCAGCTCTCATCCCACTCATTGTCAAGGATATACCCCATTTCCACTTTGCCCCGCTTCATGCAGCTGGAGCACATATTCAAGGTGCCACAGGACATCCCCCATTGAAGGTCGATCCTTTCCCTCATTGGCAAGACATTTCTCTGAGACCTCTCCAAACTTCTTCAGTGATTCCAAAGAATACCCTCCTTCGAGCTTGGGGTCCATAATTGTCTCAAGTGATTGCCGCCGCGGCCACTGGAGAGCCCATTCTGCGAGATTGATATGATCCCTAGGAAAAGTTGGATTTATCACAGGCCGGGCACAGATGACCTCAAAGAGCACTACACCAAAGGAATAAACATCAGATTTTTTTTTTTTTTAGGTGAGTTGTTGCCTTTGAAAGTATTCGGGGTTGAGGTAGCCAAAGCTTGCTTAAACTGCGGTACTAACATGGGTTTGGTCCAAGGTTGGCCATCTTTTGACAACCGAAAGTCTGCCACCTTTGCGACAAAGGACTCATCCAGCAAGATGTTAGTTGTCTTCACATCTCGATGGATTATACCCCTGTCAGCTCCCGTGCAAAGGTAGTGAAGTCCACGTGCAGCACCAATGCATACTTCCAACCGCTGCTTCCAAGTAAGTGGCGGAAGATCAGTCCCAAAGAGATGGCTCCTCAATGTCCCATTAGCCATGTATTCATAAACCAAAATCATCTCACTTTGCTCATCACAGTAGCCAATCATCGAGACTGGATGCCGATGACGAAGCTTTGAGAGCATCTCAATCTCCGTCTCAAACTCCTTTAGACCTTGCTGAGAGTTTGGGTGTGCCCGCTTTATAGCCACCAAGTCCCCGTAGATCTTTCCCTTGTAGACCTTGCCAAAGCCTCCTGTTCCAATGACCAAGGACTCATCAAAGTTGTGAGTTGCTGTTTTAATTTCTGCCAAAGTGAACATCTTCCCCTTCTAATAGTAGCTAGTGACCCGTTTCCATGGGACTTGCAAGCCCGAGCATTCGTAGTGCTTCCTGTGATTGCATGAAGGAAGAGTGGGCGCCAACATGGAGGACTCTCTTTCACATGAACTGCTCTCTTCCTATGGATACAGAAACAGATGAGACCGGCACATAGGACTATAATGGTTAACATTATAGAAATTCCAATCACAATGACTCCCTAAAGAGACTTACTCTTTGGCTTATTGCTAGCAGCCCCTCCTCCAACATCAAACCTACTCAAAACATGAGCAAAATTCCCATTGTGGCCAAGCTTAAATATCTTGTTGGAGGAGAGAGTACAGTAGAGGAGGTGAAGTCATGCCAGGTGCTGTTGAAGACTGCCAAGGAGTCTATGACGAAAGGCGAAGGAACAGCGGGCAGGAAGAAGCAGCAGCAGCAGAAAAGACAGTGGTCGGTCGACCGGTCCGGTCGACCGACGTGCACCAAATGCACAGGATTGCTTCGGTCGACCGGACCGGTCGACCGGAGAGACTGTCTGCAGGTTACAGAGCTCTCGGTTGGATTTCGGTCGACCGGACCGGTCGACCGGAGAGGGTCTCTGTAAGCAACCCAACTCTCTGTTTGTTTCGGTCGACCGGCTCGGTCGACCGTAAGAGGGAGTCGGTCGACCGGCCGGTCGACCGACAGTCGGGTTTTGGGCGAAATCTGTTGTTTCGGGAAGTTATGTATTTAAGCCCTGGTTGTAATTTTCTAGGGTTGAGTGCCTAGACAAAGTATAGCTGCGGACTCTCTTGTGTTGATAGAGATCCAGAGCTATTGTAATCCATCTTCCATAAAGAAAACTCTCTCCGTGAATTGCCCCGAGGACGTAGGCAGGTTGGCCGAACCTCGTTAGATCTGGTTTTTGCGATTGGCTGTTCTTCTAGTTTGTTTTTCATTGTTCTTGTGATTGAGATCAGGTTGGATCTTCTAAGGGTTGTTGTCTCCGAGCACAACAAGTGGTATCAGAGCCAGGTTACGCTTGGGATATTCTGAAGATTCGAAGGGCTCCAGATCTGATCAGGTGGAGATCGTGTGTCGATCTCAGGTCAGAGGCATTGGTGTTCAAGGAGATCGTGTGTCGATCTCAGGTGGACACAGGGAGGGCTCGTTGAATCAGGGGTGGAATAGATCTGGTGAGAAACTCAAGCTAGGGTTTCAAGGTAGAGGTAAAAATCACTTTTTTATCTCAGAAATAGATCTATTTTGTAAGTATTTGATCTTCCGCATAGTTAGAGGGTCAAGGAAAGGATCTCAATGGCAGAGGAATCTAAGTCTGTTAAAACAATGAACAACTCCAGGATTGAAGTTGTTAAGTTCAATGGAACTAACAATTTCGGGATGTGGAGGTGTGAGGTTATGGATGCATTGAATGCACAGAACCTCGAGGACACGCTCCTTTTGGAGAAGAAGAAGGATACTACCACTGATGATGAGTGGGCAAAAATGAACAGGTCGGCATGTGGCCTGATTCGCTCATGTTTGTCACAAGATATCAAATATTCTGTTCAACATGAGAAGTCAGCAAAGGATATGTGGAATACCCTCGGAAGAAGTACCTGACAAAGAGGGTGGAGTCAAGGCTGCAGCTTAAGAGCAAGCTGTATTTGTTCAGGATGCAGAGGGGAAGCACAGTAAATGAGCACCTCAACAGGTTTACAAAGCTTATTACGGATTTGCTAAATGTGGATGCCATTATAAGTGAGGAAGACAAGTCAGTCGTTCTCCTGAACTCTCTTCCACCGGAGGAGTATGAGATATTCACAATGACATTCATAAATGGAAGGCAAACCTTAGACTATGATGAGATATCGTCAGCACTGATGAGTTATGAGAAAAGGAAGAATGAGAAACATTCTGGGAGATCTAGTTCATCAGCAGAGGCTTTGGAGGTAAGAGGCAGGAGCTCATCAAGGAAAGGCAAGGAGGTGAGAGGAAGATCGAAGTCAAGACCGGGCTTAAGGGATCTTAAGAAAGACCAGTGCATGTATTGCAAAGAGTTTGGGCACTGGAAAGTTGACTGTCCAAAGTACAAGGGGAAGAAGAAGGAATCAAAATCTGAGGCAAATCTGGCAAGAGTGACAAAGGCTGCTAGCAGTAAATCACAGGCAGAGGATTCAGATTCAGATTCTTCGGTATTCTCGTTTTCAGTTACTACTCCTGTTGTAGGTTACTCGGGGGAAAACGAGTGGATCCTAGACACAGGTGCTACATATCATGTATGCCCTAATCAAGATTGGTTTACTAGTCTTGAGAAGCTGGAGGGATGTTCGGTCGTCATGGGCGATGATCATCCATGCATCATGGAGGGTGTAGGCACAATTCCTATCAGGATGTTCGACGGGATGGTAAGGGAGCTGAAGGAAGTGAGATATGTCCCTCAGCTGAAGAGGAACTTGATCTCAGTGGGTGCTTTGGAATCATTAGGGCTCGGAGTGTCTATTAAAGAAGGTGTTCTTAAAATGACGAAGGGCTCAATGGTGGTGTTGAAGGCCAACCGCAGGAACAATTTGTATTACTTGAAGGGTAGTACAGTGACAGGCCAGGTGGCAACTTCGACTAGTCAGAAGGAAGATCTAACCCGGCTATGGCACATGAGGCTGGGACATGCAGGGGAGAAATCTATGCAAGCTCTTGTGAGGAAAGGGCTGCTGAAGGGTGCAGAGACCTGCAAACTGGATCTGTGTGAACATTGCATCATAGGCAAGAAGACGAAGGTGAAGTTTGGTACAGCTTCACACTGCACCGAAGGCATTCTTGATTATGTTCACACGGACGTATGGGGACCCACAAAGACTGCATCAATAGGGGGAACCCATTACTTTGTGTCGTTTATCGATGATTATTCTAGGCGGTGCTGGGTGTACACCATGCGACACAAGAATGAAGTCCTAGAATTATTTGTGAAGTGGAAGGTTAATCAGGAAAGGAGTACAGGAAGAAAAGTCAAGGTCCTTCGTTCTGACAACGGAGGAGAGTACAAGTCAGACCCTTTCCAGAAGCTATGTCTTGATGAGGGCATAGAGAGGCACTTCACAGTAAGGGAAACTCCGCAACAGAATGGGGTGGCTGAAAGAATGAACCGAACTTTGCTAGAGAAGGTTCGGTGCATATTGTCAAATGCAGGATTACCAAAGAAGTTCTGGGCTGAAGCTTTGGGGTATGCATGCCATCTCGTCAATAGGTTGCCGTCGTCTGCAATAGGGGGAAAGACCCCCCTTGAAGCTTGGTCGGGTAAAGCTGCAGGAGATTATGATGTGCTCAGGATATTTGGATGTCCAGCCTACTATCACGTAAAAGAAGACAAATTGGATCCGAGAGCGAAGAAAGGTGTGTTTGTTGGCTTCAAGAAAGGAACCAAGGGGTTCAAGATCTGGGACCAACAGGACAACAAATTCATAATCAGCAGAGATGTCACTTTTGATGAGGCCTCGATGATGAAGCCTACAGTCTCTCAGCAGGTGGAGACTAAGAAGACCAAGGAGCTATTGCAGCAGGTGGAGAGTGATGCAGATCCACCATCTCTAGAAGACTCAGTATCTGTGAGGATCATTCCTGAGGTGACACAGGGAGGTGATCAAGTTGCAGAAGAAGATGCTGAGGTTGTTGAAGAGGATCAGGAACAGGTTATGGATACAGTTTCAGATCCCACTGCAGTTGGAAGACCAAGGAGGAATACTAGGAGACCTGGCTGGCTCACTACAGACATGGTGATTGCACATGCACTTCCAGTTGTTGAAGAAGCCATTCCATCTACTTTTAGGGAAGCTAAAATCAGTTCAGAAGCGGAGTTATGGAAAGGGGCCATGAATGAAGAGATGCAGTCTCTTTATAAGAACAACACATGGGAACTGACCAAGTTGCCCAAGGGGAAGAAAGCCATAGGGTGTAAGTGGGTATTTGCTAAGAAGCAGGGATCACTCCAAGAAGACAAAGTGCGCTACAAGGCAAGGCTGGTGGCTAAAGGCTACGCACAGAGAGAAGGGATCGACTACAACGAGGTGTTCTCCCCAGTTGTAAAACACTCGTCTATTCGGATCCTATTGGCCTTGGTGGCACAGAACGAGTTGGACCTTGACCAACTTGATGTGAAGACCGCCTTTCTCCACGGCGATCTTGAGGAGGAGATCTACATGACTCAGCCCACAGGTTACAAAACTGCAGGGAAAGAGGAGTTGGTATGCAAGCTGAAGAAATCGCTGTACGGTTTGAAGCAGTCTCCAAGACAATGGTATAAGCGATTTGACAGCTTCATCAGGAAGAAGAAGTACACAAGAAGCCATTATGATTCATGTGTGTACTACAACAAGTTACCATCTGGTGAGTATGTCTATCTACTACTTTACGTAGATGATATGCTAATTGCTTCTAGGTCAAGATCTGCAATTGATTCTCTGAAGAAGACTTTATCGTCTGAGTTCGAGATGAAGGACCTGGGGGAAGCAAGGAAAGTATTGGGTATGGAGATCACAAGGGACAGGGAAGCTGGCAGGATTAGCTTGACTCAGAAGGGCTATCTGGAGAAGGTACTGCAGAGATTTAATATCGGAAAAGATACAAAGACTGTAAGTACACCAATGGCGCCGCACTTCAAGTTGTCAGCGAAGATGTCTCCAAGGAGTGTTCAGGAGCGTGAGCATATGACTCATGTACCATATGCCAATGCAGTGGGAAGCTTGATGTATGCAATGGTGTGTACAAGGCCGGATCTTTCACAGGCAGTTTCCATGGTTAGCAGATATATGCATGATCCAGGTCAGGGTCATTGGGAAGCAGTGAAGTGGATCCTGAGGTACATCAATGGTACTGTTGATGTAGGCCTCGTGTTTGAGAAGGACAACACTGGGAAGCAAGAATGCATAGGGTACGTGGATTCGGACTATGCAGGTGATCTTGACAAACGCCGGTCGACGACGGGGTATGTATTCACATTCTCGCAGGCACCGGTGAGTTGGCGCTCCACACTTCAGTCCACAGTCGCATTGTCGACTACAGAGGCAGAGTATATGGCCTTGACCGAGGCCATGAAGGAGGCGATTTGGCTTCAGGGATTGCTAGATGACTTGAGAGTGGAACAGGAGATCTTGAAGATACACTGTGACAGTATGAGTGCCATTTATTTGGCAAGGAACCAAGTCTACCACGCAAGGACGAAGCACATCGATGTCAGGTATCACTTTGTTCGGGAGATTCTGGAGGAAGATGACATCAATTTATTGAAGATTCATACTTCGGAGAATCCGGCCGATATGCTTACAAAGGTGGTGTCGGGAGTAAAGTTTGCACACTGCAAAGACTTGCTCCAGATTCTTCAGGTGAATTGAGTTTGCTGAAGCTCATGTGGATGAACTACGGATGGCTTGATCCCTTGGGCAAGGGGTACGTAGGCAACCAGATTGGTGCAGCCGCAATCGAGTCAGTGTTCGGCTCAGATTTAACAATCTTCACCGAGGTGGAGAATTGTTGGAGGAGAGAGTACAGTAGAGGAGGTGAAGTCATGCCAGGTGCTGTTGAAGACTGCCAAGGAGTCTATGACGAAAGGCGAAGGAACAGCGGGCAGGAAGAAGCAGCAGCAGCAGAAAAGACAGTGGTCGGTCGACCGGTCCGGTCGACCGACGTGCACCAAATGCACAGGATTGCTTCGGTCGACCGGACCGGTCGACCGGAGAGACTGTCTGCAGGTTACAGAGCTCTCGGTTGGATTTCGGTCGACCGGACCGGTCGACCGGAGAGGGTCTCTGTAAGCAACCCAACTCTCTGTTTGTTTCGGTCGACCGGCTCAGTCGACCGTAAGAGGGAGTCGGTCGACCGGCCGGTCGACCGACAGTCGAGTTTTGGGCGAAATCTGTTGTTTCGGGAAGTTATGTATTTAAGCCCTGGTTGTAATTTTCTAGGGTTGAGTGCCTAGACAAAGTATAGCTGCGGACTCTCTTGTGTTGATAGAGATCCAGAGCTATTGTAATCCATCTTCCATAAAGAAAACTCTCTCCGTGAATTGCCCCGAGGACGTAGGCAGGTTGGCCGAACCTCGTTAGATCTGGTTTTTGCGATTGGCTGTTCTTCTAGTTTGTTTTTCATTGTTCTTGGTGATTGAGATCAGGTTGGATCTTCTAAGGGTTGTTGTCTCCGAGCACAACATATCTCCAACCCATTGAGAATTGCATCGGAGCCAGAAGCACCATTCATTGAATCAGGCCCCAACTTGGAGCCAATGAGTGTCAATCTGCTGTGAGACCGTGTCAACAAAATCCTCATGGTAGGCTTTGTTCCTCCCTTTAGCATGGGTATACGCATCATAGTTATATTCTGCTGCCTTTTTGTTATGTAGATTTTGAAAATTCGCTGGTTGAGCTTGTCAGAGACAAAATCACAGAAGTGAAGACGAACCAAGTAGTCGAAGGTTGGATCCACATCAAACCTCCAAAAAATATCAAACTTCTTACCAACAACTTGGTTATTGATCATTGTTCTTGCTGTTTATAAACCAGTAGTGATGCGATGGAGGACTCATTGACAGAGGCATAACTAATATTTGAAGTATTCTTAATTGTAGTTGAAGCATCCACAGAGAACATAAACCTCCCATCTGATTCCCAATTTCTTGAAAATCTAATTTTTTACTGGATCCAATCCAGGCCCTCCAACATTCAACTGGTACAGGGTCTCCACCCACGGTCTCTCAAACTCAGAGAAACTTTTACATCATTGCCACCCACTTTCTTCACAGGATCAACAAACATCCCATAAAGGACCGGGATGACTTCAATCACATTCACGAATGCAAACGACTTTGCACCAGGAGTAAATTCAAGCCCCAATCCCTTATCATTGACACCAACCAAATACTCTTTCACCAGAGAGGTTAAATTCAAATTAATTCTCATGGTCTTCCACAAATCTCACGGGGGGCATTGAACTTTGAAAGCAGCTTCAAATTATTAGCCAGCACATCAAATGAAGACTCATTGACATTGAAGTTCTCAAAGGAGGAAGGGTAGAAATGAAGCCTAACATAATAAGATCCAGAGGTTAAGCTGAAGTTGTAGATTGATGCTGTATTAAAGATCCGGGCAGTTTTGTAGAGCTCCATAGTTGTTTCTGTTAGAATTTGTCTTATTTTTCAAGAGGAGATGATGGTTCAAGAAAATCCAATTGAGTTGGAGAAGACGATGGCTTGAAGCAGAGAAGCAAATCAAGGTGAAACAGTTTTCTTTTCAGACGATTGCGAGTTTTCTTTTCAGGAGGAGTATGAACATGATTCAATTTCTATTCAATGAAGATTTGTTTCTAAAGATTAAAGAGTCTAAAATTCTTCTACATCAAGGAGATCAACTCCTAATAGGATTAATCAAAATTCTTCAAGCATCCAATGGTCAAGATCATCTCATAGCCAAATAGGAGTTGTATTGTAAAAATTCTATAAATAAAGGATTATAACTTAGAATTTAGGTGGAGCAGAAAAGCAGAAGAAAAATTGTGATGAACAACAATGTAAGTCTCTAAAAAGTCAAGAAGACCCTAAAAAGTCAAGAAAAGAGAGGAGCAAGGTGAAAGTGTATAGAGAGAAGATATACTCTTATAATCTAGGTGTAGATTCAATAGAGGTGAATATTCTTGTGTCATCAAGAGAAATGTTAGATTTCTTTGTATCAAATTTACTAATAAAGCTCTCTCAAGTTATCTCTCCGTGGACGTAGGTCAAGTTTGGGTCGAACCACGTTAAATTGTGTGTTCTTCTTATTATATCTTTAATATTCATCTTGTGTGCTCGAGGTAATTGATCTCATGGCGTGCTTGAGGTCGTCGGTGGGGATCTCCGTATCTCCCAACTATTGGTATCATAGTAAGTATGGTATCCCGAGTTATGCACACAACAATTGGTATCGAAGAATATCAATTTTGGTTAAAACAAAATGGTATCAGAGCTGATTCATTTAAAACTCGAATGTTCTAGATGAAGAAGAAGAAGTCAAGTCGATGGAGTTTGGCGGAGACATCAAGATGAAGAAGACAACAAGAAAGTTCATATTTGTTCTAAGGTAAGGATTGATGACTTTTGGAGTATATTGATCAAGGTGGAGTCATCAAGGCTCAATGATGCTCAGATTTGAACACGGTAGACACAACAACGATAATCGGATCATCGTCAATGGCGGACGGCAAGACGAGTTCGATGAGCTCACGGAGGCATTGCACAAAGCATCCCATAGAGACTCGTTGCGGCAGCAAGTCAAAGGAAAAACATCGGAGGATGATGAAGATGATCAACGGACGAGATTGATTGGAAGGTAGATCGTGTAATCGTAGTCGGATTCAGACGATCAAGGTATCAAACCCTATGCTTTTTAACATTTTGGATGTAATGGCAGGTGCAGATCGAGGAGATTCTAATGTCTGATGCAGGTTCTGTACAGATCGGTTAAAAGAATCAGCAGAGATCACGATCAACATTATGACGGACTAGTCGTGACACGATGAGATTATTGTAGGTATTGGTGGATCTATCAGATTTGAAGATCATTAATAGCAGGAAAATAGATCTGGCAAACATCAATATAGTGGTAGGTGACAATCCTGATTGATGGAAGGAAGACAATGACAGTGTGTGGCGGGAAAACCCGGTAAGACTATGGCAGTTATGCGAAGACAGTAAATCTCAAGGTTAAAATATCGATGGAAGGTGGACAATCACCAAGTGATTGGTGGAAGACCATGGCACGACAAGTCATTAACAATGTTCGTGTAAAGTAAGTAAGACAATGATAGAATTAGAGGGGAATTGCCTCAAGACCGGCAGGACCTCATTGCAGGAAAGACGTCACAAAGCGGAATTTGCTAGTGGTAACGATGATGCAATGCAAGCTAAGGGAAACAAAATAAGTCAAGAAGTTTCAATGAAAAACTTAAAGGGAGCTAACTTCGAGATGACGCTTCAAAGAAAATTACAACAGGTCTAAGTGTTGCGGACGACTAAAAAAAGGGTGCATTCGGGTAAGGCCCGAGATGGCTCAAGCATGGCGGTGAATCCGCCAAAGACCTCGTTGAGAGGGGGCAAGGTTAAAGACTTCACGACATGGTTACAACCAAAGAAAGAATTAAGGTAGTAATCCAAAATCTCAAATTGTAACAAGTCAAGATGAAGATTGTTAAGATTTTGTCTTATTTTTCAAGAGCAGATGATAGTCCAAGAAAATTCAATTGAGTTGGAAAAGACGATGACTTGAAACAGAAGAAGTAAATTAAGGTGAAGCAGTTTTCTTTTCAGGCGATTGCGAGTATTCTTTTCAGGAGGAGTATGAATAAGATTCAATTCTTATTTAATGAAAATTTGTTTCTAAAGACTAAACAGTCTAGAATCCTTCTAGATCAAGGAGATCAACTCCTAATAGGATTGATCAATATTCTTCAAGCATCCAATCGTCAATATCATCTCATAGTTCAAATAAGAGTTGTATTGTAAAATCCTATAAATAAAGGATTGTAACTTAGGATTTAGGTGGAACATAAGAGTAGAAGAAAGTTGTAGTGAACAACAATGTAAGGCTCTAAAAATTCAAGACCCTAAAAAATCAAGAAAGAGAGGAGCAATGTGAAGGTGCATAGAGAGAAAGTATACTCTTATAATTTAAGCGTAAATTCAAAGAGAAGGTGAATACGCTTGTGTCATTAAGAGGAAAGTTAGATTTCTTTGTATCAAGTTTATTAATAAAACACTCTCAAGTTCTCTCTCCGTGGACGTACGCCAAGTTTGAGCCGAACCACGTTAAATTGTGTGTTCTTTTGATTATATCTTTAACATTCATCTTGTGTGCTTGAGGTAATCGATCTCATGGCGTGCTTGAGGTCGTCGGTGGGGATCTTCTTATCTCCCAATTATTGGTATCATAGTAAGTATGGTATCCGAAATTATGCACGCAACAATTGGTATCGGAGCATATAAATTCGTTTTCAACAGATTCTCTATCAGATGAGTCAGTTGATGCAATAATTCCAGGAGAAGTCAGTGTGAAATTATTTCCAGGAACTAAATCTCCAACCCATTTTCTACCATCAACATTCACATTAGAATTTGAGCCACAATTGATAAAGAAGTGTTTTGATTGAGCTTCTCTAATTCTTATTGAAACAGATAGGAGAACCAAAAAAAGAATCCAAAAGAACTCCATTCTCCACCAATTCAACAGAGCTATCAACAGAACTCTTAGTAGCTTTAGGAAATTGACAAGTTAAAATACCACAGAACTCATCTTCCCCAAAAAACCAGATAATTATACAGCTGCCCAATTTTGGAATCACTCCAAATCTTCCAATAAATAAGAGACTCTCAAGCACCAAATAATACGAAAACAAAAGATACTAACAAACTGTGAACTCTTCACTTGACCGACCACCTTTCACTTAAAATCCAAAATTTCAACAGATATCAACACTTCCAAACAAAAATCAACATGGGTTTCCATAGTTCTACTCTCTACTTACCAAACAGAATGAAGAGAACGCTAAAATAGCAAAAAAGGAGCAGCCTTTCACGGATCCAATCTGCATAAAAACACGAAAAGACAAGTACAAATCATAAAGAAATTCCATAACTGTTGCAAGAGGAAAATCAATGCAAAAAGGACTAGAACGCTCGCTTTCTTACCTGTTGATGAATTAGAGAGGCCAACACCAAAGTTTTTTCTGGAATTTTTTGCAAATGGGTTTAGTTTGCTTCCAACAGGGAAAACAAAGAGAGTGGAGGTCACTGCGGCTTTGTTATGGACTCCATTTTGTTATTGTTATTAGTAGTACATTTGGCCAGGGATTGTGATCTAATTATTTGGTCCTGTCCCCTTGTAGATCCATGTAGCCATTATTGTATTTATTAGTTTAAAAAACAATAAAATTCCACTCATTTAGAAGTTAACCAAAGGCTATTACACCAAAGACTAGAGTGTGTGAACCTCATTAATACCCTTCGAAAGAATTGAATTTATACAAAACCTCTAAAATGCTTGTTGTGTGAAATTTTTTTGATATTTCGATTAAAAGAAAGAAATTTCTAACCAGAGAAAAGCTGCTTTGCTCAAACATAAAAATTCACTAGTGTTGACCAATGCTTAGGGGTGCCATCGGATCGGATACGGATCGGATATTACCTCTACCATATCCATATCCGCACCCAACCTTCGGATACGGATACGGATACGGATATTGACGGATGTGAAAAAATGATATCCGTATCCGCCAAAATCGGATATCAGATATAAATCGGATATTTGCGGATCGGATGCGGATACTCATCGGATATGTTAAAAATAAATTAAACAGAAATGCTTATATTACTTTTTATCTCATATACTACAATATTAAATATGATACATACTATGATATTGTTGTGTACATATCAATACATTCATCGTATTCATTGTCATTTGACTTCTATAACAATAGATTACACGTCCTCCGGTGCTAAATGCCGATTCGGATGACATGGTTGATGTCGAAATACTCAAAATATCATGTGGTGCTCTTGCAAGAATCGAATACTTTTCACTATTACTTTTTCACCAACTCAAAATATCAAAATTTAATACCTTATTCCATTGAAGAATAATCTTCTCTATACCGATATCATTATGAAGCACGCAACATTCGGATATCGGATCGGATACGAATAAGATATTACTTTTACCATATCCGTATCCGCACTTACCTTTCGGATACGGATACGGATACGAATATTGACGGATGTGAAAAAATGATATCCGTATCCGGATTGGAGGCGGATTCGGATGCGGATATCCGCGGATAATCCGTATCCGGTGGCACCCCTACCAATGCTCACCAGTTATCTTATCAAAACCAACTTGAAGAGAAAACAATTTTGCATAACAATAGGCGCATATTGTGGACCAACTGCAAGATGTTATATGATTATTAAGGAGGGAGTTATATGCTTATTTTCAAGGTGCCGAAGAAGCAAAAACTGTCCGGTAGTGGAATTCCAATTACAAGTGGTTATTCATGTAAAAGTCTCGCAGTCAGAAAGTCAACAGGTCACGCGGTTCCAGATGGATGGGCCAGGGATTTAATGACACGACCGAGCACTGCAAGGACAGGTTCGAACTGCATTCGGGTCCCGAAAATCAGAACTAATTCGACCCGGTTCGGAAACTGAACCGGAATCGGGACCCCACCGGTCCGGTTCTGATATGTTTTTTTCAGAATTTAGACACCGGCGGTTCCAATTCAGAACCGTTATTTTTTTTTTTTTTGACATGGGCTTAGCCTGGCCCTAGCCAGTGGTCGGCCTGGCTATATTTGAAATTTTTTTTTTTTTGCCCCATCAAACCTGTGACCTTGAAAACATGAGCATAATGTTCAAACCAACTAGCTAATTGATTGGTTAATTTAGTTTACGTTTAATATATATATATATATATATATATATATATATATATATATATATATATATATATATAGAGAGAGAGAGAGAAAAATGTATATCAGCCCGCGGGCTGAGAGTACTCTCTCAGCAGTACTCTCAGCCTGCGGTGACGTGGCTCGATTTGTCACCTCACTGACTTGCGGCCGCTTTTAGGGAGAAGTTAAATTAACAAATACCCCTTATGATAACTTTTCCTTATTATTTATTATTATTTTTTCCCCTTTTATTTTGCCGCTCTTTATAGGATATAAATTACTTTTCGCCTTTATTCTTTACCTCTTTTTTGTAAGATCTAGTTTCTCCTTTTCAGCCGGGGATAAATTTTTTTTGAAAATATAAAATCTTTTCAGATCAATGTTTTCAGCCTGCGATAAAATTCTACTTTATAGTTTATTTTTTTATATATAATGTAGTCAGAGTCTTTGGTCGCATTGTACATTTAAACTGGGACCTTAGTCAAAGACTTTGGTCGCAGTGTACATGGTTAAATGCGACCAAGGTCGCAGTGTTGTTATTGATAAAGATGGTCAGCAACTGCAATTTAAGGTTGCATTACATGGACTGCGACTTTGATCGCAGTACGTTAAGTAAGTGTTTTCCTTTAGATTAAGATGCATAGCGACCAAGGTCGACACTGCTGTTTTGGTTTAAGACTGCCGCCAGCAACTGCGACCTTAAAGTTGTCTGTTGTCTGATGCGACTTAGAGTCACTCCGTGAGACGCGACCTGTCATAAAGATTTTATGAGATCTTTTAACGTCAAGTCTACGTTGACGAACCCGCACCATTCGTTGTTTCCCGAAGCTGTTGTCCACGCGTCGGCTCTTCATTGAGACCATTAAGGCCGACGGTTCTGATTAATGAACCATTAATTATGGTTATTATGGGCTGGCTATAAATAGGGCTCACACTCTCCCTTTAACAGCCCATAATTAGACTGTTTTCATTTGAGAGCAATTGCTCTGAGAATTTTCGCCTTCTTCAGAGTCTCTAACAGGGGCCTGCCTCCATGGATGAAGATGACCCTATGCACGAAGATGACCCAGAGCTTGATTGTCCTTTTTCAGGTTCGTTGGGCCTCTGGGAGTATATTTTGGCAGGTGAACTTGATCGATGTTCGTCCACAAGGGAAGAAGTCATGGTCCTCGACGTCCACAGTTTTTTAATACACGGGGACCTCAATAACACCACTGCTCTTATTCAACAAGGGCTCTTTTGTTGTTTAATCTTCTTTGTACTGCTATATTGTAACACTCAATCTTATTGTATAAGAGATCATTTTTTGTATCATTTTCACATACCTGGAGATAAATGCCTGGACATAAATAAAAAGACCTCAATAACACCACTGCTTTTAGTCAACAATGGCTCTTTTTGATGTTTAGTTCTCTTTGTACTGCTATATTGTAACACTCAATCTTATTGTATAAGAGATCGTTTTGTATCATTTTCACATGCCTGGAGATAAATGCGTGGACATAAATAAAAAACATATTTGTTTTTTAATAAACTACGACCTTTTGGTCGCAGTCATGCATTGCAAACAAAACAACTTGGACCAGAGACGACACTGCGACCAAGGTCGCATAAGACTATCAGTGCAAACAGAAAGAACTGCGACAAGGGGCGACATTGCGACCAAAAACTGCGACTAAGCAACTGCTGCGGTGACGTGTCACCTCGTCGCAGTGTTGTTGTTGATTAAGAGTAAAGACCAGCAACTGCGACCAAGATTGCAGATTATTTTTTTAAGACTGCGGTCATCAACTGCGACCAAGGTCGCAGTGTTGTTGTTGATTATTTATAAAGACCACCAACTGCGACCAAGGTCGCAGTGATGTACTGTTTTGGAGTAAGAGTAAAGACCAGTAACTGCGACCAAGGTCGCTGTGTATTTTATTAAGACTAAACACCAACAACTGCGATCAAGGTCGCAATTTATTTTATTAAGATTACGGTCAGAAACTGCGACCAAGGCAGCATGTTGTTGTTGATTAAGACTAAAATCCAGCAACTGCGACCAAGGTCGCAGTGTATTTATTAAGTCTGCGTCCATGGTCGCAGTATTTCAACCAATACAGAGTAGTAAAAAATATAATTCACACAATTAACTTTAGAAAACAGATTTATATATATTTAAAAAGAAAACAAAATACAATTTTTTTAACTTCTAATCGTCGTCATCACCATCGTAATCAGATTCGTCGTCAAGAGTCATGCTTTCGTCTTCTGTCTCTTCCTCCTCTTCAGGTACAGTCTCATCGTCGCTTTCTTCCTCTTCATGTTTGTGTTTTGGTTCATCAATGAACTCCCAGAAAGGGTCGTCTGTATCAAGCTCAGATTCTGACCCGTAGCGAGACATTGTTTCAGAACTAAACATAAAATCATCATTTGATGATTGGCTTCTTTCCGGTGAAGATGGTGGTGATGGTGAAGACATTGTTTGAATGTATTGGCTTCTTTCCGGTGAAGACGATGGTATGTTTTTAATCCTTTACTCATGACCCTTTATATATTTTTAATCCCGGAATTCCAAAAGGTTTAAGCTCTCGGACCACGTGAATATCTCTCAAATATATTTTCTATCTTTTCTCAAAAATTGTATACTTCCTAGGTGACTGTTCAGTTATCCAAAACAGTTTAAAAGTTAATACACTATAACTTTAAATTACTTTGAACTCCAAAACAGTACATTATTGCGACCAAAGTCGCATTGGGAACTGAGAAATGATTAACTGCGACCATAAATTGCATCCGTAGTAGGATTGCAACTAAGGTCGCAGTGTTTAAGAGCAGCAGTCACAGTTTGGATATGTAATTAAAAGAGCTTATAAGTTAATATAGTGAGAAAGAGACCTTACAAAAAAATAGAATTAAAAGCTTTTAAAAGAAGACAAAATATAATTGAATATCAGAAGATCAGGAAATCCTAATCCTCGTCATTATCACCATCATAAGTAGATTCATCGTCTTCATTCTTCTGCTCTTCCTCTTTATCACTTATTTCCTCATCATCTTGCTGTTTTTAAGGTTTTTTTGTTTCACCGATGAACTCCCAGAATGGATCGTCTCTATCAAGCTCTTCGTCTGACCCGTTGCTAGGAAGCGAGCCTACAGCATCAGAGGATATGCTTTCATCAAGCATGTCTCCGTCAAGTGGCAGAGGAATATGTCTTCTCACTAACCCACATGAAAACTTCATTATCATCATGAATAGGAGGATCAGTTAATACATTATTTGATGTAGTGAGATAGTCAAAAGGAGTGAAGTCCAGACTGGTATCAGATTCACTAGAATATCCTGAAGACAAAGGACCGGTGGGGGAACGATTGAAGTTGAAATCTAAGTGTTCAGAGGAAGAAGAGGGGGAAGACATGATTCAAGAATGAATTTTTTTTTGAAAGTTTTTAAAATCAAATTGAAAAGGAAGAGCAAAAATATAGTTTTTTAGGTATGAGATAATATACTAGTAACAAGCATTATATAAAGGTGAATATTGTGGAAGAACATGAATAGTAATAATAATTGTTAGAGGTGATGGTTGAGTATGGTAAGAAGTGGTAAAAAAAAATTATATTTAATTGAAGATTTATTGCGGGAGAATCCGAAGTACAAATTAACTTTTATAAAATTGTTTGGCTATATCTTTAGATTACGTATAGTGCACATCTTTCCTTTCTCGAGATTAACATTAGTGCATCTCTTTTTTTCTAGACTGGTGTTGTATCACGGTAGATATAATATTAATTACTTCTTTTACATAAGGTATGAGAAAGAAGATTGCGAATTTGGTCGCAGTACAGAAGGAGGTCGCATTGCTATACGATAGCATTTTTTGTCTGGTATTCTTTATTCTGTATTAAGTCTGCGACCATGGAATGTTTTTTTACTTTTCAATGCTAGAAGTCGCAGTCGTCATTTAAAAGGGGTATTTTTGTCATTTTGATTCACGATTGTTTAGGCGGGATTTTTTGATTTTTTTTTTGCGCCCACACTCTGCGACCGATGTGTGGCCTATATTCAGCCACGTCCCGCAGGCTGAGAAACTCTCTCAGCCTGCAGGCTGAGGTACAGTAAGCCCATATATATATATATATATATATATATATATATATATATATATATATATATATATATATATATATATATATATTAGTTATTCAGTTTCGGTTTCGAAACTGAAATCGGCCGGTGCCAGTCGGTTCCTCACATGGAGTAATCGGGAACTGGGAACCGGCGTTCCGGAACCGAGGTCGGGTCTGCCGCGTATCCTTTCTGTACGGACAACCTGGACTTTGAAGGATCGCTTGCTGGGCCTATGTCATATCCTTCGTTCCTTTATTATTATTTTATTTATTTTCTTTTTAGTTTATTTCTTACCCCTGCATGAAGCACAATTCTGTTATTCTCTCTCTCTCTCTCTTGTCTTCACTGTAAATCGTATGTTAGTAGTGTTTGTTTGTTTAAAAGTGAGATGAGATTTTTGGCTCTTAACACGTGAATTCTATGAGCTTTTTTTATCTCCACCCTGTTTAGTTACTGTGAAAAACTGAGAAGAAAAATTGTGTGAGTTTTATGTTTCACTTCAACAATTTTATGCTATAATATTGTGTCAGAATCTAAACTTTCAGATAAAAAAAAAAAAAAAAGACACTAGAAAACTAAAATCGTGACCCCACACGCCTTTTCTATTGTTTGTTTTCTAACGAGCCAAACATAGCCACCGGGCTTTACGCTCATGGTCTTTTACTTCCCTATTTTTTCCATCCTTTTTCTGCGTCCGTGGGGCCCACAATATGGGGCATTCTCCAAGACAAAAAATGCAGATTTCTCCGGAACTTTCCCTTCTGAGTGCCACGAGTCAAAAACATTTTCGAACCAATGAATCTTGCCTTTGATATCTGGGAAGCAATTTCGGTGGGCCCCAATTGTGGGGAGGGCACATATGAAAATTTTAATTTGCACAAACTGATATGAGCAGAAAAGAAATTGTGGAGGTTAAGAACCAAACATTTACAAAAGCATCTATGAAAAATTTAACTTTGCACAGAAACTTTGAAAACCTAAAACGTAATAGTAAAATACAAAAGATATTGTTTTATATAAAAGTCTTGAATCATCAACGATATAAACCAAGAGGCTTTGCATAGCACACTATGACAATTTCTTCTTTTCATTTTGTAGGTGCGGGTGTCCCGATTGGAGGTCACATGTGAGATAGAGTTACAAAAACATCCATGAAAATATAGTTTTACATAACTTATAAAATTAGAGATAAAAAAATTAAGTTTATTAATAAAATCATGTATAATTAGAAATCGGATTTTAAAACCTTAATATACCACTTCGCATGTAAAACCATCTATTGATTTAAATTTCCAATTTATAGAAACATAACCAATTCAATTTCAACACACTTGGCACTTCCGTCACAAAACAATCATGAAACTCAATTTTTGCATAAATGAGTTTTACAAAACCAAAATTAACTTTTTATAAAGGTAATTGAATTTTGCATGACATGCTTCACTTTTTTTTCTTTTTAACTTGTGCATATAACATGAGAGCCAGGAACTCGCGTGCATAGTTGTGCTTAGGACCTATTTGGATTGGGAAAAGTTGGGTGGAAAACTTGGATAAAAAGGCCGGGAAAAGTTGGGTGGAAAACTTGGATAAAATAGGCTCCAGTGTCAGTTTTTTAGCATATCAGCAAATCCTATTTGTTTGTAAAAAAAAAAAAAAAAAATCAAGAAAAAGGTACTGACGCCAGCAAAACGTCAGCATTTTTCCCTTTTCTCTTTCCCTACAAAATTGATGGAAAAGGACTAGAAAACTGATAGCGTGAGCTCACTAATAGTTTTCCATCCTCTTTTTTATCTGCCAAATAGGTCCTTAGTTAGAAAAACTGGAGAAAAATGCTGGTGGCTCTCACATGACTTAATTTAAAACACAAAGAAAAAAGAGAAATCATGACCAGTTATATTACATATTAAAAACCTTGGCTAAGTTGCATTTTAATACCCTAAAGTTTCAAGGATATTGCACTTAAATATCTTAAATATCTTATTGTTCTTTTTACTGCATATAAATACTCTATAGTTTTTTCAGGAAAGCGTAATCACAACTTGTTAACAATAGAGCTCAAAGGATAAAATTACCCTCATCTTTCAAGAATATTTTCATGGCAAACTTTAAGTTTCAAATTCTAGTTTCAAAGAAACACGACATGAGAAAAATATGATAAAAATTTCTTCAAGAAAAGGTGGCACATGATGATTCTGAAAGGATTATTTTTTATTTATAAAATTTCTTTATGATGATTTTGAAATTTCTCCAAGTTAATCTGAAACAAGCTATATATGGTTTCAAATTTTATCTTGAATTATTTTTTAAAGTGATTTGGAGCGATAATTCTCGAAGAAAATGTTATAGAAGAGTATGAATAATATAATGTGTCAAAAAGAAGGAAAGAGTCAGAGGAGGACAAGTATTGAGTTTGTAGTTCATGTTTGAGAAATGGGATAATTAAGATTTAAAGAATAAAGATGAAAAAGAGGGTATAATTGTTCAAAACAGTTACAAAATTCTCATATAGGAATATTCTAAAGAATATTATAAAAGTAGGCTAATATATGATATCAAAATGCTAAAAGATAATACTATAAAGTATATATGTGCAAAAAAAAATCAATAAGATATTTAAATGCAATACCTGTGAAATTAAAGTATTAAAGTACAATTTAGCCAAAAGCCTTTGCATAATTTAAAGCTCAAAGAAGCTTTTATTGTTTGTATATATATTGCAACTTATAAAGCCTGAACTATTAATAATGTATATTTTTTGTCCCCAAAATAATTGTATATTTTGATTAATTTTTCAATTTCCACAAAATTATTTAATTTCATGTGCATTGCACATGCCAAATATCTAGTATTAAAAATAATGTACGAAGAACGATGAGGTCTTCTTCCATGTAGCAAAAGTAATTAATTTGGGTGGTTTCTATGAATGATCATATGATCTCAATAACTTGATCATAATGCATATATTATTCTTAAATTCGATGTACTAAGTTCCATCCAGTTGTAAGAGGCTTTGCCACGAAGCAGAAAAAGGCTGTTTGCAAGGCTAAAGAAAACTTCACGTACAATAAACTGCTGATGAGGATTTTATCTGACGCTGTTCAACAATTGGCATTAGTGAGAAAAATGATAAATTTCATAAGATGGTCAAGTCACAATCTATTATTACAAGCAAAACTAAATACATTAAACAGCTATTGAAACTAAAAGTACTACTCTAGAATCCACTAAAAACTGAAGGCAAAACAAGTGCCTTCACCATCTTCTTCTTAGATTCCTCTCCTTTACATGCTTCTAAAAGTTGCCCAGGAATGGTGTTACCAGAAGCAGGGGTAGTTAAGGGGCTTTTGGCGGTTCGTCAGCAGGTAGCATATCGTCGTCATCGTGGTAGATATTCTCCGCCATCTGCCATATTTGAAGGATGTTATCTTCAGCGACGCTAGCAACGACCCAGTCCTCGCAGGGGTTCCAAGAGAAGTCGGATATCTTGCTGGTGTGACCGCCATGGATGAACAGGAGCTCCGGTGGTCCATCTTCTGCATCTTCTGGTGTCTGTTCATCATCAATCCTGTAAAAGAAATATGGGTTTGAAATGATATTTCTGCATTTGAAACGGGACGTTCATTGATTCCGTTTTCCACATGAAGTAAATATGATATCTGCCCCCGAGTTACGGACAAGAAGTTGCTAATGACCCCAATAGGAATGAGAAACATTTATTCACTCTTTGACACAGTATATTTGTTCCAGAAAGGGGAGATGGAAGAAAAGAAAAGAGATAGAACAGCATAAGAGAAGAAACCAATTTGATAATAAAGGACTTCTTGCATGATAAGATTGTGACTGCCAGGTGCATTGAGTCTGACCAAGCTCAACTCAACAAAAATACACCACACACACACACACACACACACACACACACACACACACACACACACACACACACAAAAAAAAAAAAAAAAAAAAAAAAAATCTGAACCCTCCGATTAACTGCAATGTGATAAAGCAATAATCCCTCAGCTAATTCTCAAACAGGAACACAGCATGAAAATCCAGCTAAAACAGTAACTTGCACTCTAAATAATGTTGCTATGTGGCCGCCGGCATTACAGCAATAGAAAATCAAAGTTAACTTTCTAGCGAGGATATTTATAGCATTTGACAGGCCAAGAGAAGGATGAGAAATAATGAGTGATGAGAGTTGGTGCCTTCACGCTCCCAGCTAGTTACTAGAGAGCAGAAAGGAAAGCTAAATAATTGGAGTGTTCCTACTTTCGATATGTAAAAACATATATTACAACCAAAAATTGTAAGGCTTAATGAATTGGTAATAGTTTCATTGAGATTGTTTTCAACATTCACTTTTATGAAAGACCAGCAGGAAGAAGGGTGATCCTGCAGATTAACCCTCCTCCCTCCCTCTAGTGACAGCCTCTAGCATTATCTAAATGAACAAGTCATCTCATTACTCACTATGTCTATCAACTAATTATTGTTAGCTTAGATGTAACTCTTCCAGTAAACATTTTAGCCTTCCCAAATTTACATAATAGAACCTAATATCTTTCATTGCACCTGTTCGTTTACAGGCTCTCTTATTTAACAAATCTTCAATTTGTCCTCAGCAAACTGCAACAAACACTAATGAAAGAAATATCTGAGACAGCATTCTACTGATTCCCTCGACTTAGGTGGGTTGCATAGTCCAGCAACTATGCATTCACAGAAAACCACTCAAACAAAAGTATACCAAAAGGGAGCATCAAGAACATATAATCTCCATTATATCACAGCAAGCTTATGTATCCAAAGTAGGGTTTGAGCAAGTACCTGCTAAGATCCCACACCATAAGCCTCCTACCAAGACAGCAAGATGCTAGTATAGTCTCATTCTCGGGCTCTCCATCCAACTTGGAAAACCTCTTCTCTACATGTACAAGGTTGTATAGAATGTGAGCATTTGTTTATTATCCAATAATCAAATAGTAAAAGTTTCATGCTGAATGATCAAAAATGAACACGATATATTTGAATGCTTACTTGTGAGAATCAAACGTGTGCAAAGCAGTATTTAGCTGCGGAGGTCAAACAACTTCACAGTCTTATCAGTTGAACCTGTTGCTACAACCCACTCATTGAAAGGGTTGAATGCCAAGCAATTAACCTGTCAAAGCATGATGTGCACAATTTTAAATTATCATGTGTCACAATTCAAGTACACATCATCTTGCATTGTTAATTAATTTTTTATTAAGAAAGCAAAGTGAAGGATGTTCAATTGAGGATGCTGGCAAAATTAGCAACCAATAAATGAAGGGGATAGAAATGGAAGTGAACATTTTCACGTTTAAAATGATCGGATGATGTACGGATGAACAAATTTATTCCTCATTCCCTATTTCTAGGAATTATTGTAGCATTTATGTAAAAGAGCATCAAGCACATACATATTATGACCTCAACCAGGACGGTCGCCCCTAAAATTATTATTTATTAATGATGTGCACATCAGTGAGCACCGAATGCAGACTGTAAATATTTAAGAAACATTACCATATTCTCTACTGTGAGTATGACACAATGATGCTAACTTGAACTGAACCAAGTCAATTTTTCAACAAGTCCATGACTTGCCTCTAGTTTTTTATATGACAAAAAATAACAATGACCTATCACTGCAAAAAGCATCATTGAATTGTTGACAGAAACAAACTTTTCAGTGACTTCAGTCTAAATATGCAGATAACATAAATCAATACGTTCTGTACTTGCTACAGCAAATGTAATATAAAATAAGATCGATGTAAATCTCATAATATTCAGCAGTTGATTAAAAAAAATATGCATATTCTGCATGGGAGCCCTGAATCAGTGACCTTTAATTAAAATTTAAATAAAAAAGTGAATTCAAAGTCTCTATATGAACTGTCACATAGCAGTAGATCATAGAACAAATTTCATCACACTCTTCTTAAAATTTAACATGGTTGATCTATTATCAAAGACGCAAAAATTATCTCTTTAATTAATCATGTTTAACTTAGTAGTTTCTTCATTGAGGACAATAATCAATAGGGCATCAAGCTAGAAGTTTCCAGGTGAAAGAGGAAAAGTTGTTCAACCTTGGTTACATTTAGCACACAGTGGTTCCCCTATCTTAGAGGTTTGGAGGTTAGATGGGGGGAAACAGAAAGGGAGGAGGGTTTCCAGCCATGCCCTTAACGGAAACAACCAAGCCTGTAGGATCAAGGCTACAGAGTGGAGCAAGCTATTCTTGAACTAGCTAAAAAGTTCAGTCAATTGGTACAGTCATGTTATGATTTATGATAAAATAACAATAAGAAGATAAAATAAGAGTACCTAAGTCGAATCTGCAATGTACTGCTAGTTTGCTACATATGCGTTTTTAGCATAGCATCCTTCTCCCAAGAAAAAAAAAGGCTCAAACTTTTTGTACATTGAGTATCAGTTTGCAATCCATTATTCAACCAAAAAACACATACATCGCATGGTCAATTGTGAAATTGTCAAAAGACAGGGTTTGAAAGCAGTTTGATAACGATTCCACCACCAGAATTGAAATATGAAACTTTCAATTTAAAGTTTACAATTAATGTGGTTTACAGCAAAACCATTCAAACGAGCTGGTGCACTTCAGTTTGGATCCAAAGAAATTAAATGAATTGACCCCCAAGTGATACACCCAAACCTAGATCATAAACATGTGAATCATGCAAGTGGATGATGCAAACATGCAAAGTATAACTGCACCAGAAGTGCATATTTCTTGTGCCTCTGTGCTTTAACCCATAAAACAACTAAAGCTGAGTGAACTGTCTTCTTTCTTTCCATGGAAATGCAGTCAACTTCTTGTTCGAATTATATAAAACCTCAAAGATAAATCCAATTTATTATCATTACCACCTACTAGACCATTGTTCAAAGTCCGAATAAATTGGAGGGCATTGGTTGCATAAGCTTAACCCACGCAAAGCATTTCTCATCTGCCAATTGCCGACTAGACTTAAAGACAAGGCCACAACTTTAGCAATCTTAACTTTCATCCAATGAATTGCACAAAGAATGTAAAATTTTAAATAAACTAGCAGCCTGAGTTTTAACTTCTAAGTAGCCCATCCTAATTGTAGCAATCAAATTTTAGTCATAACAAAACAAAAAATCACCAATACATATATAGACACACACACACACACGCACGCATACTTGGGTCCTTTGAGAATGATATGAAGATGAATCCTTCCTGTTCAAATTTAATATTAGGCCATTCAAATTGAAGATTCACTCCATTGGAGTTGATCTACATTGTTAAGAGTGATTTAAAACAAAAATTTAAGTGTTTTGAATATTTTTTTACTTATTCATCAAGTAGACACAAAATGAAAGGCCAAAATAGTGAGTTGGTTGGTTTAACGGTGTAGAATTTTTGAAATCTGTGAGGGTTTTTTAATGTTTAGATCATGATCAAATGGTCAGGTCGAGAATTTATATGTCTAAAATCATATATCTAAGAAATATGCTACTTTCATCCGTTCATTGTGCCTACTTGATGCATTGACAAAAAACTGTAAACACTTAATTTTTTTAATTTTTAATTACTTTAAATAATGTAGATCAACTTCAATGGAGTGGATCTTGTATTTGAACGTCATAGCATTGAATTTGAGTGAAAATAATTCACACTCAAATTCATCCAGAAGTAGCCAAGTCTATCTCTTTCTCTACACACCCTCTCTCTCCTAAAACAACCTAATTTAAATTTAACTGTATCTAAACTTTTCATAAAGCCCCTCTACAACTATAACATAAGGTCCAAATATATCTCTGTATCCAATGAAACATGAACACTTCAAAATGAGTGTCGTGTCCGTATCGGACACGTGTCGGACACCAACACTTGCAACACACTTACCCGACATGTATTAGACACTCCAAAGTCGTGTCAAATTTTAACAACCATAAAATCGCGTATCCACACGGTGTCTAACGCCATATCGATGTAAAATAAAATTTAAAGATCATATATTAGATACCTAAAAGTCACATGTCGCTTAAATAAACATGAAAAAGAATGTCTTTTTGACATAAGCAAATATGTTAGTAGAATCTACACACATCACGAACTAAGTGAGGTATTAGTTAGATTATTTTTAGATTATTTTTTTATTTTATTTGTTACTTTGTTAAAAGCTATAAATGTAAATTATTTAAATTTTATTTTGTTTTCCATTTTACCTTTAATAAAACAAATCCTATTCACTAAAATATATATAGTTACACACATACATAAAACTATATCATCGTGTCCCCGTATCTTATAGTTTAAGGATTTGTCGTGTTGTTGTGTCTGTGTCGTGTCGTATCCGTCCCGTGTCCATGCTTCATAGTCTGTACCAAAGCCTTTCTCATCAATATTTTCTAGTATGCTAATTGTGCCAATTTAGCGGATTAACATCAGGTAACAACCAATGCTAAAACTTTGCAAAATTTTCCAGAGATTTCTTTAATAGCACCACATTAGGGTTGGTAATGGATCCGGGCCGGTCCAAGGCACGATGGGCTGACACGAAAATTTTTGGTACATGGAGAATGAAAATAAATTCTGGGTTGTGCTTGGGAAGTCAAATTTATGGCCCGGTTATTTCTATGGTATGTGTGGGCTCACCTCCACATGGCATGACATGACCCAGTTAGGGCACGAATGAAACTACATTTGGTCAGCACGATTACATGTATCGATCTCACCCTTTCATCTAAATTAAGTTAGATTAGTCTCAGAACGGATTATATTAAAGTCATCAAAAATTAGTTTAGCTTATAATTTTTCTTGCAATTACTCGGGTATATAATTTCATTGAAGGTTTTCAGGTAGCTAGAGTTAATGTACCTCTGATATCTTCATGTTGTTAGATTTTAATTATATTCATCTTCATATATAAATTTGTGTGACAAAATTGACTATTTTAGAAACTATTAGGCACAAAGTGTGTGAAATATGCATAATTAAATATAAAATAGGAGGCTCAAATTCAGCATGAATGAACCGGCGCAATTCAAGCCTGGATGGATGGACCAACCCAATGCAGCACATGAGTCAGCCCACTATCCAGTGAATTGGTACATGGCGCACAAGTCTAGGTCCATACAATACTCCGGGCCGTGCCTGGACCTAGGAGTTTCTATGTGGGTCGTGCCTGGGCTTGGCCAGGTACGACACAACATGACCCATTACCAGCCTTACACTTCATCTCCTGGTTCAATATGATGGGGCAAGAAGATGTTGATGAGTGAGTGATTGACCATTTTCTCTCTCTCCGATATGAGATTAAAAGATACAATGGAGAAAAAGGGTATAAGATGCCATAATATCACATTTTCTAATATGATAAGTTGTTCAAGTAAACAAAGCAGTTGGCAATACTATCATCTTGTTCAAAACATGTCACCAGTTATTACCAAACTCTACCACTGCTGCTTGGAATGAAGTTTCTACATATAATCACCATGCATTTTATCAAAGGAAAAGGTAAATCAAGCATCTAAGATCTTAAACGAATGAATGCCATAAACTCCAGTGCAGCTGCAAACATCTCCTCCTAGGAGCCTCAAATGATCCAGCAACCTCTATCCATATTTCAAAGAAGAAAAAGGCAAGAAAACACATCGATGTAGTTTTCTAGCTGCTTGCCATCTTGTCAATGCGTTCATAACGTTATCCTTCTAGTTTTACCATCCGCCCACTGCAAATACTAATCCAATGTAATCCTGTTTGAAATTTCTATATTATAGAATACCAATCATCCTAGAGAGACATGAAGGCTATCCTGTAACGTATAGGCCAGAAATTTCCCAATATAATCTGTACACTCACGCTTGTTGAAACTGTCACACATAATGTAACATTTCTGAGCCCAATATAAAATAGTTGGGCATGTGAACTATCCATATCAAAGAAATTTTCACTACGTTGCATTCCAAAATCTCCCTTTTGGTACAACTTATTCTTCTGGTTTTGTTGGTGTTTGTTTTTTTTTTTTTTCGTGTGTGTGGATTTTTTTTCTTTTTTCTTTTTTTTTGGGGGTGGGGGGTGGGGGTGGGGGTGGTGTTGGGGGTGTTGGTTTGCCAGAGGTGATCCTAACAGTCTGTCATCCAATTATTTCCACCACTCCAATTTATTAACAATCTCTAACCAGTACTTAGCCTTAACAACTCCACCAAATTAATCCTACACATGTCGATAGCTAAGCAAATCTTTAAGACATGCTGAGCCAATGAGAAAAAAGTATTGACAAATAATTGGCAGCCTGAGAATCGTAAAAACTCCAATCGAGTCTCAACTCAAGCAGTTTAAATTTAATTGTTTAAGCAGTCAAAAGAGAACTTGCAACTTCCCAAAGCAGACAGTATATACTCAATAACAATGCACATTATGCTATCAACGGATGCTTGTCAAAAAATCAGGAGAGCACTATGTCCACTAGTGACATCTCCAACTGGCGGGAACAAAAAAAAAAAAACAAATCCCCGAAGAGGGAAGAGAAGCATAAGAATAAACACCATGCTCTGTGGTGAATTAATAGGGAATGATCAACTAAAAAAGTTAGCAGAGTATGATACATGTATGACGTAGTGAAATAGCTGATCCATATAGTCTAAATCAATAATAAAATTGTTTGATAGGAAATAGGGATGAGACCAAGTTTTCAGTGGAGAAGAAAATCATAAACCAACCTCAGCAATACTAATTTTAGCTTCAACCATAAAGAGAAGTCTTAGAAATGCTGCTTAGTGCTGAATAGAATTGTACTTTGCACAACTAGAAAACAATAAACAGGAATAGATTGTGATTTTATCAGTAATAGATTGGGATTTTATGGCATAACATCATGCACAAACAACGTTACATATCCATGCAGGTTCTGTCTATTAGGTATAATGAACTTAAACTTGTTGCAGTTTTCTAGAATGAAAAATGTGATGAATGAAGTAACATAATCAACAAGTCATCCATGTTAGGAACACAGACAACGAAACAAGAGTATCTCTATAATTATTAGTTGAATGGGGCAGGAGGCATCACTCACCTCACCTTGATGAGCAACTACAGACTGAATTGGCTTGTTAGCAGATGGTGTTCGAAGATCCCATATAAGCAAATGTTGATCATCACCAACTGAGCCAAACAAGTATTCATGCCTCAAATGCCAAGCAACATCCTCAACAACACCTTCATGTACCTATTTCACAATAATATATCAACAACCTTGACAATGACATAGCAAGAGTAAAATCATCTAAAAGGTATTGTATTAAAGTTTATAATAAAGCTAACTGAATTCATGTTCTGTTTATAAGCATAAAGTATTTGGAATGTTACGAATATGAACACATGAAACTCTCCATCTTTGTTATTGCTAATTGCCAGTGACACACACTATTAACTTTTATACTCAAATTAAATTGTAAAAGAAATAGGTCTTGTTTATGGACTGTGATCCCTGGTTTATACATTAACATCCAATCAATCAATTAGTTGAGCACTTTTAGAGCCTACTAATGGAGAATACTCCTTTCACTAGAGAGCATACTAGAATTTATATATTACATTCATGGTTACTTTTGCAGTGAAGTACAAGCAGTTGGTAATATTATACATAGCCAACTATATGGTAAATGCTAGAATGCATGTTTATCAAGACACAAGAAACTGAATTTCTACAGAATAGAATTTCATCTTTTAGAATAACCCAAAATAACATGAAAGCATGGTTTAAAATCTCAGTATTGGTATGAGTTCCACCTGATGTTTTTTAATACCAATATTGACAATATCTGCCGTCAATCTCGACAATATTGCTCATATCAGCCCTAACACCGGCCAATGTTGTAAGGTTAATATCGTGTCGTGTATCTTAAAACCTAATATGGTATTGGCGATATATATCGGAATCGGCCGATATTTGAAACCATGCATGAAAGTTTCTAAATTGACTCATAACAAATTAGAAATTGCATGTGCAGGAATCTATAAAAAATAAGTGGATTATTATTACCTGTTTACCTTAACAGTTCACATTTTTCGCAGTTTTGGCAGACAGGTAGATCAGTCCATATATTATTTGCAGTGTTAATTACCTGTCATGAAATCTTCAGACTAACGGCATGCCAATTACAAATTTGTACAGCCATAGATGACAAAAGCAAATAGAAAAAGACAACTTTTCTAAACATCATATGATTGCCAAGGAAGCATAAAAGAAAAATAAGTTACATATCAATTTATATACTGACTTCCAATAAGGAAAAAGAAAAAAAATCACAAATGTATAAATCTAGAAAAAAACATATATTTTTCTTTGGGTGGGGGCGTTTTAATTTTTGTTGTTGTTGTTGTTGTTGGTGGTGGTGGTGGTGGTGGTGTTGGTGGGGGTGGGGGTTTGGATGTGGACACATTCCACCACCTCGTTTTGGATAATGTCTCTAGACTATGTGAATAGTAGAAACCTTTAGCATGGACTGAGCAGGAATATGTGATGATGTGATATCAATCAGCAACTGCTAAGAAAAAAGTAAAAACCTGGAGAATAAATCAATAAAAAAATATAACCTTGAAAATTTGAAGAGCATCAAGAGCCTTATTTTTGGGTGTTGCATTAATGTCCCACAAGCATATTTGAGCATCATCTGAACCGCTTAGAAGATGTCCCTGTTTAAAAAAACTCCACGATAAACCATATCCTTCAGAATTGTGGCCCTTCAATCTTAAATCAGGATTGCATGCACCATCCAGAGGAGGCTTGGATGGATGCTTGCTGTAATCAAATACATACACCTCCGCACTAACTGTCTTTGTTGCAATTATGAAAGGGTTCTGAGGCATATAGCGAGCTCGATTAACTTCGCCATCGTGATTAATCTGCTGAATTATTTGCACCTGCCAGAAGTCATTGAAAATTTTGTATTAGAGACAGTGGCAATACCATCCATCATGTAATCACCAAAGCTGCAAGTAGTATTTAAGAATTACAAACTCTGAACACACAGTGATCCTCAAATATGAAACAGATAAGTACATATAGGAGTCTGTACCATGCTACCACCAGAACAGTATTGACAAAAGGAGAAAATTAAGCAAAGTGGATGACTAGGTTGGCCAATTAAATGACCGCTTAAATGCCTTAACAGCAACTTAAGCTTTTAATTGTGCAACAAAAGCAGAAAATGCTATAACGAGACCCAACAAACCTATATTTCTAAATTTTTATTAGTAACTTACTCATAATTACCCCTTTTGATCTCCTAACACGCAAAGTAACACCTAGAAGCTATGTTTCTTATGATATACAAGCTAGAGAAACAACTTGTAACAAGGGATAAGCCAATCAAAGAAGATTAACATAAATGAAGTTAAAAACCAGAAAATTAATAAGCATTAACAAACAAATAAATCAAACAACATAAAAAGAGCACCACTGGCAGGCAACAAGAATACCCTAGGTTCTGTAGAGCCATATGAGAAAAAAGAAACCATAAGCAAAATTTGTTAATAAGAAATAACAAACAGTAAACCAAACAACATAAAAGAACAACACGGAGAAGCAATAAGAAATATTTCTGTTTTTTTTTTTTTTCCTTTTTCTTCTTTTTTCTTTTCTTTTTTGTGGAGGGTAAATGTTAGGAACCAAGCTAGTAACTTAAGCACTTTTGGTTATCACATATTTGTTGCCACTCAACATTTGAACCTATGACCTCCCATGTCATATTCAAACGCCTTACCATTTGCTCACTGCTAGTCAGTTTTAACTTTTAAGCAGAACATCAGACAAAGGAAATGCATTAATGTTAAATCAGTTAAATGTAGTATGCACCTCTATTTGATGTAAGCTATACCTCTATTTATAATTAACTAGTCTTAGAAGGAAAACATATAGAGGAATTAAGGAATAGCAAAAGTAATCGCCAATCGCTTAGTACTTTAGCAAGCCAACTTGAGCCCTCTTGGTAGTCCAAGTGCTTGTTCTTTAAAACACTATACTAGGACACTTTTTTCGTCTCTGAAAGGAAATGTGACGCTAGGCTTATGATATAGGAGCGGGTGGAATAACACCCAGTTACATTACTAAGTAGATAATTAAACAAAGGTCCAACCCACACAACTGCACTGAAACACTTTAATTAAGTTTTCTATCTAACGCTACAATTATCTGCTCTACCAAGATGCTTCTTCCTGTCCGTTAAGAGCGACTCAAAAGCTTAAATCAGAAGCGCTAATACCAATAAGCTTCCTTTAAGGCCATGATAATATATCCTATTTTCCTCGATCAAGCAGAAGTGCTGGATTACATGTGCTCTCAAAATGAATTACAGCAGGATATTCAAATGACCAGGACTTCT
Source organism: Agave tequilana (assembly GCA_038442645.1). NCBI lineage: Eukaryota > Viridiplantae > Streptophyta > Magnoliopsida > Asparagales > Asparagaceae > Agave > Agave tequilana. Next base: position 112,726 of record JAVJIF010004069.1, read on the forward strand.
GATCATGCCATTTTCCTGACATCCAAATCACTCCTCACTGCTTGCCTGTTTAGCTAAATCAACCCAGTTGAAGTTGCACCTAGCTTGGTTTTGTTATAGAAAAGCTCTGATCCAACCTTCTGTATAGCTACCCTCACTCTTGCCTTTAATAATTCTCACTGATTTGCAGCCAGAGACATACTAATTATTCCATAGGAATCAAGAGTTCTGTATCTGAACACCTAACGTTCCCCTTCTAAAAATGTAAACCAGCACTAATAACAGTTTCTCTTAACTAGCTAGTAATAAGAGTTATATTGCAGTCATCTGCTTCCTCCACACAAAAAAATTCAAACTTTTCTTCTCTAAAGGAAATTCCATCACTTAACCAAATTCTTGAGCAAACCAAACCCTAAAAGTCCTCTTACTCAAAAATTAATCTTTTTCTTCCCTTACCAGCAAACAAGAACCATATCCCAGCAGTTTGCTTCTTCCTTACGAAAAAGATTCGAACTTTTTGCCTAAAATAAAATCACATCACCTACTACACTCTGAACAAAGCAACCCCTAAATTTTACATCTACTCCGATTTAAATTTCAGTTGAAAACAAACCCAGGAAAAAGAAGTATGAAGTTAAAGAAAAGGAACAACCTTGCCGCTGGCGCATCCGAACCCGCCAATCTCGCCTCGATCATCATCATACTGCCTCGCGTCGTTCTCGGCATCGTCGATGGGGAGTTGGACCTGGGCGAGCATCAGGTAGTTGGGCTCGTTGTCGGAGGTGTGGGTCCCGAGGATCATCTTCTGCACGGAGTAGTCTTTTCCGGCAGGCTCGTCGCGGTCCGGCATCCATTGCACCGTCAGCGACGGCCACTCGAGGGCGTGGGTGATCACCAAATCGTAGAGGAACGGCGTGTTCTTCTTCCAGATCTTGTACTCCTCGTTGATCAGCCGCTCCTCGACCTCGCCCCTGAACTCTTCCTCGTCTTTCGCCATGGATTTTTGATTTCTAGGTTTTTTTTTTTTTTTTTTTTTTGGGAAAATGGAGGGAAATGGCGAAGGATTTGGGAGAAAGGAGTGGGGGTGGTTGGTATTATGAGGGGTTTTGGTTCGAATTATAAAGGGAGGGTAATGGAATAGATGAATGTTTCGAGGGTGTTTTCGTGATTTTGTGAACGTGTTGAAAAAGCCGATAAAGGCTTTTGGATCGGGTCCATTGAGTCCAGTCTTGTTAACAGCCCAGTTATGAAAGACATTTCTTTCTCTCAAAGAGAAAGGCCCATCGGACCCACCCATTCTCCGCCCGACTTAAGCGGATTGGGCTCGAGCCTGTGCTTTGTTTATGAGCTAAAATGCAGAGAAGTACTGTGATCTTTCAAAAATGCATAAAATTATGATAATTTAACAAGTTTCAAAAAACTACCGCATGACGTTTACAATGAAGTTAAAAAAGATCAAAATATACCCACCCAATAATTATTGCCCCCGCCACATTCCATTTCTCAAATATTTTCTTTTTTTTATTTCATAAATAAGGGTATAATGGTCATAAAATGGTCATGTGATATCCACGTGACTATTAACTTAACATCTTGTTGATGGATAATAGTTTCTGAGAAAGTTCATGACAGTTTAATATAATTTTGAAAGTTCACATGGCAGTTTTTTTGAAAACGATAGTAGTTTCTTGAAAACTATAGGCTAAAAATTCACTAAATACCATGAAGTTTTAGGCGTTATATATATATATATATATATATATATATATATATATATATATATATATATATAGTGAGTTGATCCCCTAAGAACGGTTCTCACGAATTCATGTGAGAACTTTCATGTGGGCCGTCGGATCTGATAGAGATCTAGTTTTATTTGATTTGATCTATCAGATCCGACGACCTACGTGAAAGTTCTCACAGAAATCTGTGAGAACCGTTCTTAGGGGATCAGCTCCCTATATATATATATATATATATATATATATATATATATATATATATATATATATATATATATATATATATATATAACGAACTTTGAAACATACAAAACACTATCACAAACCTCAAAAGTATCAATAAACTGTCACATTGTTGTTAACAAAGGGAAAAAAAACAATTTTACCCATCCTTTAACACAACACAAAAAGAGAGAGAGCGAGAGAGAGATCGGAGAAGAGATAACAGCTGTAGAGCAGTCGATTGAAGGCGAGCATGAACTAGGAATTGGATGTCGATTTTGAGTTGTTGGGGCTTAAAGGGTATTAGCAGAAGTTATTGTTAGACTTATTTGGTTTCAAATCTAAAGTCAATTGAGCATAATTACGTCAAATGGATATTTTCACCCACTTTAACCTATATTATTAGGCCCAATAAAGAATTAATCAAGTCTAATGGTTTGAGTCTAGACATATTTCGATTACACTTAACCATGAGTGTATTTAAATTAAAATGTAGGACTAGTCTACAAGTGTGACTCGTGTTATTGATCAAGGACCTAGATCTATGATGAGTTGAATTAGGATTCCTTAATGTTATATATATCATAATAGGATTCTCTCTCTATCATCATGACCTAATTTCTCTCTTGAAGGACCCTTATCTCCTCTAAGGATCAAAAAGAGAACTTACTGCTTAGAGAGGAGAATCCCTCCATTATCTTCAAGTGTCCGAAATTGTGCTACCTTCGTTGTGACTTACTGTTGGAATCAGGTATGTCTAAAACCCTCTCCCTTTGTTGTTGACAGAGTGGCTATTACATTCATGGGATATTATATAAATAATTAATATTTAAATCTACAATTGGTATTAGAGTCTCCTCTTTATCGGATCGTCGGGATCTACAAATATTTTTTGATCTCGATCTATTAAAATTATGAATGATCTCTTTGTTTAATTCAATAAAGATTATTTTTGTATCCCAAATAATTGAATTAAATTAAATTGAAAATTATACACATATTTTCAGAATTTTCTGTGTGCTATTCTGTTTTTAATTAAACAAAAAATAAATTAAATAAAAAAATGGACGTTGCCATGGCTGCACACGTGCAGCAAGGCCGCGTCTGTCCCTGGCACAACCACCTGCACGCACAGAAGTGTGTTCTGGGTGTCACACCCCGCTTCCCAAAATACATAGAAACGGAGTCGCGACGAAGGTCGGCGACGTATATACGCGAGTAAAATTCCCCACGTATATACGCTAAGCCTAAAGTAACCCGAAAAGACTATAAAATCTACCATGATAAAACAATATCACTGTAATAATATGTATAATGCCTACACATGATCTCATATGAATACAGAAAAGGAATAATGACTGATAACAAAGTGTAACAAATCAAGAAAAATGCAGAATCAACAGAAATAAAAACGAAGACAATAATACCAGAATAGGTGGAGAAAAACTCCAGTTCCTCGCAATATGTCACCTAATCAATAGCATGAAACATCTAGTATCTGAACGTGAAAATCCAGGATTGTAAGGAAGCGACCTAATGAGTATATAAGAAGAAAAAAGAAGGTGCTCGTGCATATAAACAGTGTGTACAAAAGATAGCTGTACTGGAATAAGACAAAAATAACATGTGTTACATAAATAGAAAAAACAATAAGTCAAACAGTAAAGAAATCAAATGTCCAATCAAGTCAAGTGTCTATCACAGTCTGTATATATATCAGGTGCGAGTAGGATAAGTCATGTTAGGGTTCAGTGTATAATCAGATGTCTATTATAATATGTATATATTTATGTTCAGCCTATAATGTCAATATAGGATTTTAGTTTTGTTATCAATTATGTCAGCGAACACCAATTTCCTTATCTAATAGACGCGTCCCATAATATGCCTACTACATGTGTCAATCAGGGTTCTAAAATATTGAAATTGATCGGTTGGAGACATTATCCATGCTTTAGCAGCGTCCCATATGTATCCGGAACTACGGCCCCTCGCACTGAATCAGGCCCTACCGCCAGTTAGTCAGTAATAATACTCACAGTATCACTGTGGAATAATAAACTCACAATAACACCGTAAAACAATAAATAGATGGGATGTCAGTCATCCCCCGACATCCTGCAGTGGAACCGTAAGTCGGCTGCGCAGTCTGACGATATCTCCTCCATTAATTTCCCCAATCCCAGTGTAAGTTGTCCATTTACATTATTATTTAATTCAGTAAAACAATCAATATTCATGTTACTTAGAATACTGGGACGATACAGTAACAATAATTGTATACACAGTGAACAATAATAAGAACAGTAACTGTATATACGATGAATAGAGTTGTACCAAGCGTTACGGCCTAACGATACTTTCCCAGTAACTTTCAATAACATTCTAAGATTTATCACAATTAGGTCAGCTATAAGATCAAGTCCAGTTTACACTATATCAATACCAGGCTTAGGCCAAGCAATGGCAAATTACTAACACATGAAATGATGCCAATAAATACTCATATCAACAAGGTACATAGGTGTACGATCACTGATGTCATATGAAATGGTACAATAGTCATGCTAGTCAAATATATCAAATGGTCAAAAGATATGATACAGTTAATATATAAATAATATTGACAACGAGAAATAAGAAAATGATACAAGAACAAATACTCACATAAAATGACATGGTTTTGAAACCGAATCGTTCTCTGGTCTCCACTGCACGAACTGTTTTACGGATCCCCGGATCATCCCATGGGTCAGTTTTTGAATTGCCAGTGTATTGAGTCCACAACGAGCATGGATGCGGATCTGACGAGTGGGTCCGTATCGATGTAACACGCAACACAACACACATTAAGAGGGAGACTGGGATATAGGGAGAGACACCGAGTCATATCCACCCACTTACACAGTCACCCACGCATGCACGTACACTCGAACACACACATACACACACACAATACACACACACAATACACACACACACACACACTCTCTCTCTCTCTCTTCTCTCTCTCTCTCTGTCACATATATATAAAAATAGATAAATCAATAATAATAACGATATGTAATCCAAATAATTTATAAGAATAGAAATACAGGAACATTTGTTAGGGGACATAACAAATGCAATAAAATTCTAGTATTATACATGTACGTAAAATGCTGACTTGCATGTTCATATTTCATAACATGCCTGTTAAGTCTTCCACAATCACAAGTTCGATACAAAACGTTTACTTTAAAAGTGGACTATTGGAGATGTCATAATTGTAAATTTCATAGTCCTGTGTAAGCTTTATTGAGTGTGTTCTCTAGCCTCAAGCTATTGAATGCCCTCAAATTAGGGAGTATTACCGGCTGAAATGCAGTAATTGGATGATGGCAATCTGCAACCGGAATTCATATGTCTAATATGGATTACAAAAACCATTGCTTTTTAGTATCTTTATGATATATAATGTATCTTTATAACATATAGTGTTCCTATTTTCCAAGGTCAACAGTCTGCATTCAACCATCTTAGACATTGTTTTTCCTATTATCTGTCCTCATGCTTATTTTCTACTTTACCCTTCAAAACATTCCCATACTAATAATGTATAACTCACTTCTCAAAATTTCACCAGTTAATTGGGTAAACTCATCTCTAAGCTAAATATCACACAAATTAATATGATCCTCAGTTTCTTGCAAGGAAAACCTTAATGCAAAGTGAAAGAAATAATCAAGAACAGAATACTAATAGCTAAACAATGTTCAGGAGGTTAGAAAAGCTATAGTATGTTCAAGTAGACACAATAACAGAGATATTTATGTGCAGGGATGCTATCTAATAGAGGTAGATACAATGGCACATATATGACAGGTCAAACTAGTGCTAAATAGGCCTCACTGCATTAATAAAAACAAAACAAACCTCTTTGAGATAAAATTGATATGTCAAAGCAGTCGGCATCACACCAATTAACTTGGGTCTCAAGAATGGCGTAAAGAACATAATGTGTTAAACAAACTGGAAGCAGCAAAAGAGAACACAAACATGAGCTATCTTCTGTAAGTCTCGATATCATCACTGGCAGCACGAAGTCCTTTTGTAACAAGCGCTCAGCTATGAAACACGATCCAAATTCGATAAAGCTCAAATTGCCAAATTGTATGACAGGCTAAAAATCATGCATAGAGGTATCAGATATGCTAAATTCCTAAAAAGTAGCCATGACAAGGCGGTGGCTTCGCTATGGAACCTTGACGGCTAGTTGGCAGTTTGGAAGTGCTAACATTTATAGCAATATAGTTTTAAGTGCGTGCCATAAAGGAGAAATCCTCCAAACTCCCTTAGAAAGGAAAGAGTCTAGATGAGGACAGAATGATATCATTTTTTTTAATGGATAATTCATTTCTAATGAACAAAATAAACAAAAGAGACAAACCAGACCAAATTTTCATTTCCATGAGACTTGTTAAAAAGCTAAATAAGTAACAGAGAACTTTGCAAAAATTTTCTCAATAGAGAAAAAGACAGTATTTAACAAAATCCAAGATAACTTATAGCTTCGTCTAAACAAAATTTTAAATTTGAATCTAAATACTATCAAGAACTGTAAAATGACTACAATCAAGAACCATCTAAACAATCTTTCCTATGTGGGGCTTAAACCTTCAAGAACCATCAGACGAATGAGCCTAAACTCTAGCTCTAAATTCGTCATTAACTTGAAATTTACCAGAATTAAAAAGGAACTGCAAACAAAATAAAGAGAGGAAACACTCACATTACACATGGGGGAGAAGTTGGTGAGCTCCTGCGGCTTGCTGGAGATGCAGGCGGCCAAGGGAGTGCTAGCCTGGTTTTGGCGGAGTTCACGGCATGGCCGGTGGCAACCAAGGGGAGATGGAGGAGCTCCGGCAGCATCGGGTAGGTGGCGTGGATGGCGACGCTTGCTCGGAGGAGGAGAGGCGGAGCTCGGTGGAAGGTGTTGCGGGCTTGCGGAGTTTGCGCGATGGAGGTGGAGATGGTGTCGAGATTGCCGCAGAGTTGGGCACGGTGGCGAAGCTTGCCGCACGAGGGCTGCGTGGGTGGACATGAAGAATAAGATGAAGATGATGGGGGAGGGGACTCCGTTGTGGTGAATGAGACATGGGGTGTGCGGGGGAAAGAAGTGGGAGGAAAGAGGAGGGGACCAGCAACTTAACAAGGAGGAAAACGAAAATGAAATAACAGGATTTGGTTGGGATTAGTATAGGGTTGTTAGAATTAGGATTTGGATTAGTTATGATGTGAATTTAGATAAGATTTGAATGGATTGGTGGGTTTCGGGTATATGGGTAAGCTAATGGGTTATGGGTACAGAGTCATGGGCTAATGAGCTGGATTGGGCCTAGCATAAAAGGGCATGGGTTTCATGGATAAAAGAAATAAATGGAATAAAAGAAAATGCAAATGAGGGAGGGGGTGGGGGGGGGGGGGTGGGGGGTGGGGGGAGACTAGGCACAAAACAACACGTACAAAATAATAATAAGAAGAAAAATGTTAATAATAATACCGACAATAATTTTGAAGGTAAAAAAAAAAGAAGTAAAACACATCATAAAATTATATAAATAATAATATTAATAATGATAATTATAAGATAAAATACATACATAAACTTATAACCACCCATAAACTAGTACACACACAAATCACGAACATAAATACATTATACGTATACACATGTATTTATACACACATAAAAATTAATCAATAAATAAAAATGAATAGTAGGTCCAATAAATATTTAAAATGTTAATACAGTATTATAAAATAGGAATATTACACTGGGGCTACGAGCAATAGGCACGGGGCCTGTGCCAGCGTGGCCCCCCTCTGCCTACTGGCGACGCGCGGGAGCCGGCGGTGACGGTAAAACAACAAAAAAAATGGTGAGGATTTTGGTTCCCCTAATTGAGTTTGATTATAGTTAGGATTAGAATTTTGATCCAATTAAGAAGTCTAATCCTAATCAATCTCAAATTAAGTTTAAAGTTAAATTGTTGAGATTGATTTGGGATTTTATGGTTGAGATAGAATTCTAGTCTATTAAGAAAATTTTGTGGTAGAATTCTAATCAAATAAAGAAATATAATCTTAATTGATCTCACATTAATCTAATCAGATTTTATTCAGTTTATTAAACTCGATCCATTAAGAAAACCCATAACTTAACCTTTACGGGTCGGGTCTGGATATTTATACAGACCCGTTAAGCAATGCAGACCCGTTTTGCCAATAGAAACTTCAGTAAGTCATAATGAGCTCATCTGACTTCTATTTTGGGCATGTAAATAGCCGTTTCGAAGTTTTTGACGAGCATTACAGTATTACAAGTACTAAATATGACAAATCAGTAGTTAGTTAACATAAAGTAGGCATTGAAGTGTTTGTTTGCCATAATTGTATGTACCCTTACATGCTTTCGCTTTATCAATATTTATTATATTGCTTGTATTGTTCTAGTATGATAAATGTTGATGCTAACTATAGTAGATAACATATAAATAAAGATACACACATGTTCATATTAAAGAAATTTTAAAGAGCTTATTTAATTGCATATATAATTCATGCGGATAATAGCCGGCTTAAAGGAAGACTATTGTTTGGCTGAATTGTGTACGACGTCAAATACTTGACGTGGGTAATGCAATTTTTGAAAGAATCTTGGTGTATAGTAATCGGCCCAAAAGAAGGTTGCCACCACTATAAGCCTATATTGCATTGCTCTCATCAACTAGTCTGACGGCGAACAAGAATCAAGATGTGTATTATTTGTATGACACATACGTGTGGCAATCGACCCAAAAGAAGGTTCACCACATATATTATATGGTCGGGTCACCACATATATTATATGGTCAATATTGATAACTTAAAGTATGTGACCAATCTTATAAAGGGGTAGTTGGCCCAAAGAAAGGTTGTTCTCTTACGTAGGATCTAGACTTTAGGGTATCTATATTAAGTTGGTATTGTATTAGCATAAAGAGATACAATTTGTTCTGAAAGTTTGGCTGACAGCTCTATCAATCAGACTGGTTACATTTTCTAAGATCTTCTTTTATGACTGTTACAATAGAATTTTATTAAATGCAATGTTTGTATTAAATTGATGAGAAATAGTATGCTTATGTAGTCTAAATTAAATGGATAAATTTTAAGTAGTGGCAAGACCACGTGAAGATCGTTCTTGAATTTATGGACCTAGACTATGTCTTAAAAGACTGATAAACCCAGCTGTTATTGGCAAAAATACAGTTGAGAAAAAGGCCAATTATGATCAATGTGAGAGGTCTAATAGGATGTGTTTAATAGTCATGAAGTACTATATTCCTAAAACTATTAGGGATTATGCCTGATAAAGTCAATGCTAAGAATTTTCTTGTTGAAATAGCTAACTAATTCACTAAATCGGATAAAGTTGAGACCATCATGCTTCTTGGCAAATTGATCAATATGTGCTACAACAGTAAATGAAATATAAGAGAGTACATTATGAAAATATTTAATCTGTTTTCTAAAGTTGAATGCACTGGAATAGAAATCCTTTGAAGGGATTTTAGTGCACTTCGTTCTGACATCTTTTCTTACACAATATAACATTTTTCAAGATTAATTATAGTGTTCAAAGAAAAAATGGAGTCTAATTTAGCTCATCAGTCACTGTGTCAGAGAAGAAGAGAGACTGAAATAAGAAAAGACAGAAAGTACTCACTTAGCATTTCAGGGTAACAATGATAATAAGAAAAGAAAGAAAAGTGGAACTAAAGAGAGAGAGACACAATGATAACTAAAGTTGCATATCCGACAGTGACAAATAGTGCAGAAAAAGAATTCTAAGGTCATTGTGTGCTTATTCTGCAACAAAGTGGGTCATCTTAAGTAGGATTGCATAAGGTACCAGAAATGACTAATAAAGAAGGGTAAATTTCATGTTCATGTTTGTTCTAAAATTGACTTAACTTTTAGTGCACCACATGCATGGTAGATAGATAATTCACATAAGTAAATTCAATACAAAACTTTCAAATCTAGAATAAACACAGTTAAAGCTGAGAGATACGTTTACATGAGCGATGAAAATAAAGCTGCAGTTAAAGTTATTAGAGCTTGTAGGCTTAGATTAGATTCTATTTTTTTGTTTTAGATATGGATGAGACTTTATATGTACCGTCTTTTAGGCGAAATCTTATTTCTATTTCATTGTTAGACAAGTTTGATTTTACTATCACTATTGATAATAAAATGGTTAGTCTATTTCTAAATCTAAAGTTGTTGGTACTGTAATTTTGATTTATGGCATATATAAATTGAATCATCATGCTTCATATTCTGAATCTTTGCATGTGAATAATTTATATATTAAGCGAACATTAATTAAAAAAACTTCTACAGTTTATGGCATTGGCATTTAAAACACATCTCGAAAGAGAAAATCCAAAGGCTTGTGTCCAGTGGAGCTATGAGTCTTTTAGATTACTCTGACATTGGAGTATGTATGGATTGTATAAAAGGCAGACAAACAGACAAATATTAGAAAGTTTTGGTGCTAGGCAGAGTTCAGACGTCTTGGATTTGATATATACAGACATTTGTGGCCAATTCTCTATAACTTCTTAGAATGGTCACAGATATTTCATCACTTTCACGGATGATTACTCCCGTTATGAGGTACCTATACTTGATACATGAGAAATCTCAATCACTGGACATGTTTAAAAACTATAAGGCTAATGTTGAAAGTCAATAGAATAAAAAGATTAAAGCCCTTAGATCTGACCGTGGTGGTAAGTACTATGGCAGATATGATGGACCAAGTAGATGTCCAAGACTTTTTGTCAATTTTCTAAAAGAGTATAGTATTGTAGCTCAGTACACCATGCCAGAGACACCTTGTCAAAACGGTGTTGCTGAAAGATGAAACCGGACACTAAATGACATGGTTAGGAGATGATAGTTCACACATCTTACCAGAGTCATTATGGATTAAAGCCTTAAAGACGACTGTTTACCTCCTTAATATAGTACCTAGTAAAACAGTAGCTAAAACTCAATATGAGTTATGAACTGAATTTTTTTTCAGCATTAGGCATCTCCATATTTGGGTTGTCCAACTGAAGTTTGGCCATATATGTCACATGAGAAGATGTTAGACTTTAGGATAGTTAATTATTTCCTGGCTGGGTATTCTGAGAGGTATAGAGGCTTTAGATTTTACTGTCCCTCCACGATAATACTAAATTCATTTGAGGATATTCAGAACAGTAGAGTCAATTACATAAGGATTTCATATTTGAGGAAGAACATATTGTTTTGCCCATGACAACTGTTCCAAATGAGTATGAAAATATAGTTATGCCCCTATATGGTATAAATACAGTTCATCCTGAACTAGATCCTACTGATGTGATAGAACCTGAAAATCCTGAATCACAAGCGCCTAAGAGATCAACTAGGGAAAGGAGATCAACAACCATTACAAATGACTATATAGTTTATCTCCAAGAGCATGAGTTAGATATAGAGTTAGGGATGATCTCACATCGTTGAATGAGGCCAAACTCAGCGTTCATTCCTCTAAGTGGTCAAATGTCATAAAAGATGAGTTAAAATCCATGAAGAACAACGATATTTGGGGTCTAATAGAGTTTTCTAAAGGAAAAAAATGATCTGTTGTAAATGAGTGTTCAAGACTAAGCGGGTTTGAAAGGCGATATCGAAAGATATAAGGCGCGTCCAAAGGGATTCACCCAAAGAAAGGGCATTGACTATAAAAAGACTTTCTCCTCAGTTTTCATGAAGGATTCTTTTAGAATTATCATGACACTAGTGACTCACTTTTACCTGGAGTTACACTAAATGGATGTTAAGACTGCTTTCTTTAATGATGACATTGAGGAAAAATTTTATTTGATGAAATCAGATAGTTTTAAAGCCAATAGTTCACAACATCTGGTTTGCAAATTAAAAAAAAATTCATTTATGGTTTAAAGTAAGCATCCCATCAATGATATTTGAAATTTGATCAAGTAGTATCCGGTTTTGGTTTCAAGAAAAATGTAGCTGATCGATGAATTTACCACAAATTAAAGAGAGTAGATTTATATTTCTTGTGCCGTATGTGGATGACATTCTATTAGCAAGTAACGATACAGATCTTTTATTTGAGACCAAGAGTTTTTTCTCAAAGAATTTTGAGATGAAAGACCTTAGAAACGCTTCTTTTGTGATAGACATCTAGATTCAACATGACATAACACGTGCAATATTAGGTTTATCACAAAATACTTATATCGATAAGGTGTTAGATAGATGTGGCATGAAGAATTGCTCTCTAGGTGATACACTTGTCACTAAGGAAGATAGGTTGAGTCTACTCTAATGTCCCAAGAACGATCTTCAAAAGGAGCAAATGAAAAATATTTCATATGCATTGACAGTTGGAAGTCTGATGTATGCTTAAGTTTGTACCCGTCCAGACATAACATATGACATCGAAAACTTAGCAGACACCTGATCAATCCTGAGATTGATCACTGGAAGACTGCCAAGAAGGTAATGTGATATCTACAGAGAACCGAGGACTACATGTTTACCTATAGGAAATTTGATCAGTTGCAGCTGATTGGATATACAGATTCAGATTATGCTGGATGTATCTACAATAGGAACGCCACTTCAAGTTATATTTTCCTGATTATAGGAAGATAATTGATTTAGTCGAGAGGCCATTACATCTATATTATGATAATAGAGCTGCAGAGCTCTACTACAAAAGTGACAAGAATTCAGAAAGGTCGAGGCACATTGACATCAAGTTTCTTGTCATTAAAGATAGACTTTGAAATCACATTGTGTCTATTGATAGTGTTAATATTATTCTTAACATTACATATCCGCCCACTAAAAGACTGCCACCTAAAACTTTCTTAGAGCATATTATTTAAATGAGGATGACTAGTCCTAATGATATACTGGTTTAATGGAGTGGATATTTTGGTTTATGTAACAAACATTATTTCTTGGTGTACTATATGTATTTATATATATATTTGGTGATTATGATAAATAAAAGTATAACTGCTTTTCCTAAAGTTTTCTTTTGCATATTTGAGTTTGTTAATTAGCAATTACACTTATTGGAGTCATAAAATTAGACTCAATAGAATCATAAAGATAGATTCGTTGGAGTCGAAAAGGGAAAACCCATTGAAAGCGTGTCTTATTTAATCAGAGGACATTTTTTTGTTACAAGTCCACATTTGATCTATGTTGTAAGTGTTCTAAAACTTATAATGTGGAAAGTCTTACCTCAATTATGAGAAGCTAATGACCGTCATGTTCGGTGATAGGGCATTTAATAGACCAGATTGTTATGAAATGTTGGTTTGTTAGCAGTTAGATTTTTGACGTCATAAAGTTAGATATGATATCTATTCAGTATGACTTGCTCTGTACAAGTGAGAGATTGTTAGAAATATTTTATTTCAGGTCTAAAATAAATTGGGCCTAATCAGATCAATTGGATTTTGCACCTGCCCACTTTAACCTATATTATTTGACCCAATAAAGAATTGACCAAACCTAATGGTTTAGGTCTAGACACATTTATATTAAACTTAGCCGTGAGTGTATTTAAGTTAAGATGTGAGACTCATCTGCACGTGTGGAACTCGTGTTATTAATTAAGGGCCTAGATACATGATGAGTTGAGCTAGGATCCTTTGATGCTATGTATATCATGGATATGATTCCCTCTCCATCATCATAACCTGATCTCTCTTGGAGATCTATCATCTCCTCTAAGGATCAAGAAGAGAACTTGTTGCTTGGAGAGAAGCATCTCCTCCATCATCTTCAAGTGTTCGATATCGTGCTACCTTTGGCATTGTCTTCGTGATGGAATCATGTATGTCTAAAACTCTCATTCCCTTTGATCTTGATAAAGAGGCTATTTCATGCGTGGGATCTTGTTTGAATAATTAATATTTAGATCTATAGCTCCTCGACAAAATTCAGACTATTGTTGCTTAAGCGCGATGAGCTGGCCGTTTGCTATTGCTTCGCGGATTGCAAATTACAGTAGCCTGGAACCAGCGCCTGATCCAGCAGGCTCAAATGTTGAACTTGCAACAACAACTTGTCATCATCTCTGATGCTGGACTGTTCGTCTGTAACGGTCCCAGTTTTCAAAATTTTTCCATATATATAAACATTAAATTGATCCACAGATTATCATAATGATCTCCAAATTTCTTAAAATTTTCGGCAGCACTTCCTTTGAAAATACGAAGTTTACTCTGATACATAGATACATACAATTCCAAATTTCTCATCAATCATATATATATATACGAAACATCCCATGCAGTAGTATATATCACAATTTCGGCTTGACATCGCCTACTTAAATTCTCACACGTTTATTTTAGGGATACAACACAAGATAACAATTCAAGAATTTGCTTAAGGATAATCTCCTTGTATCACCATCTAACATAAGCCAACCCAAGATACTACCCATTAAGAGTTCCTACACAAATCTACATATATATACATCATCTTCATGTACATGTATATACCTACATTACTTAATTACAATCAATAAAGAAGTTTGATAGGCCCACATAATGAATGTTGTGCACCCTTTCAGTACCCTATTCTTGCCTTTAGCTGCTATTTATCCCTGGCTTGCCCTGAAAAATCATGAAGCTATAGGGGGGTGAGCTCGACAGCTCAGTGAGTGGAGTCAAATTTCATTCATAATTGTAGCATGGCATTAACAATGTATATTATTCATGATACATGAAAATAAGATGAGTGTGGCACATAAAGTATGTGATACCGAATGCTTCTACTTGATTTTCATTTACTTCCAGTTAATAATCAATTTATGCTGATAACTATACACATGACCAGTATCAGATGTATTCACTATCATATACAATAACACATCTAACATACCGTTAGTGTCACACACACACACACACATACATATCTGTCACACATAGCCATTCATTTTCAATCATTTGAACGTTGCATATATATATATATATATATATATATATATATATATATATATATATATATATATATTGTAACGCCCCGATCCCGGCGATACGGGGTCGTCACTGCAACGTATATACGTAAGTCCGAAGTACCTTCCCGTATATACGCTAAGCATCAGTACAGACAAGAATCAGAGTACGGAAGCATATGGTGCATTATACATTCCAACACATGTATATATACAATCACAGAGTTATCACCAGAGGTGATGAATATTACAATAATAATACATCACAGACATGCGCAAATGCGAGAGTACAAGAGATATACATCCAGGAACAGCATAAAAGGGCGCTCACATACAAGTATACAAGGAAATGTACAAGTATGAATAGAAAAAGGGCACTCACGAGTTTGCTAAGAGGAAACTCGAGAGGCATACAGGGGGCCTGGAAGGTTGTGGCTCTGGACGGTCGGCTGGAGATCCACGCTACCGCTGTGCCACTCTGATGCAGTAACAGGGGAAATCCATACGCTCCAAGCTCCGAAACCTGGACATGAGAATCCAGGGGAGTCAGTGAAACTCCCCAGGCGAGTAGGAATATGGATGCCAGGTGGCGAGTCAGGAGGAGCACAAGTGTCAAGTACAGAAGACAGGAGGGTTAGAACACAAATGAAGTATATAAGAAATGATATCAAGTAGGAAATACTCAGGAGGCAGATAGGTTAGGGCAGGCATGAACAGGTATGGCATAATAATCATAAAACAGGAAATCCGAATAAAACCATTACAGCAAATATGGTAAGGCACATCACAGATTCATAGCCGTTTAAGTTGCAGGCTTTAGTATGCGTCCCATTCCACATACCTCTACTTACAACTTAAAGAGCCGATTATTATGACACTTTATTATTACTCGTCTTACCCTGATATCTAGCTATGTGAACTAGCGTCCCAACGCACATAGATCCATATCCGAGTAAAACAAGGTTGTTATTGGAAACTAGCGGGGGTATCAACGAACTATGTTTACAGTGGGTCCCGTGCATGCCCGGGACCACGGTCCAGGATTGTTCCGTTGCATGGAAACGGAAGCCAGCGCAAGGCTAAACAGGAGGGACTTATGTATGCCCTTAACATGATGAAGCCAGGAATAAGGGAGCCAGCTCTCCCCTCGGTCCCCTGGAGGCCCTCAGGTCAGACCGGAAACATGATTGTACAATATACCTAATGCCACTGTAAACACGAACACATATCGATATCCGCATGTTTCCCCGACCCAATACAAGTTGGTCCTTTTTAGGATTCATTAGTTTAATTATCACTTTACGGGAATAACAGGAAATGGACATGATCAGAAATCAGGAGTACATGCGTACTATATAGTCAGGTCACTGCATGTAAAGCAGGAAAACAAGTCACTGATCATGATACAGGATAATAAGGTAAGGTTCCCGTAAAGGTGATAATCACAAGTCAAGTATATCATGCTGGGTGTCAAGTGATAGCATGACAGGGTGATGATATTTAGTAAACAACCAAGCATATCAAAGGATTGATAATAGTCGGGTAAAGTCATGGCAAGAGATTGATAATAGTCAGGGCAAGTCATAGCATAACTAAAGGGTCTTGTCAAATAGTAGCATGGCAGGTGGTCAGGTGATAACATACTAAATGGTCAGGTGATATACATGTGTTAAAAGGAAGCATACAACTAACAAGTCTGAGGTAATGGTATGGCAAGGTAACATAAAAGTAACTCAAAGTCCAACGACCACGAAGGGTCGGCCACGCATGGTATATGATGAAGAAACAAGCATATCATAAGCATGGTACAAGCACAAGATGAAGCTACCATAATACAAGCAATTGTAGTGAAATACATGAATATGGAAATAAGAAGCGAAATACTTATCGTCCCGGCGAAACGGGATATCAAATAGAGAAGAGCGAGACTACTCGCCTAAACCACCAATATGCCAAAAGATCCAAAATCCACGGAAGCTCGGGATGCGCCATAGCCTGTGATATAATTATGTAGAGTGAAGAGGAGAGAGAGAGAAAGAGAGAAGGTAAGATGATGTTTGTCAAGTGACAAGTCAAGTAATACCAATAGATGATGTAAGTCTAGATGGTAAGGTTCATATTCAAGAAAGAAATCAACTATGACAAACAGCCAAAGTTAGTCGACTAGGGTGGAAGAGTAGTCGACTAATAGTGGACTCAAGTCGACTAACAGTCTGGTATAGTCGACTAAAACTGGGTTCCAGAGAGTTGGGTTCTGGTTTCAGGAAAAGTTAGTCGACTAGGTGAAAAGGGTAGTCGACTAACAGACATCTCAAGTCGACTAACAGTCATGTCAAGTCGACTAATACTGTGATACAGAGAGTTTGGGTTTCTGGTTCAGGAAAGGTTAGTCGACTAGGGTCAAGGGAGTAGTCGACTAATCGAGGTTTCTAGTCGACTAATAAATAACCTAAGTCGACTAAAACTGTGCTCCAGAAAGGTTACGTTTCAGCTAGGGTTTTCTAGTCGACTAATCTATAGGTCTAGTCGACTAATCGACTGGAAACAGCATACAGAACAGATTTTCTAGGGTTTGTGTTTGATGATCCAAAAATCATAAATTGAAGACACAATTGAACATGATAGGTAAACTTAAGCATACTAAGAAATAACCAAGTATAGGTGATGAAAATTACTCACCAAAAAGAGTGGTAGTGATGGAAGTTGTTGATGAAGAAGAAGATGGGGCTTTGGAGTTGTTGATGACCTTGTGGTGGTGGTTCCTATGGTGATGAAGGAGGAGGAAGATGACCTTGGTGATCTCTTGGGAGTTGGTGGTTGTTGTTGTGGTGATGGAGATGAAGAGGAGTTGAAGGAGGTTAGGGTTTTGGTGGAGAAGAGATGGTGGAGAGAAGAAAGGAAAAATGAAATAGAAATGTAAAGGAAAAGCATTTATATGTTTTGGATTTTATGAAGGAGATGCAAATCAAATGGAAGTGAGGGGGTTTTGTGTAAAAAGAAGGGGAGGTGAGGTGTCTCTCAATTGGACACTTGGCCGGCCATGAGAGAGGTGAGGTGGAGTGATAATAATGAGGAAGTAGGGGGGAGTTGGTGGAGTTTATGGAATTTTGGAAAATTGGGGAATCATTTTGAGGCTTGTGAAGGAAGTAAAGGAAAATAAAGAAAAGGAAAAGAATTATAAAAGGAAAGATATTTTCTTGGGAGAGAAGATGAAAATAATGGAAGTGGCGGATTCCCGGAATTCAGTTGTAGATACAGAAATCTTTCGGGAAAATACCAGAATCGTCCGAAATTCAAGTATCTCGGAACGACTCGAAATAATTATCAAAAATCAAGAATATAATACTAAGTATCATAGTGAAATCCGTTTTAAGAAATACTTTATAGTTTTAAAACTAAAAATCCCGGAATCAGTTACCTACCGACTCCGATGGAATTTTCATAAAATCATAAAATCCTCAGAAAAAGAATGTAGGTAGAAAATATGATTCTAAGGAATAAAGCCTAAAGGACCATCATGAAATTCCTAGCTGATTGTGAAATAAAAATCCGGGAATCGGTCAACGGAACTGGCCGACACCGGTTTTGAAGACTTTCATTTTAATTCCAGAAAAATCTAGAAAATCATAGAAAATATATAATATTGGAAAATGATATTTGAAACAGAAATCGGTCAAATCAGAATACCGGAAGACCAAATCGAGTAATACACTAGGATCGGGCCTTCGGTTCAGACTAGGGCTGACTCCGAATCCACGAATCCAAATCCAAGACAAAACAGTCATATAAGGAATTCATAATACAGAATAAATACAGGAAACAAATTGAAAAAATACGACCGAAAATCTGAATACGCAACTAAGCACGTATTCCGGGAACGGGGTATTACAATCCACCCACCTTACAAAAATTGCGTCCTCGCAATTTCGTTAAGGGGTAAATTGAATACAAAGGGGACAGCGGTGGAATTTATACCAATTAAGATATGAAGCACTAGAGGTAGGGCTCTCAAGTCGACTGAACAATAATCATCCTCCGCATTTCCGGCTGTATAAATCTTCGAATAATGCTGAATAATACTGCTGATGTCGTGGCTGTGCAATAAATGAGCCAGAACACCGAAGATAAAGAAAACCCTGATAGTCCTGAGCATAATAAAGAAGGCCGATAATTAAGAATCCCGAATACCAGGCATCAATCACTCTGAACGATATAGTAGAGAATGTAGAATATCCGTAGAGAATTCCGACTGCTGTCTTCTGAAAGATAGCCAGATCAAGATCGATCTGGAGAATACCAAGCTTCATAGAATTCACCGAAGAGATCACATAATAGCTTCATTCAGAACCAGCCACTACCTTTCTAGTCTAGTCATATCTTAAGTTAGCATAAAGGCTTCATAAAACCAAAACAGGGAAAGGATAGGAGGAATTAAGAATCAAAGGAAAGATAGTCAAGAAATAGATAACTCTGCACTTGTAGTTGGAATGTATAACCAAGACTCAAGTATTCCAGTTGCAAATTTCATTACCATTAATTTGCCCTCTGGACGTACTGAGGAAGTTAGAGCCTAGGCTCTGATACCATCCTGTAACGCCCCGATCCCGGCGATACGGGGTCGTCACTGCAACGTATATACGTAAGTCCGAAGTACCTTCCCGTATATACGCTAAGCATCAGTACAGACAAGAATCAGAGTACGGAAGCATATGGTGCATTATACATTCCAACACATGTATATATACAATCACAGAGTTATCACCAGAGGTGATGAATATTACAATAATAATACATCACAGACATGCGCAAATGCGAGAGTACAAGAGATATACATCCAGGAACAGCATAAAAGGGCGCTCACATACAAGTATACAAGGAAATGTACAAGTATGAATAGAAAAAGGGCACTCACGAGTTTGCTAAGAGGAAACTCGAGAGGCATACAGGGGGCCTGGAAGGTTGTGGCTCTGGACGGTCGGCTGGAGATCCACGCTACCGCTGCGCCACTCTGATGCAGTAACAGGGGAAATCCATACGCTCCAAGCTCCGAAACCTGGACATGAGAATCCAGGGGAGTCAGTGAAACTCCCCAGGCGAGTAGGAATATGGATGCCAGGTGGCGAGTCAGGAGGAGCACAAGTGTCAAGTACAGAAGACAGGAGGGTTAGAACACAAATGAAGTATATAAGAAATGATATCAAGTAGGAAATACTCAGGAGGCAGATAGGTTAGGGCAGGCATGAACAGGTATGGCATAATAATCATAAAACAGGAAATCCGAATAAAACCATTACAGCAAATATGGTAAGGCACATCACAGATTCATAGCCGTTTAAGTTGCAGGCTTTAGTATGCGTCCCATTCCACATACCTCTACTTACAACTTAAAGAGCCGATTATTATGACACTTTATTATTACTCGTCTTACCCTGATATCTAGCTATGTGAACTAGCGTCCCAACGCACATAGATCCATATCCGAGTAAAACAAGGTTGTTATTGGAAACTAGCGGGGGTATCAACGAACTATGTTTACAGTGGGTCCCGTGCATGCCCGGGACCACGGTCCAGGATTGTTCCGTTGCATGGAAACGGAAGCCAGCCGCAAGGCTAAACAGGAGGGACTTATGTATGCCCTTAACATGATGAAGCCAGGAATAAGGGAGCCAGCTCTCCCCTCGGTCCCCTGGAGGCCCTCAGGTCAGACCGGAAACATGATTGTACAATATACCTAATGCCACTGTAAACACGAACACATATCGATATCCGCATGTTTCCCCCGACCCAATACAAGTTGGTCCTTTTTAGGATTCATTAGTTTAATTATCACTTTACGGGAATAACAGGAAATGGACATGATCAGAAATCAGGAGTACATGCGTACTATATAGTCAGGTCACTGCATGTAAAGCAGGAAAACAAGTCACTGATCATGATACAGGATAATAAGGTAAGGTTCCCGTAAAGGTGATAATCACAAGTCAAGTATATCATGCTGGGTGTCAAGTGATAGCATGACAGGGTGATGATATTTAGTAAACAACCAAGCATATCAAAGGATTGATAATAGTCGGGTAAAGTCATGGCAAGAGATTGATAATAGTCAGGGCAAGTCATAGCATAACTAAAGGGTCTTGTCAAATAGTAGCATGGCAGGTGGTCAGGTGATAACATACTAAATGGTCAGGTGATATACATGTGTTAAAAGGAAGCATACAACTAACAAGTCTGAGGTAATGGTATGGCAAGGTAACATAAAAGTAACTCAAAGTCCAACGACCACGAAGGGTCGGCCACGCATGGTATATGATGAAGAAACAAGCATATCATAAGCATGGTACAAGCACAAGATGAAGCTACCATAATACAAGCAATTGTAGTGAAATACATGAATATGGAAATAAGAAGCGAAATACTTATCGTCCCGGCGAAACGGGATATCAAATAGAGAAGAGCGAGACTACTCGCCTAAACCACCAATATGCCAAAAGATCCAAAATCCACGGAAGCTCGGGATGCGCCATAGCCTGTGATATAATTATGTAGAGTGAAGAGGAGAGAGAGAGAAAGAGAGAAGGTAAGATGATGTTTGTCAAGTGACAAGTCAAGTAATACCAATAGATGATGTAAGTCTAGATGGTAAGGTTCATATTCAAGAAAGAAATCAACTATGACAAACAGCCAAAGTTAGTCGACTAGGGTGGAAGAGTAGTCGACTAATAGTGGACTCAAGTCGACTAACAGTCTGGTATAGTCGACTAAAACTGGGTTCCAGAGAGTTGGGTTCTGGTTTCAAGAAAAGTTAGTCGACTAGGTGAAAAGGGTAGTCGACTAACAGACATCTCAAGTCGACTAACAGTCATGTCAAGTCGACTAATACTGTGATACAGAGAGTTTGGGTTTCTGGTTCAGGAAAGGTTAGTCGACTAGGGTCAAGGGAGTAGTCGACTAATCGAGGTTTCTAGTCGACTAATAAATAACCTAAGTCGACTAAAATTGTGCTCCAGAAAGGTTACGTTTCAGCTAGGGTTTTCTAGTCGACTAATCTATAGGTCTAGTCGACTAATCGACTGGAAACAGCATACAGAACAGATTTTCTAGGGTTTGTGTTTGATGATCCAAAAATCATAAATTGAAGACACAATTGAACATGATAGGTAAACTTAAGCATACTAAGAAATAACCAAGTATAGGTGATGAAAATTACTCACCAAAAAGAGTGGTAGTGATGGAAGTTGTTGATGAAGAAGAAGATGGGGCTTTGGAGTTGTTGATGACCTTGTGGTGGTGGTTCCTATGGTGATGAAGGAGGAGGAAGATGACCTTGGTGATCTCTTGGGAGTTGGTGGTTGTTGTTGTGGTGATGGAGATGAAGAGGAGTTGAAGGAGGTTAGGGTTTTGGTGGAGAAGAGATGGTGGAGAGAAGAAAGGAAAAATGAAATAGAAATGTAAAGGAAAAGCATTTATATGTTTGGATTTTATGAAGGAGATGCAAATCAAATGGAAGTGAGGGGGTTTTGTGTAAAAAGAAGGGGAGGTGAGGTGTCTCTCAAGTGGACACTTGGCCGGCCATGAGAGAGGGTGAGGTGGAGTGATAATAATGAGGAAGTAGGGGGAGTTGGTGGAGTTTATGGAATTTTGGAAAATTGGGGAATCATTTTGAGGCTTGTGAAGGAAGTAAAGGAAAATAAAGAAAAGGAAAAGAATTATAAAAGGAAAGATATTTTCTTGGGAGAGAAGATGAAAATAATGGAAGTGGCGGATTCCCGGAATTCAGTTGTAGATACAGAAATCTTTCGGGAAAATACCAGAATCGTCCGAAATTCAAGTATCTCGGAACGACTCGAAATAATTATCAAAAATCAAGAATATAATACTAAGTATCATAGTGAAATCCGTTTTAAGAAATACTTTATAGTTTTAAAACTAAAAATCCCGGAATCAGTTACCTACCGACTCCGATGGAATTTTCATAAAATCATAAAATCCTCAGAAAAAGAATGTAGGTAGAAAATATGATTCTAAGGAATAAAGCCTAAAGGACCATCATGAAATTCCTAGCTGATTGTGAAATAAAAATCCGGGAATCGGTCAACGGAACTGGCCGACACCGGTTTTGAAGACTTTCATTTTAATTTCAGAAAAATCTAGAAAATCATAGAAAATATATAATATTGGAAAATAATATTTGAAACAGAAATCGGTCAAATCAGAATACCGGAAAGACCAAATCGAGTAATACAGTAGGATCGGGCCTTCGGTTCAGACTAGGGCTGACTCCGAATCCACGAATCCAAATCCAAGACAAAACAGTCATATAAGGAATTCATAATACAGAATAAATACAGGAAACAAATCGAAAAAATACGACCGAAAATCTGAATACGCAACTAAACACGTATTCCGGGAACGGGGTATTACATATATATATATATATATATATATATATATATATATATATATATATATATATATATATATATATATATATATATATATATATATATATATATATCTTAGCACCGTCTTCGCACTCCGCCCTGCATACGGGTCCCTTCCTCCATATACATACACATATTTATATAGCACCGTCTTCGCACTCCGCCCTGTATACGGGTCCCTTCCTCCTGATATATACACATTTTAACATATAGCACCGTCTTCGCACTCCGCCCAGCATACGGGTCCCTTCCTCCTCAATAAGACATATATGTACACATACATCCAAATACCCACAAGATCGGCACATTCAATTTCATAAGGCTCATGTACAAAACACATCATTTCATATATGGAGTGATACTCTAAATGAGTACTTGCCCATTACCATGTATTCTTATGCAAAATTAGTATCCTTGTCTTAACCAAACATATCACATATACATATATGTACAAAATCAAATAACATACACTAATCACATTCATGTCACCCATAATGAATTCTATTCCGTAACATGCATGTCAATGCCATTGTGAACTATACTTCGAAATGCAAGCCGCATATGAAATTTGGCAAAATGCTAAATCAACAAATTACTAACATATTTGCAATTTAGTATAAAGCGGTCCAATTTATTTAAAAACCCCACTCACCTTCAAGTTGAGCGTTCTACAAGGGAGGTTCGTACCGAGCATCGCCTCGTGTTTCCTTTCCGAATGATCACATCGGACTTCGATATGCCAATCCCCCTATTTGATAGTAGCAACAACGTCACACATATAACTCTTAGATGAATATCAAGTAAATTACAATGTTCCCGTAGGGGATACTTATTTGGTAATTACGTATTGCTAGCCTCTTACCCTTGAAATTATACCAACAAGATTATTATGGCTATATCATTCTTTCTAACACAATAATATATTTCTAATTAATACTTACATGGAGTCCAATACCCCAACCCCAATTCTTACTATTAAAACAATATCACATGGCCATATTCTATTAAAATATTCTTGCCCACAATATTCATTTAATTAATAACCTAACCCAACAAATTCTTACCTTCATTCGGAGAGTTCTTCGCAAATCTTTTAGCTTCCACATGAACCCAAACCATGATCCTATTCAAGAGATCAACAAGATATCTTTTAGTATTAGATTCACCAATAACCTTGAAGGTTAATACTTATTTCACACACTAATTCTCTGTTAAACTTAAATCAGAATTTATTGAGGTATTAGATGAATTCACCACAAAAAAAATCAGATCTAGGGCAGAATTTACCTTTAAAAACTTGTCTTTTTTTTTAGAGAAAACTTCCCTTTTCCCCCTCCTCGATCACCCCTAGCTTGGAGGCTGCCGCCGGCGGCCTGGACGTCGCCGCCGCGGCCTGCGCGCCGCGGCCGGCGCTGGCCGCGGCCAGGCAGGGCTGGCCGCCCCCCTTTCTCCACTCCTCGAGGTCTCTCTCTCTCTCTCTAGAAGCTTAAGGATGGGGAAAAAAAAAGGAGATAAGTTTGAGGGTTCATCTAGGAGAGAAATGGGTTCTAGGGTTTCAAGAATTGAGAGGTTGAAGAAGATGTGAGGTGAGAAATTTTGGGCTGAAAATTAGTGATTTCAGTTCCTTCCTATTTACAAGTTTGCCACACTCTATCTCTTGCCAAGTGTCCTTGTACAAATCAAGGGCATCCTAGCCCTTCATCCATTGCTCACATGCTCACCTACCCCCTCCACTAACTAGTATTTTTATTAAACTAAGGGGGGTATGGTTGGTGGGGGGTATGTATATACATCATGTATAAATATTTTCAAGTATATGAATATGTGACACCTTGTATATACATGGTTATCCCTTACATACATCTATGATATATTTACATCTCACATATTTGTGATAATTTATTAACACCAATTTCTCCTTTGATTATCCAGAAAATTTAATTATAGATATATAAATTACAATTTGCATTGTAACACTAATTCAAGATTAAAGTGTGCCGAAGATTATAGTTATCAGTCCCAATTATCCACCATTAACTCATGGCTGAGAATTAAATATTCTTTAGGAAAAGAAATAAATATTAAAAATTCCGGGATGTTACATCGTCCTCGTTCAGGCTTGACCACTCCATGGCCAAGACAATTATGAATTCGAGGTCCATGATGTTTGCTAAGAAAAGCTAGAGTTTTATCGACTGAGGGTCGACCACTCCCTCCCAATAGTGCCAGTGACAACGCATCGGGTTTATCCAATTAGGGCTCACCAAATGTAAAACTCGACTAAGAAGGGGAGAGAGAGAGAGACTTGAGGAGGGTGGGCACCAATGGGAAGAGAGGGGGGAGGAGGAGCGGAAGGGGCGGGAGGAGGCAGAGGGAGGGGAGGGCGACGTTGGGGACAAGGAGGGGAAGGGGCAGGGAGGAGGCTGAGGGAGGGAGGGCGACGTTGGAGACAAGGAGGGCGGTGACATCTTTGAGAAGGAGCTTGGACGAGGAGGGGAGGTCTCGTCGGAGGAGGGAGTGGAGGGGAGGTCTCGCCCGAGGAGGGGAGGGGGGAGAGAGAGGTGGCACATGCGGCATGGGGGCTCTGTTTTTTTTTTTTTTCCCCTTCTTGGTTATTTCTTAAAATAGTTTGATAGTGGACATTGGAAGAAAATAAAAGGTGTTTTGGTCATTAAATTGTCAGGTGAGATACACATCACCGTCTTCTCAAACGAGAGCTGACATAGAGTACTTTTCTGAAAATTTCAGAGAAAGTTTGTAGTAGAGTTTTACATTTTTCAGCATTCGTGATATTTTTTTCTTCCAAAATGTCTAAAAGTTTACGGTATTTTAGTGAATTTTAACTCTTTTTATGTTGTTTCTCAAAAATACATCTAATAAGAGTATGCAATCTTAAGATCTACATGAAATCTTGATTTTTATTTTTTATTTTCTTGGAGAAATGTCCATAGACTTATATCGTAGATGTTAAATATATGAAAATCCCTGCTATACCAGCAGAGTTTGAAAGTAGCTCTCACTAGCAGAGAACGAATCTTTAGTCAAGCAAACCTCTAATCAGGCCTCATGATTTTTGTATGCCATGAAATCGAGCTGCAAGTCCAGTGGTCTCTGAAGGCGACGAAACCGATTCCTTGCGTCTCTTTCCGTGCACACTATAAATTTAGTTCAAAAAACTACTCTTACCTACTGAGGAGATTCAAGAGACAACTCACAAGAGGAGGAAATGTCTTCCTACTTAGGGCTTGTTTGTTTGGTGAAAATGACCCAGAAAAGAGATTTCTCTTCTGAATTCTTAAGTTTTTCTCAG
This sequence comes from Agave tequilana, assembly GCA_038442645.1. Classification (NCBI taxonomy): domain Eukaryota; kingdom Viridiplantae; phylum Streptophyta; class Magnoliopsida; order Asparagales; family Asparagaceae; genus Agave; species Agave tequilana. The sequence goes on from JAVJIF010004069.1 coordinate 139,495, forward strand.
TTTTCAGAACTGTTTGTTTGCCAAAAAAACTGAGTAAAACTTTGTCAGTTTTCCTCTCATTTAAGAGAAAATCAGCATAAAAACTGACACAGGTCAGGACGGACAAATTTTTTCCAACAGTAAGCTGACAATTGTCAGTTCTCTGTGAGCCGGTTTCTAAGTCAAATTGGTTCTTAAATATTGCCCTTCAAACTATAGTGGGACCCGTGTGACTGCTGAGTGTCAACCAAGTGGGTGCTTAATAAAAATGCCATGTCAGCGCTGTGATGTCTGCACGGGAAGGAATCAGATGCCATTGTCATCTACGAGCCTCCAATCTCCCAAACCCTGCCATATGGCAGCACTTCACTCACCTCTTTGATTTGGGTGATGAGTATCAATCAATTTATGTCTTCTAGTAACACTTCAGGTTGTTTTATAAATGAATTTGTTGTGATTGTTTTTTGAATGAAATGTTGTTTTAAATAACAGGCCTCAACATCTTTCAGTACTGTGATTAGTGAGTTTTGGTTTTTATATGATCAGATACTTATCATTTCTAACAAGAGTGACTGCATGTGTCTCTTATAATAACAAGAGTGATAATGATAACAATGACAATAATACAATTTGTAATGGATAGGACAATCTAATTGCTTAATCGAGTGAGACAATACATATGATTGTTGTGCCTATGACAACAACCCTGAAGAGGAATCCCTGAATCTCCCAAGCACGAAGAACAATCTCCTCAAACAGCACAAATCACAAAACAGAGAAAGAACGCACGAAACAACAATTTAACGAAATTCGGCCTCAATGCCTACGTCTTCGGGGGAATCAAAAGAGAGATTAATTACTTGGAAGATTGATTACAATGCTTGCAGCCTCTCTAAACTCAAGAGAGCTCCAGAATTTTCAACCTACTAAAAACCCTAGGCAAAACCCATATTTATACCAACAGGTTTCCAAAACAGAAAACGCAGCCCGCACCCGCTTGTCGGTCGACCGGGTGGTCGACCGACCCCTTCCACCGGTCGACCGGTCGGTCGACCGGGTGCCCAACAGAGAGTTGGGTACTTTCAGTCGGTCGATCGGGCGGTCGACCGAGCTCCAACCTCGTGCATGTTGTGCACGTCGGTCGACCGGCCCGGTCGACCGAACTTCTGATACTACGGGCGGTCGACCGGACCGGTCGACCGAAACACCTGTTCTGCTGCTGTTTGGCTATTTCCTGGCTGCTGCTTCCTTCGTCTTTTGTCATCGACTTCCTCGGCGATCACTCGACGACCCCTCGACGATCCTTGTCAACTTCCTCAGCAATAACCTCTCTTTCCAACAATTCTGCACCTCGGCGAAGATTTTTCCAAAAATCTGAGCCGATCTCCAACATACCCCAGTCTATTACCTGGCGAAATCGACACACGATCTCGGCGAAATCGACACACGATCTCGGCTTGCGCGCACCGGACGAAATCGACACACAATCTCGGCGAAATCGACACACGATCTCGGCGAAATCGACACACGATGTCAGCTATCCACTGGAAAGCACCACACATGCCTTTCCTACACTTCACCTTAGGAGAACTTCCATACATGCCGATCACCAATATGGCTTCTACTCCGCAACTTCACGACCTCATGAAGACTTCCCCATGAGCCAACACTGACTCTCCAACTGACTAGCTCTATCTAGTCCAACTGACTCTCCAACTGACTAGTCTTCCTGTCTTCCATTGACAGTCCACCAAGTCTGTGTAGAGCACACCAAACACCATCATCGGCTTCAAATGGATGCAGACCACTCCTTATGCAAGCTCATCATCTTCTCACTGAAAGATAAACCTGTTCATCGAGATCACAACACCTCACCACCACGTGAAGTCCAACTGGCCACAACACTCCACCTCTATGTGGAGTTCCATTGGCCACAACTCTTCACCTCTACGTGAAGTTCCAAACTACTTCTCGAGAACCCAAATAGCTTCATAAGAGTTGCATCACCAAATGGCTGCGCCTTTACGGCTGCCTACGTACCTTTGCCCAAAAGGATCAAGCCAACCGTAGTTCATTTAGATGAGCTTCATCAAGCTCAAGCACCGGTACCTGTATTTGCAGCAGCGAACCTGTCAGACTGAGTCATATGAATCTCATCCCGACCATCATGGAGGACAACGGCCTTCAACTTCAGCTTGTCGTGATCACAAGCTTGAGATTCATGCTTCTTTCCTCACAAGCGTGGTTTTACCTTGGTTCCAATGGCTGCAAACAACTCGACATCCTCAACAATGTCTTCAACCTGTTCAGCATCAACCTTGATTTCATGATCTCCACCCGGTGTCACCTCCGATGAAGTCTCCTCAAATGCCGAACCAACTGGAGATGATGGAGTAGCATCAACCTCTACCCGCTGCGATCCAACCTTGGTCTTCGTTCTCTCCACCTGCTGAGAGACGGTGGACTTCAACGCTGAAGTCTCTCCAAAAGTGACATTCCTACTCATCACGATCTTCTTGTCTTCGGGGTCCCACAACCTGTAGCTGTTTCTCTTGACGCCCAAATAGACAAACCTCTTTGCTCGCGGATTCACCTTGCCATTCTTGGCACTGAAGTAGGCCGGACTTTCAACCTCCCGCAGCACACCATGATCTTGAGCAGCTTTCTCAGACCAAATTTCCAATGGAGTTTTACCTCCTATCGCAGTTGATCTGTTCATAAGATGGCTAGTATAATCAGTCGCCTCAGCCCAAAACGACCTGTCCAATCCTGCATTAAACAACAACCGCCGAACCTCCTCCAGCAAGGAACAGACTACATCTTTAGCCAACCCATCTGTACCTATTGTGAAGTGAGTAGCAATACCTGTGTTCCGGCCAAATCGTAGGAATTGGTTCATGTCTTTTCCAACATTACCAATCTTGAGCTCCTTTATCTTCCTACCTATCTGCCTCTCCATTCTTCCTCTCCACTTCACCAACACATCTAGGGCTTCACCCCTTTGTCTCATGGGATATATCCAAACCTGCCTAGATGAACCATCAACAAAAGAGACAAAGTACCTGTGACCTCCAAGCGATGCCGTCTTAGCAGGTCCCCATACGCTCATGTGAACACAATCAAGAAGACCTTCATGGCGACGAGTACTGGTGTTGAAGCTCACCTTCTTCTTGTCCAGAACGCTGTGTCCACCTTCCAACTTGCAGGTAGCAACACCTTCCAGCGATTCCATCTTTGCAGGAGCTTGCAAAGACTTTTCTTCTTCCTGTCCGACCTTTCCCTGCCAGACCTCCGGGCCACCATCATCTGAGGAACTCGAAGTCTCCACCTGATCTGTAATCGTACTACCCTTCAAGTAGTAGAAGTTGCCTTGGCGGACGCCCTTCATCATCACCATCGAGCCCTTGATCATCCTGAGATCGCCATCTCGAACAGATATCACCATGCCCGATGCTTCCAAAGTTCCCACGGAGATTAGATTTCTCTTCAATTGAGGTACATACCTCACTCCCTTCAGCTCCCTTACTATCCCATCAAACATCCTGATTCGGATTGTACCTACACCCTCCATGCTACATGGGTGATCATCGCCCATAACGACCGAACACCCCTCCAGCTTCTCAAAGTTGGAAAACCAGTCCCGATTAGGGCACGCATGGTATGTTGTACCTGTATCCAGAATCCACTCATCTTTCCATGAGTTACCAATGATGGGAGAACTGACTGAAAATGAGAAACCTGACGAGTCCGAATCTGATCCATCTGCCTGTGAACTACTCCTCTAAGTATTCGTCACCTTTGATAGATTTGCTTCAGCCTTCGACTCCTTCTTCTTTCCCTTGAACTTCGGACAGTCCACTTTTCAGTGCCCTATCTCTCTACAGAAGGCACACTGGTTCTTCTTAAGATCTCTGAAACCCGGCCTAGACTTTGATCTTCCTCTAACCTTCTTGCCCTTCCTCGATGAACCCCTGCCTCTTACTTTCAGTGCCTCCGCCGATGAGCTTGACTGAGAAGGATGTCTCTCCTTCTTCCTCGTCTCATAACTTGTCAGTGCAGACGACACCTCATGGTAGTCCAGAGTCTGCCTACCATTGATAAAGGTCAGAGTGAATGTCTCATACTCCTCCTCCGGGAGTGAGTTCAGGAAGATGATCGCCTTGTCCTCCTCTTCTATAATGACATCCACGTTCACCAAGTCTGTAAGAAGCTTCGTGTATCGGTTGATGTGCTCATTTACTGTGCTCCCCTTCTTCATCTGAAAACGGTACAGCTTACTCTTAAGCTGCAACCTTGACTCAACGCTCTTCGTCAGATATTTCTTCTCAAGGGTTTCCCACAGATGCTTCGCCGACGTCTCATGTTGCGCAAGATATTTTATGTCTTGCGACAAACATGAACGAATCAACCCACACGCTGACCTGTTCATCTTTGCCCACTCTTCATCAGTAGTCGTGCTCCTCTTCTTCTCCAGTAGGAGAGTATCCTCGAGGTTCGATGCATTCAGGGCATCCATAACCTCACATCTCCACATCCCGAAATTATTTGTGTCATTGAACTTGACTACATCAATCCTCGGATGAGGATTCATGGTCTTAACCGAAACAATTTCTTCTGCCATTGAGATTACTTGATCCTCTATCTATGCGGAAAATCAACCAACTGGAAATAGATCACTACTTCGATAAAAATTGAATTTTTACCTTTTCCTGAAATCCTAGATTGAGTTTCTCACCGGATCTACTCTAACAAAGATTCCACGAGCACTCCTTGCGTCCTCCTGAGATCGACACACGATCCCACGAACACGAATACCTCTGACCTGAGATCGACACACGATCTCCACCGAATCAGATCTCGAAGCCTCCGAATCTTCAGAAAAAATCCCAAGCGAAACCTGGGAAGCTCTGATACCACTTGTTGTGCCTGCGACAACAACCCTGAAGAGGAATTCCTGAATCTCCCAAGCACGAAGAACAATCTCCTCAAACAGCACAAATCACAAAACAGAGAAAGAACGCACGAAACAACAATTTAACGAGGTTCAGCCTCAATGCCTACGTCCTCGGGGGAATCAAAAGAGAGATTAATTACTTGGAAGATTGATTACAATGCTTGCAGCCTCTCTAAACTCAAGAGAGCTCCAGAATTTTCAACCTACTAAAAACCCTAGGCAAAACCCATATTTATACCAACAGGTTTCCAAAACAGAAAACGCAGCCCGCACCCGCTTGTCGGTCGACCGGGTGGTCGACCGACCCCTTCCACCGGTCGACCGGTCGGTCGACCGGGTGCCCAACATAAAGTTAGGTACTTTCAGTCGGTCGATCGGGCGGTCGACCGAGCTCCAACCTCGTGCATGTTGTGCACGTCGGTCGACCGGCCCGGTCGACCGAACTTCTGATACTGCGGGCGGTCGACCGGACTGGTCGACCGAAACACCTGTTCTACTGTTGTTTGGCTATTTCCTGGCTACTGCTTCCTTCGTCTTTTGTCATCGACTTCCTCGACGATCACTCGACGACCCCTCGACGATCCTTATCAACTTCCTCAGCAATAACCTCTCTCTTTCCAACAATGATCACATTGTGTTTGGAACTAAATTTCTCTGTTGAACTAATGAGTGGGAAAATTATGTGCATGAAGTATTTCCTTCACGGCCAACAACATTTTTACATTTCTACTAATTAATCATAGATACTAGATTAGCGATAATCATCTGATTGCACATAATATAATTAGATCCTTGGCAACCTCAATTTGTAATCTTCCCCTAATTCTATTACAATTAAGCCTCAATTAAAATCCATACCCCATGATTCTTTACCAAACTTGATTCACATTCTTTTGAGACAGTGCAAGACACAAGAATATAGTGCTTTGATGACTAAATCCAATCCTTTCAAATCTTTACGGAGACTATCAGTGACCGTATTTGTCATAAAAAGAATATTTTTTGAACAAAAAAAAGATGCAAGATACATTACAAAGTATAGGATTTTTTTTCTTCCAATTTTTAAGATCTTTGTCTGCAGAGGTTTCATTTGGTTTCAGAATACAAACAACAAATGAAACGAACTTGCATCCTTTAAGCACTTGCCAAATGTACAGATTATATCAGTGACTCATATAGATGATGTCAATTATCTAGTAGCAAAATTTGTTATCTTTTCTCTGAATGCAACTTTTTCCATGAGCTTAAATTACAGGTCTGTTTGGTTGTCGTAATTGACTGTAATTCGTAAGTCGTAATTGCTAAAAAAATTTATCGTTGTAAATGAATTACATGCATGTAAGTTTTACGGGGTTTGATTGGTAATATAAAGTTATAAGTGAGAAAATGCATTGTGTTTTACGGTGTTTGGTTGTCGTAATGTGTAAGTCGTAAGTGAAAAAGTTGACCACAAAATTAACTATTTGGTGATTTAAAATTTTTTAATATTGCAAATAAATACTAAAAATGTTAAATATTAAAAAAATAATATTAACATAAAAAAATAATACAAATTTGCATGACTACAAAATTAACTGTAAGTGGCATGTAAGTGAGTAGTAATTGAGTTGTAAGTGAGTGATAATTGAGTTGCGTAAGTCTTTTACGAATTACGGTTCAAACAAACGCCGTAATTGTAATTGAGTTGTAAGTCATTTACGAATTACGGCCTTTTACGACTTTTACGCCCAAACAAACAGCCTCTACATAAAAAATGCGATAATGCATTGATGTCCTTTGCCTTCCACTTGGCCTTGTAAGTTCTTCTACGTGCTCTTCTTTTGTGCGTAGTTGTTGTTCTATTAACTGGAGATCAACAAATCACCGTGAAGACGGCTACAGAAAATTGGTGAATTATTTCATGGTGTCTATCTTCTGTTTTTGTTTGAAATCTTCGTGGGTTGAAAAGTTGAGCAATAAAGATGATAATACGCTTAAAACACTTCAGCCACCTTTATTAAAATATTTTCACTCAAAGAGAAAGAAGAACATTCATGGATCGTATTTTCAGTTGATAATATTTACAAAGAGTAAATATATTCGCATAAACAAATAAAAAACACTAGAATTCAATCATAGATACCCAATTACACCACTCTACCTGTCCATGAGGCAGAGAGAGAGAGAGAGAGAGAGAGAGAGAGAGAGAGAGAGAGATGGATCTTGGTCTAATTCGAAACAGTTTGTGGATCTAATTTAAGAACACAATATTTAATAGACGAGAATGCATTGGATACTTTTTTCTATTCAACTTCTACTATTTTCATCTTAAGAGTGCTTGTACCTTATCTTATCCATTTTTATACCCGTTCTCAAGACATACAAACTATTGGATATTCATGTATGAATATAAGCTCGCGTTGAAAAGTGAATAAAAAATAATAAACTTGAACATAAAGTTGAGCTTTTACTTATTAGCTTAAGCTTTTTGTCAGATTGGTTCTCGAACTCTGTGTCCCCTAGAAGAGGGTCCGAACAGGGATTCAAATGAGATCCGAATATCCGATAGTTTACTTATATTATTAACATATAAAGTCTTGTGATATCCCTTAATTCACGAATATTATTGTAACAAATTATACACACTTCACAAATGATTAATGCAAGGATATAATCTTTCAATTAGTTAGTGAGGTTCATATTTATAATATTTTTGTAACATTAGTTGTTGAAACATTCATAACAATATATTGTTCAAAATCAATCATAAACTATTGCAATACCATATCTTCACCTGATTGCTTCTCACAAATTACTATATTATCTTTATGAGATTCGTATCTATATCCGTTTTCCTGAATATTCATATCATATTTGTTTTCATTTCTATCAAATATGATAATGATTTTCATGACCGGTAATGATCCGGATCTGTATTCGTATTGGGGAATAAAAACAAATATGAATATAAAAAAGTATAAATCCGCTCCACATCTGATGCACTATCTAATCCATCTATACCCCTATTCCCAACACAAAAATCACTCTTTGTAAATTGTACCGATTTTCATTTGGAAGAGTGTGATGGCTTACATCATATTCAATGGGCATGAAAGGTAAAACTCATTGAGAAGTTGGACATACCGAGTTACCCTCACTTCAAACACCTACACCCACTTTAGAACAAGTAGGCACTTAACTCTTTATCCGTGCTTAATTATCATACTAATCTTTTAATTAGTTGGTGGGATTACATGAATCAAAAGCTAAGGAAAGGAGATTTTTTTCATCACATGGAAACTTTCTCAAGAGAGACTCCCTCTTTCTTCTTTCTCTCTCAACTCCCCTTTCTTATTCATTCTTCTTCTTCTCTCTCCTCTCTTCGCCATCTAACCGATTGATCAGTTTTCTACTGATAACAACTGTAACCTAGTTATCCTGCCGTCCCGAATCTAAGACTCTCTCTCTCTCTCTAAACTCTCTCTCTTATCTCCAAAGCTAAATTCAAACTTAAACGAAACCATAAAGCTCCGAACTTGCTGTAGCTTTGATCGAGAGAGAGAGAGAGAGAGATGAATAGGTACAGAAATGGGAAAGTGTGGGACTTTGAGAGTGAGATGCCAGTGTCCAGAGATGGGTCCGATGTCATCTTGGGACTTGACGGCGGGACCACGTCCACCGTCTGCATCTGCATGTCGGCTGCAATGCGCTTCTGCGATCGGCCGCCAGAGGCCCTGCCCTTGCTCGCCCGGGCAGTCGCCGGCTGTTCCAATCACAACTCTGTTGGAGGTAATTTAAAACACCATTCGGTTTCTATGGTTGCTTGGTTTTTGACCCGTGTTAGGGTATTCAGCAAGATTGAATTTTGATTGGATTTTTGGGTTATCTGTAGCTGATTTCCATCTTGGCATGAGGTGTTTTGCTTTAATAGTATCTATATTTGTTTGTCCAAAAATTTGTTCTTGGGTACCCGTATGAATTTGTCACTGTTTGTGTTTGTTTCTCATTTACACCTTCTTTTCTTCTTCTTTTCCTCCAATGGTTATGAGATGTTTATTTTCATTTTTTAAAAATTTGGTAACAAATGCACTTCTCCTTTGACCTTTTGCTTGCAATTTTGTGGCTGCTTGCTTGTTTGTTTTCAATTGGTTTACTTTATTGTTAGCAATTTCTCTTCACTTCTGAAATTATTGGGCTTCCTGTTATATGTTTGTCCAAAAATTAGTTGTTAAGTACATTTGGTTTGCTCTAAAAATGTTCGTGGATTGAGCTCACATCTGTTACTGGTTTCAGTTATAGCAAATATGATAATTTCCAGCATGATTAAATAAAGTACAAAATGATTAGATGTAATCAAACAATGATAATTTAGTATTTAAAGTGATTTGATAGGTTTTGTTGCTTAAGTTGCATCATTTTCAGATTGCTTGTGTTCTGAACAGAAATTGCTGCCAGGGAGACACTAGAAAAAGTTATGGCTCAAACCCTTTTGATGGCTCGCTCCAATCGTTCTTCAGTTCGGGCAGTTTGCTTGGCTGTATCTGGAGTCAATCATCCTAATGATCAAGAGAGAATTCTGAACTGGCTTAGGTTTGTTCCTTTTTCCATTTGCTAGACATCTAAAATGAAAAATATAAAAGCATGACGAGTTTCCTGTAATACTGAATACATCTGATCACACACAACAGTATTATGGTTATTATTTCAAGGGTTTATATTTGTTTCCTCTGTTGGGGTCGGCAACAATGCGGAAGAAGAAATGATGCAAAAAACACAGATCAATCACATATACCAGAAATTATGCGGAAAACTCAAATCAGGAAAAATCACGGAGCCGCATACAAATCCACTATTATTGGAGAGATCCTCATAGCCGCTCTATACAATGGCACTCACAATAGCATAAGCTTCATCACGTCTAACCCTAATGATGACCCATCCCCTTTTATAGGATAAAATAGGATTACAAGTTGTGGGATCTCTAAACTGTCCTTAACGTGTTCCCAAGTCTCCTTGGCAAAAAACCTTCTGGACTGGACGACTTCCAGGCTGAACTGAGCTATTTTCAGGCTGGAACGCTTCCACTTCGTACCTCCAAGGAGTAACTCTGCTCTGTTGTTACGGAGTGCTCCTTCAACAAGGTAATACAAAGTAATCTTCCACTTCCGGAGGCTCCATCACTCCTGGGGCTATCGCTCTGAGATTTCCCTGTTCCAGAAGGCTCTATCCCACCGTTTTTTCCATCAACCTGAAACTTTGAACACGACCAACGTCATGTCCCGGAAGGCTCCACCGTCACTCCGAGATCATCCTGTTAACTGCGTATGGCGACACCGTCAAGGCAATAATCTGACTCCCCAACTTAACAATCTCCCACTTGGAGACTGATTATTGTTACAACAGCGACACTCCGTCTTTCTATCTCTTGTACTCTGGCTCTCAATTCATAGTGATATTTATTGTAACTCAATCCGAATCTTCCTTCACCCTAGAAGACCCACAGAGGCTGAGTAGGTCTTCAACTTCTCCGTCGTGATCACTATGGTCAGCATGTCTGCCGGATTCTGACTCGCGTGTATCTTCACAAGTGATATCACAATGTCCTTCAAAAGAATGCAAATGAGGTGGTACACACATTAATGTGCTTGATCTGTCATGATAGACTGGATTGTTAGCAATATTTATAGCACTTTGACTATCAATGTGCAGTGACGGAGTCAACTGCTCCTTACCAACTCTTTCATAAAATCCTTCAGCTATATCAACTCCTTGCAAGCTTCTATTGCTGTAATATATTCGGCGTCCGTCGTGGACAAGACAACTACTTTTTGCAGCCTCAACACCTAGCTCACTGATTCACTTCCAAAAGTGAAAATATAATCAGTGGTACTCTTCTAATTATCTACATCACTCGCAAAGTTGAAATCTACATATCCGTGTAGACGAATGTCCACGCCATCATAGCACAATGTCATATTTGAACTCTCTTTCAGATATCTCAGGATCCACTTGACAGCTCTCCAATATTCCTTCTCGAGATTGCTTATATACCTGTTGACAAGTCCCACTGCTTGAAAAATGTCTGATTTCGTATAGACTATAGCACACATCAAGCTACCCATAGCTGATGCATATGGCACCTCCAACATTGGAGCCTTCTCATCATCTGTTGTCGAAGCCCGCGTCTTTGAGAGCTTGAAGTGACCTCCGAGCGGGATGTTCATAGGTTTAGCATCTGACATTTTAACCTCTTCATCACCTTCTCCACGTACTCGGCTTCTGATATCTTCAACATACTCTTTTCTCTCTGCTGATTCTCATTCTAAGAATTTTCTTCCCCAGACCCAAGTCCTTCATTGAGAATTTTTCCCCCGACTTGGCCTTGAGATTCACCATTTTTTCCATGTTTGATCTGGAAACAAACATATCATCTATATAGAGCAGTAGTATGATGTAGAAATTCTCAAATCACTTTGAATAGCAACAGTGATCAACCTGCAGCCTTGTGATTCCGTTACTAACTGTGAATCTATTGAACTTTAGATACCGCTGCTTCGAAGCCTGTTTCAAGTCATATAGATTCTTCTTGAGTTTGCAAACCAACTGCTCCTTTTCTGGCATGATATAACCGTGTGGCTGCATCATATAGATGTCCTCCAAATCGTTATGGAGAAACACAGTTTTAACATTCAACTATTCCAGATATAAATTCTCTGTTGTCACAATGCTCAGGAAAGATCTAATAGTTTCACAACATGAGAGAAAATCTCGTTGAAGTCAATACCTTTCCGCTGTTGCAATTCCTTCACAACCATCCTTCTCTTGTACCTCTTGATGCCATTATTCTCCTCTTTTAACCGGTAGACCCACTTGTTATGTTGGGCGCATCTGCTTTCTGGCAGTTCAACCAAATTTAATGTTTGATTTTTCATAAGGGACTTCATCTCATCATTCATAGCAATCTTCCACTTGACTTTGTCTTCCACCTGCAAGGCCTTCTCATAACACTCGGGCTCACCACTATCAGTCAACAACAAATAGTGCAAGAGAACAGAATATCTCTCCGGAGCTTTGGTCGTCCTAATCGATCACCTCAACTCGCTTTGGGATATCGGAGGTTCTACTCGGAGTTTCTCATTACCTTCAAGAATGCTCCAAAGCTTCTTCACAAGAACATCATCAAGTTCATTGAACTTTGACTCCGCAGCATCCTGCTGTTCCAGAGTCCTCCGAGATGCTACTCTGGGATCCTTCTCCGAAGTGCTCCTCTCTATCAACAGGTCTTTGTATACCTTCTTCTCATTAAATATCACATTCTTATACCTAAGGATTTTTCGATTTTCTATATCCCAAAACCGATAGTCATACTCGCTTGTACCATACCCATTGAACATGTATCTCTTAGACTTCGAATCTAACTCCCTCTTGTGATCTAGATCTATATGGACATATGAGATACAACTAAAAGTACATAGGTGATTCAGGTGTACCTCTTTGTCGGTCTATGCTTCCTTCGCTATGCCACAATTCGGGGCCACCAATAACCCTCTGTTAGTTAGATACACCGTTGTGTTGATTATATTTGCCCAAAACTGCCTGGGCAATCCATCGTGTATCTACATGCTCCTGGCACGCTCTAGAATTGTTTTGTTCATACGCTCTGCCACCCCCATTCTGATGAGGGTTTTCTGAATTCGTCTTCACTTTACGGATTCCCCGACTCACGCAAAACTCTTCGAATATGCCATCGCAGTATTCGCCCTCATGTCGGACTTCAAGTACTTAAGCTTCTGACCTGATTCATTCTCAAATTGAGTTAATCATTTCTTAAACACATCAAACACATCCGACTTGTACTTCAAGAAATAGATTCAGACTTTTCCGCTAGAATCATCAATAAAGGTCACAAAATATAATGAGCCTCCAAGAGAGAAAACTAAAGCCTTACTCCCACACGTCAGTGTGAACTAATTCTAATTTTTCTGCCTTCGGAGACTTTCTCGCCTTTGAGAAATGACTTTCCACTGCTTCTGTAGATGCAGTTCTTCACAGAAATTTAAGTCTATAGATTTCTACTCCGACAGCTTTTCCTTAGGGAGCATAAACTCCATTCTTTTCTCGCTCATATGCCCAAGTCTCTGATGCCACACTCTGGCATCCAATTCCGGTAAAGCAACTGAAATTGATGCTCTGGAACTAGACGTCATGTAGAGGGTACCTTCCTTCTTGTCGTGTGCACCATGATACTCTTCGTGATCTTGCATACATCGTCGTCAAAGGTGGTCTTTATCCTCCCGTCCGCAAGTTGACCGACAGAGATCATATCTTTCTTCAGCTTCGGTACAAGTCTGACATTCCTCAATTTCAGTGTCGAGCCATTATAGGGGCTAACCATCACATAGTCCTTCCCGACAATGTCGCATGGTCCATCATCTCTCAAATACTCCTTTTCAAATTCACCTTTCACACAGTTTTGAAAGATATTGTGTCGGAAAATGGCGTGGAAAGAGACACCCGAATCAATCGCCCATGATTCACTGGGACCAGCCAAGGGGAGAATCAAAGCATCAGATCCTTCACTCTCCGTGACATACGCAAAATCCTTCTCTTTTCTTTACCTTCTCCATCATTCTTCTGCTTGCAATCCTTCTGAATATACCCTTCTCGCCGCACCGTCAACATCCGACGCCCCTCGATTTGGAATTTCCTCTCCTTAATTTAGATTTGGACTTGTCATTCTTTTTCTTTTCTCTATTCGTCGACCTTCCTCTTTAATCGACATTCAGGGTACTCCCTGATGTCTCAGCCGATCCCGATGACTTCCTGCGTGCGTCTTCGCTGAGAAGTATACCCACCACATTATCAAATTTCAAGATTCCTGTCCTATAGAAATTGCTAACCGACATCACGAGACCGTCCTAGGCATCTGAGAGACTAGACAATAGAACCAGTGTCCATGTTTCGTCATTGAAATTGATCTCAACGGATTCCAACTGACTTGTTAGTGTGTTGAATTCATTAAGATGCTCAGCGACGCTTCTGCTCTTCATCATCTTTAAGTTGAACAACTTCTTCATCAAGAAAAGCTTGATTGAAGTTGAGGGTTTCTCATAGATCTTCGATAGCGCCGCCATCAAGTCTTTGGTCGTCTTCTCTCTGGAGATTTTGAAAGCAACTGTCGATGCTAAGGATAATCAGATCACCCCTAGGGCTTTTCGATCTAGGATCTCCCACTCATTGTCAGACATCTCCTTCGGCTTTTGGGCCTTTCCACCTAGAGGAAGATAGAAATCTTTCTGGTACAAGTATTCTTTGATCTGTTGAATCTTTCAACTCTGATGTTTCCTTCGTCCACCATTACGAACCTCGCTTTGTTGGGGTTGACAACAATGCGGAAGAAGATAAGATGCAAAAACATATATTAATCACAGATACCAAAAATTATGTGAAAACTCAAATCAGGAAAAATCACGGAGCCACACACAAATTCACTATTATCAGATAGATTATAAGGGAGAAGAAGATAATCCTCACATCCGCTTTGTATAATGGCGCTCACAATTGCATAAGCTTCATCACGTCTAATCTAATGACGGCGCATCCCTTTTATAGGATAAACTAAAGTTATAAGTTTTGAGATACCTAAACTGTCCTTGACATTTTCCTCAAGTCTCGATGGCAAAGAAACTTCTGGACTGGACCGTTTCTAGGCTAGACTGTGTTATCTTTAGTCTGGACCGCTTCTGCTTCGCACCTCCGAGGAGTACCTCTACTCTGTCGTTACAGAATGCTCTTCAAATAGGTGCTATAGAGTGATCTTCCGCTTCCGCAGACTCCATCACTCCGGAGGCTATCGCTCCAGAGACTTCGCCGTTCCGGAAGGTTTTATCGCTCTGTTCTTGTCATCAACGTGAGAACTCTGAACTCGCCTAGTGACATGATATGTCCTGAAAGGGTCAGCCGTCGCTTTGGGATCATCTTGTTAATTGCGTATGGCGACTTCATCAGGGCAATAATCTAACTCCACAACTTAACATCCTCTTCTTGTATTTTTTCGAAAATATATATGTCAATGAAAAATATTCTTATTTCTCTGGAGAGTTTATTTTCTGAACCTTGGGATCTCCCTGGAATCCAAGAATTTCAATAGTCCATCAGTTCTTTTATTATAGTTCTTTTTTTATATTTCTTTTGGAAAGGAAGTCTATAGTTGATATTCTGCCGTTCATACTCTGATGAAATGCAATAGAAAACTTGAAGAGAATTAAGTTGCTATTCCAAAATCAACGGGGTGGTTTACATTACTTATTGCCAATTGAAGATAATAAAGACCCAATACTATCCGTATCTATATTCATCTTCATTAACTCATCCAAAAACTATGCATGCTTGTGAGCGTGCAGCACGATGATCTGTACCTTCTCAGTAATTCTTAGTTCCCCCTCACCAAACAAATTTTCTGGAAATAGTAACTCCTAGTATTATACCATGTTTATCCTCAACATTGGCATGATTGGACCTTTTTATTGTTACTGGGCTTGTTAGATTCCGGCATTACACCTTTCTTTCAATGGTTTGGATGTAACCACCAAAACCTAGACCCTCTATTTACTACTAAGTATTATACTGAAATACTTATAGGAGAGAAGTCTTCTCTGTTAATGAATCATATATATTATGCTTCTTCCTGTCAGTGTATCTGGGTGCATAGTCAACTTACTGAAAGACCTACATTAATAGTCCATGACAAAACGCAAAAACAATATAACTTAAGTTTAGCTCCTTGCACACATCTTAATTCAGGAATCAAGAATTGGTTATCAGGAGAATAAGCTAGTTCCAGGTTTTTTTTTTGTCCATCTTGGCTCTTTCAGCCTTTTGTTCTTGGTTATCGCTTGTTTTGTTATTTACCCTGTTAGCAAACCAAGTTCTTCAAGGTTTCTAAACCTGACCCCTCTTCTCAATTTTCTCAGAGACATATTCCCCAGTCATGTCAAATTGTTTGTGGAAAATGATGCTGTGGCAGCATTGGCATGCGGAACAATGGGAAAGCTCCATGGCTGTGTATTAATTGCAGGTACCGGTACAATTGCTTATGGTTTCACAGAAGATGGAAGGGAAGCTCGAGCTTCAGGCGCTGGACCTCTCTTGGGTGATTGGGGCAGGTTTGCTTTTATTTTTATCTCCATGCTACCTAAGAGCCTAAATTAAATATGAGAATATTAGTTCGTTTGCATAACAGTAGAATACATATTGCGGGTGGAAATGTAAAGGTGATTGATAGAGAAGCTATGACCTATTTTAGAACAGTTAATTTAGAACCTTTCTTTTTCTTTACGTTTTTTTTTCATATATCTTTCTTGTGGTAAAAATGGCAACCAAGACCCCAGTTCAGAAGCTTATTATGATGATAGTTTAAGATAAATCAAGGAAACCCCTTTCAAATATATGGCAGTTTTCGAGTTCTTTTACTGACTTTAAAACACAAAGAACACCCATCAACTTTTCTAAGGGATGCACATGACTTCTGATCTATATAAATGCCCAACTGAAGCACTAATTGATCATGTAGTTGATGGCTTGCTAGTTCAATTTTGAAGTTGATGGGGGAAAGAAAGAACTGTCCTATAGTTGATGGGGATCGTGGAAGTAAATTATGGTATTATGTCCATATTAGCATTGCAGTATTCTATGGCCTATGCCGGTTAAGCCTTTAACACCAAAAATTTTCCAGGTAGCTGTGGAGCATTTCCCAAGCTTCTTGTATTTCAGCCTGCCCCCAGTTAACTTGTAGAAACTGCTCTGACTTGTTCCTTCTCTTCTTTGTTTCTTAACCAGTAATTAGTCTCTATTACCCTCTACGCTATTGCACCTTTCTTTTTTGAAGTCTAGCTAGTTATGGATTGCTATTCTATCTTTCATTCTATCAAACTCAATGCCAGCAGAAAATCTTTTTCTCTCTTTGAGAAAATTTAGTGTAACTAGAGAATTTTGTAATAAGCGAATTAGCACAATGATTAATATGGATGCATGTGCATCATACACATTCACATGCTTAGGATCAAGCCAGAATGTGCCAATGAGTACTACTGAGAAATTATCTAGAATTTAACCAAGCCTCCTTATTTGTTTTCATATTACTCTTTTACAAGAAATTTAAGGCAATTGGATGTGTGCATTCTGCAGTGGATATGGAATTGCTGCGCAGGCTTTGACGGCAGTTGTCCGAGCACATGATGGTCGTGGCCCTCCAACATTGCTCGCATCCAACATTCTCAACAAACTTGGTCTTTCTTCGCCTGATGAACTGATTGGGTAATTCTTGTTTGCAAGTTATTCCTTGTTACAATGATGCATTTGATTCTTCATGTTTGTTGATGCCAATGAGAATGATAAGAAGAAATCTTTATTTATGCACCGGCTTTTAAGATCGAATCGACAACTCAGAAATGCTAGACAGTATGTGTATGAAAATGAGGCTGACTTTAGCTGACCTTATTTTAGGACAATATTTAGGCTGAAGCTATTTCCTACGATTGTTGAGTCTCTTGAGACCCATCATTTTACTTGTATAGTAGAATATTTTTGCAAAAAGAATAACATATCCATGCATCAAGTTACCTATACAGTTTGTATGATACCTTACATACTTAACATATGAGATAGTTTCTTGAGTTTGTTCAAAAGAGTTGTTTTGACACTTCTAAGGATTGAAATTTCGATCCTTCTCCCAGAAACCATATGCTAGGTACTCTCTTCTGTGAAATCCTATGTTTCAGCATTGTAGTTACAAGCCCTTCTGTTTGTTTATTTCTTCTCAATAGATTTTTCAGTTCACTAATAACTTTAGCTGAAAGGATTCTTGATAATAAATTTCAATTTCAATTTTCAAATTTTCTTGTCTTATCAATTAAGCTTGTAAACTTAGATATTTCCATGTTATGGAACAGGTGGACCTACGCAGATCCCTCCTGGGCTCGCATTGCAGCACTCATACCAATGGTGGTTATCTCTGCTGAAGCCGGTGATGAGGTTGCAAACAAAATCCTGCATGATTCAGTCTTGGAGCTGGCTGATAGCGTCAAGGCTGTCGTCCAGAGACTCGGATTGTGTGGTGAAGGTGCAGTAACTATGATTAACAAAATTAACGATGCTTCATGAAACATTCAAGGCTAACATATTCATGCAGAAGACTATTATTATATTTCTGATTTATGTGACCGTGTAGATTCAGATGTGCTTTTGTCATTGCAGATGGAAAGGATCAGTTTCCACTTGTTATGGTTGGAGGAGTCCTTGAAGCTAACAAGAGATGGGATATTGGGAAGGAAGTCATAAATTGTATTTCTAATGTTTACCCAGGGACCCGTCCAGTTCGACCCAAGGTAGGCAAACTTTAGCATCGTCAACATTTCTGATGTCTGTCTTGAAATTAATTTACGAGTTTTCTCATATGAACGAGTCTTGAAAGCAAATCAACCTAGAGATGAGGATCTTTTTTTGACCGTGTTTTTAAATTTCAATTTTGTGGTTTCATTCTTCGCATTTGAAGGTTGAACCGGCAGTTGGTGCTGCGTTGCTGGCTTGGAACTATTTGATTAGTGAATTACAAGGCGACCTCGAGACTTGACCTTTCATGTTTGAATTCTTAACTTCCAAAGAGATCTGTTTGCTGTACAGTGAATTTTAGATGTTCTGTAAAAACGAGTCGCGATATAAGCAATGGAGGGGGAAATCAGTTGACTTTCCAACCAGGTTGCTGCCTGTTTCAACTGTTGGCTGCTATTTGGATTCTGAAGAAGATTTAGAGCTGCACTCGATTTTCCAAATGTTTTACACTTTTCTCTGCTTTGCTTTTAAATTGTATCAGGTTCCATGAATTCTATCAAGTTTAAAATGTAAGAAGATAAAGGAATGAGGAACAGTAGGCCTATGTGTTTGATTAAAGCTCTACCTTTTTGTTTGTATATCTCCAAACTTCTTCCTCCATTTGTCTCTCTCATCTCCAAAACAAGTCAAAAGGTAGAAACAAATCTAAGCCAACAGGAGAACAATGTTAGACAAGTTACATGCATATTTGCTTTCAACATTTTCAAGATCTCACTGTTTGTATTTGTACTTAGCTTATACAAATCTGGAGCCCTGAAGACAATTATCCTCTCTTTACATGAGAACCTTGTCATAAATTACTTTCATCCAAATCAATAATAGATTACAAGACCCAACAAAGCAAATTGGATAAAATTAAACATGAAAAGATTGTTTAACTCATAAAATGATATACGCTTGGCTTATCAACACGTGGGAGAAACATATAATAGACACATAAAAACTGGAAATATAATCTATATCCACTGTTGACACTACAACAGAAATGAACTTCCACGTCACCCATTTCATGTCGATTTGAGTCGCAACAGACGTGCATCAAAAGAAGAAAGCAATCTTAAAATTTGATGAAAAATACACAATTTTGCTTTTAGATTTTCATAATATATTAATTTTATGACGGTGTTTTAAAGAACCGTTGTAAAAGTTGATCGAAGCCTACAGATATTTTACAGTGAAATAACCACCGTCATATATTAATTTTACGTCGATTCTTCGAAGAACTGAGAGAGAGAGAGAGAGAGAGAGAGAGAGAGAGAGAGAGAGAGGTAGGTTGGAGTAAATAGAGATTCTTCTGTCAGAGCCATAGCCTTTGCTGGAGGTTTCAAGTAGTCTGGTCCCATACTCCAAGCTTGCAGAAATCCAGCCTTCCCGAATTACCAAATTACGCTTCTGATTTTATGGATTTACTAATCTTCTTTTTTAAGTTATACTAAAATGTAGTAGTTTACCTCATTGATTGTTATGCCCTTTGCGTATACTTGCATTTAACCGATTCCACTGTGAAGTACTTTGTTGTAATAACGCACTACAGAAAAGATGATGCAAGGTTTAGGAATGAAGATCGACATATTGATCAGAATGGATATTGTGAGGCTGCATTTAGAAAATTTGACAGTATTTCAGGATAATTAGAATCAAATCATGACAGTAATAATTATTTTTGAATATACTTCATATCTATCCTCAGTTTTACTAGTGAAAGATTGCTGAACAGTTTTCAATAATTTAGGCTACGTATTCAGTAAAATGTCAGCAAATAATAGTACTACTAGATTTTATATATTGGATGGTTCTACTGTCAGATGGTGTTTTGGCAATTTGATGCATCAGAGGGGTGTATGAAAACTCTCTCTCAAATGCCAAAGATGAACCCTTTGATCCTAAGATTTGCCAAAAGCAAACCAGAAAACAATATAAGAAATCCTAGAATGTCTTGTGCTACTTATAACAACACATGAGGCCCCTCTCTCAACCAACAAAGCCTGCTCTGTTGTGTACTTTGCCTGCACATCCTAAGTATCAAGATCCCCTACCCCATCATTCCCCACTCCTTGGGAACCCAACAGAGAAGAAAGACTGAGAAATGAGGGGCAAGTCTTCTTCGAGAGCTAGGGGCATGGAGTTGAAGGAAAAGCACTCAAGTTCCACACAAGTAGGCCTCATCAAGAAAGGCTTCTCAACATGGCTGAGGCTAGGAGAGAGACTGTTACTGCACACAAGTTCCATAGAGCAGCCATGAAACAAGCAAATGAACAACAACAACAAAACCAACAACCACCACCACCACAACCTTTGGAGGACTCTAGGAGAAGCCCTAACCCTTGTCCTAACATCTATCAACCACACCAGCCAACCCTCTCCAATCCCCTACTTTCTCACCATCACATACCCTTCACTCTCTTGGTCCTACCCCTCACTTGCTCCCTTACACAATGTCACTGATAACCTCAACCTCCCTTTCCCTAACCAACCTCTAGGCCTTAATCTCAGATTCCAAGGCTTCAACAACATTAATACCCCCTTTACAATAGTAATGCCATCAAGAATCACTGAGGTGCTATTCAGCTTGTAAATAGACCCTCTAGTTGCAAAGCTGAAACACAACTTGAAGCATTCTCTTCTCTCCCTCCTCCCGAGCTTTCCTTCGCGAAGAGTTTTATTCTTTGTTTTAAGTTATACTTTCTTTTACTCTAGTGGGTGACTATCTCTCATCTGAGCAGAAGGCTTGTACTCACGTTTTCGCTGAATGCTGGTACATTTTAGATGATCTTAACACTACTTGACACGATTATTTCAATGTCCGAGTGAAAGTGCGAGTCTTTATCTTTTAGGACAATGACTAGCACGATCGCTCTTTTATAGGCGAGTTTTTTTACACATTATTTATTTATTCTTATTATTTATTGCAATCTATTTGTTTCATTTTATTGCATGTTTAGCTTTAAAATTTAGTAAGCTAAAAATAACTAAGAAAATACAGTATGGAAACAACACGACATTGAGCGGAACGGCTCGCGATGAACCTTGCGACTTCTGCTTGGTGGAGCAAATTCCTCAAGGTGATGGAGGTGAATTCTATGCCCGAGAACGGTTTCCACGCCTTCGATGAGGCTATCGACATTCCGGCCTGGTTGAATGATGGCCCGGCCGGGGATGCAAATGCTAGCCATCTCTTGACGCAGCATCTGGATGATTACTACTCGCAAGATGCTTCATTGCCATGGTAAGGGGACGTAACTCTTGTAACCAATGTCATGTGAATCTTTGTCAATTGCACAACTTTGTAGCGTACAAGATGTAAAGTTTGAATAATTTCTGAATTGCTCTAAAATTGCAGTGAAACTGATAGTTTTGTGTTATGTGTGTTTTGTCTTTTGCCAATTGCAGTTTGGATATTGGGGAGATTGAATGGTTGGATGGAGAATGGCCATCATAGGCATGAGATTGATCATTGTTTTCCAAGGGAGATGAGTTTTTGTTGCTTTTTTCCTCCCTTTTTTTTTGAGTGAGTATAATGTTATGGGGAAGCAAGGAAAGCCCCATTATTTGTTCGGACGCCTATTTTGGGTGTTCAAGAATAGTATTTATTGAGTCTTATATTATCTTTAGCACTTAAAATTTTGAAGAGCAGAGCTCTAACATATGAAAGAACTAAAATTGGCACTTTTTCAAAGCAATAAACTGGACAAATTAGCAGCAATTCATTCGGTAAATTTCTCATTGTTGGTGCGTTACAGTGGTGAAGCTTTTATTATTTTTATTTTTTTTAGAAGCATTTAAATTCTGCTTACGCGAAACTACAGGTCTTTTCTATGTGAGGAGGAAAAAATTCTGCCTCTGGGCAAGTGAGAAAAGGAAGGGGGAAAAATAAAAAAAAGAAAACCGCAAAAAAGAATCTGCAAATATAGAGTTCGTGGAAGCCCCTTGCATATATATGGCCTTATGGGTTCTGATGAAGGCTTCTCCAGTAAAGGGAGACTAGGTTTGCCCGTTTTCCTTCCTTGCATTGTTTCCCCCCCTTCCGTGGGATTAGTTTGTTGGTAAAAAAAAAAATGCTTTTCTTGCATGATTTTAACATGCAAACTTATCTACACACAATTAATATAAGTGGATTCTTCTTAAATGATACTAGTATACTGCTGTCGGCGGTGGGAACCGACCGACAATGGCCATCGGCGAAGGAACGGCGGCGGAGAGGGAGAGAGGAGAGGAGAAGGGAACGATATCTATGCAAAAGATTGATTACATCTTTGAAAGTTTGGACACGAGCATTCACAACTCTACCAATCGAAAAGAATCCTTGCACTGATTATTGGCGTTCTGGAGAGTCGCGCAACTCCGATTGAGTAGTGGATCCGAATGAGTGATGTCTGATTAGATGTGGGCTCAGGGCGAGGCCCAAACCTTTCTTCTTGGCCCATATGCACGAGGCTGTCTTCCTGGGCCTGTGTCAGGCTTGTATATGAGTTGGGTCTGCTGGCAGAGAAGCGATGCCCTCAAGAGGTGGGGCACGTGTCACGATCTTGATGAGGATAAAAATCCGACCACTACAGATGTCCCCTCCTCCTCCTCCTTTTGGGAGTCTCCGAGCGAGAAGGAGGATAGCAGACTAATCCATCCTCCGGCATGACCTTTCATCGAGTAGTCAGAGCATAATTTTGTGCTTCGAGGAAGTGAGAGTTAGGATACGGAGTTGACAATTGTCAGAGTGATCTGACAGTTGTCAGAGTAGCATCTTCTGGCGTGACCCTTCACCGAGTAGTCGGCGCATCTTCTTGTGCTTTGAGGGAGTGAGAGTTAGGACGCAGAGTTGATAGTTGTTGGAGCGACCTGACAGTTCTCGGAGCCTCATCCTCCGGCATGAACCTTCACTGAGTAGTCGGAGCATCTTCTTATACTCTGAGGGAGTGAGAGTTAGGATGCGGAGTCGACAGTTATCGGAATGAACTGACATTTATCAGAGTGACATCCTTCGGCATAACCTTCACCGAGTAGTCGGAGCATCTTGTGCTTCGAGGAAGTGAGAATTAAGACTTGGAGTAGACAGTTGTCAGAGCGACCTGAAAGTTATTGGAGCCTTGGCGTGACCCTTAACCGAATAGTCAAAGCATCCTTTTGTACTCCGAGGGAGCGAGAGTTAGTACGCGGAGTTGACAGTTGTCGGAGTGACCTGATAGTTGTCGGAGCTTACCCCGGATGATTCATTTTAATGTCTCCGCAGTGCCTTTTAGTCGTCAGGATGAGAGTCAGATGTAAGTTGTAGGAGTAGCTGTCAAGGTGAGAACCCAATAGAGCATGTCAGAGCCATTAGGAGGACTTTCATCTTTTAAGAGAGCCTTCATGTAGGTCTGAGCCGTCAGGGTGAATACCCGATACAGGCTGTAAGAGCGACTATCAGGAGTGATTCTGTCATTCAGGAGTGACTCTATATAAGTCTGAGTCGTCAGGGTGAGGACCCAATATAGGCTGTAAGAGTAACCATCATGAGTGCTTCCGTCATTCAAGAGTGACTCCATATAGGTCTGAGTCGTCAGGGTGAGGACCCGATATAGGCGGTAAGAGCGACCGTTAGAAGTGCTTTCATCATTCAAGAGTGACTCCGTATAGGTCTGAGCCATTAGTGTGAGAACCCAATATAGGCTGTAAGCGACAATCATGAGCGCTTCCGTCATTCAGGAGTGACTCCGTGTAGATCTGAGTCATCAGGGTGAGGACCCGATATAGGCTGTAAGTGTGACCATCAGGAGTGCTTTCGTCATTCAGGAGTGACTCCATATAAGTTTAAGCCGGTAGGGCGATGACCGATATAGGCTATAAGAGCGACCGTCAGGAGCGCTTCCGTCATTCAGGAGTGATACTGTATAGGTCTGAATCATTAGGGTGAGGACCCGATATAGGCTGTAAGAGCGACCATCAAGAGCGCTTCCATCATTCAGAGTGACTTCTGAAAGTACACCTAGAGGGGAGTGAATAGGTGTAGGGCTAATCTAATGACAAATGATGCAGAATTAAAAATAAATTGCAACACACTTAGTGTAACCAAAGAGTGTAGCCGAATTCCGGTGAAGGGCTCTAAACTATCTCCTCTAAATTCCTCTAAATAAGAGTTGAGGTGCTATGTAAAACTCTCTTGGTTCAACACAAGTGAGGCACACAAACAATACCAAGCATATAAGTATGATATGAACAATATGAAACAATGCAAGGTAAATAAGAGAGAGAATTAAGAGATAGTGGATTAATCGCAAATACAAAGATATGTTTCGAGCTTCGAGCCACTGCTCTACGTCTCCGCCTTCACACAGAAGGATTTTGACTATATCGTCCACACAGGACTTCCCACACAGGGAACCTCCACTGAGGATTTGGGTAATACAATTTGGAATACACAACTTCTCTATCAACCAATAACAACCTCTACACTAGAGGCAAGGCACAACAATAATTACCACTACACTTAGAGGGATGGGCACTTAGCCAAACAACAATCACCTCACACTAGAGGGATAATGCTCAAAGCCAACACTTCAACAATCACCTCTACACTTAGAGGGATTCCAACACAACCTCCACACTCATTTCTACACAAGAGGGAACTCAAATAAAAGAAGGTTTACAACTCTTGGTGGTCTCACTAAACCACAAACCAATTTTTCTCACAAAATAAGATCCTAATAGATAGGATAGATATGATAGCTCAAGTTTGAGAAAATAAAGAGTTTAAAAATCAAAATCACAAAGAAAAACTCTTGAACTCTAGATTGAAATATAAATGAAGATCAAAACCAATTCCCAAAGAGACTCCTTTTCTTTAATTTTTTTAACCCTTTAAAACAAATAAAGATAAAATCTTTTAGCCCAAAAACTCTTAAAAACTTGTTGCTAAAATACTTAAGAAGATAAGAAATTTTGCTCTCAAAAATCATGAAGAAATCAGCTCAAGAGATGGGTATTTATACCGTCTCAAAAATCTGCCCGTTGGCAGCTAGGAAAGGGCAAAAATGCCCTTCCGGTCGACCGCCCGATCGACTGGCCAACGGTCATTTTTATGACCGTTGTGCCTCTGGTCGACCGCCCGATCGACCGGGCCAAAGCAACAGTCGACCGCCCGGTCGACCGGCCCCCACCCGAGAGTGGGGTGCTTTCAATCGGTCGACCGGCCGAAGTGGCTGGCCAAGTGCACATCCTCGTGCACATCGGTCGACCAAGACGGTCGACCGACTCCTGATCTGGTCGACCGCCAAGTCAGTCTGGCTAGTGATTTGGGTATTGAAAAACTTGTCCTTTTATCTTCGATTAAATCTCATAAAATTACATAAATTTCACAAAAATAAGTTCCATAAGATCCTTGAAATATAAATATGTGTGACTAAAATTCAACACATATTACAAACTATTTGAACCATTTTTGTGAGATTGAAATTTGGCCTTTAAACAAAAATCATATTTTCCAAAAACCAAACTTTGAAATGGAAACCGTTTTCTCTAAAACTCATGCAAATATAAAAACATGATATTGAAACAAATTTGAAGCATATTATATATGGATAGAATCCAATATACATATAAGATATAGATCTATGTTTTTGACATAAAATCCAAAATCCGGTTAAATCAAAAATCAAAACCAATAAACTTTAAACTTGTGTGTGTATGTGAACTTAAGCATATCAATACTATCTAATCTTAACACAAGATCTAAACATATCTAAACTAAACAAACCGAGATCTTCTTGTAGAACTCCTTCTCCAAGTCGACTCGATCCAAACACGATCCAACGAGTTTGACTCCAACGGAGTACTAGATGCGATCTTGACGCTCGAGCTCTTGAATCAACATGTGAAAGCTCCAAAACTCCTTTGTTGAAGCTAATCACCTACTAATATCTTGATCAAATATCTGAAACTAAATATCACAAGATTATTAGTAAACTATAACTACATGAGTTAATCATCATCAAAACTAGAGTGATGGGCCTCTGGGCCAACAACTTCGTATGGTCTGAGCCATCAGGGTGAGGACCCGGTAAAGGCTGTCAAAGTGACCGTCAGGAGTGCTTCTGTCTTTCAGGGAAACCTCCGTGCAGGTATAGTCATCTAGGTGAGGACCCAATATAGGATGTCAGAGTGACTGTTAGGAGCACTTTTGTCTTTTAGGAGAGTCTCCGTGTAGGTCAATCGTCGGTGAGGACCTGACATTAGCTGTCAGAGTGACCGTCAAGAGCGCTTTCGTCTTTTAGGAGAGCCTCCGTGTAGGTCTAGTCGTCAGGGTGAGGACCCGATATAGGCTATCAGAGTGATTGTCAAGAGCGCTTCTATCTTTCAGGAGAGCCTCCGTGTAGGTCAAGCCGTCAGGTGAGGACCAGATATAGGCTGTCAGAGTGACTATCAAAAGCGCTTTCGTCTTTCAGGAGATTCCCTGTATAGGTCTAGCTGTCAGGGTAAGGACCCGATATAGGCTGTCAGAGTGGCCGTCATGAGCGCTTCCATCTTTCAGGAAAGCCTTCATGTAAGTCTAGCCGTCAAGGTAAGGACCCGATATAGACTATCGGAGTGATTGTGAGGAGCGCTTCTATCTTTCAGGAGAGCCTTCATGTAAGTCTAGCCATCAGGGCGAGAACCCGATATAGACTGTCGGAATGACTGTCAAGAGCGCTTCTGTCTTTCAGGAGAGCCTCCATGTAGGTCTTGCAGGATTCCGTGTAGGCTTGTTTACTACTTTGACGTCTTGCTTTTTATTCTTCTTCAGGGGAATAGACCGTGATTTCTGTTTCTCCCCTTCGTTCTCTCATTTGGGAGAGCAATTGATTTCACCTCGGGTAGCATCGATTTGTATATATTTCTGAGCTTGAGAGAGAATGTCCCTCATCCTGGTGACTTCATGCTTTACCAAGTGTCTGCAGAAGGAGTGAGAGACTTGCAACCACTGATGAACGCAGCGGCAACCATGTCATTGCAGTTATACACCAAGATTATTTGGCTTGGAAATAACTGACATAATGTTTGAGACTCTCTCCGGGCTTCATCTTGATCGTGAGGAGGTGATTGATGTTTTTCTTAAGCTCATGTCAGGAACGTATTGGTGATAGAGAGCCTGCTTCACCTCTTCGAAACTCCAAAGTGAATACCTCAGGTGAAAGTAGAACCAATCGTAAGCAGCGCCTTTGAGACTGGATGGGAACATACGACTCAAGAGAAGATCATCATAAGAGTAGACCGTCATCTTGTCTTGGTACTGCCGGAGGTGTTGGATGAGATTAGTCACCTGAGAGCAGCACTCGAAGCTCTGCATGATGAACTTTTTGGGAATGCGGTGAGAGATGATTTCCTCTGAGAGTAGTGAGTCGAAGGTTCTCAAGCCACAATGCTTCACCTCCTTTCAGAGTTGTTGACTTATTTTCTCGATCCGCTTCCGAACAATCTCCTCAATGCCCTTGATGTGAGGGACCTTTAGAGCCTTGTGGGGCCCAAAATTCTCGGAGTGCTCGTCATCACTCGGGAGGTTAGATCTGGCGCGCCTTCGATTGCTCTCAGTGTGAGTGGTTCTCATCGTAAGAGGGGGTGATGGGAGAGCCCGAGACCCTCTGCCCCATGATCCTAGTGGATTACGACTTCCGAAGGATCTCGATCTGAGTCAGGAGTTGATTCTGGGCGCGAGTCTCTATATCTCTCTCTAGAGTAGTAGTCTCACGTTCACGAGCCGCCTCCGCCCGTTGCTTGTCTAATTGCCTTTGGAGGCTGGCGAGCATTTGGAGGAGTTGACTATCAACGGGGACTGGGCTTTGTGTCTGTTGGTCTCTGCCTCTGGTGCAGTAGTTGGGGAAGAGTGCTTTTCATCTTCGATGAGAATATCGAGATGGGAAGATGAGCTTCGGTAGGCCCGGCACCCCTAGCAGGCGTAGACTTACCTTTTGAAGTGGCGACGGCATAGGATGCTCTCTTCCTTAGTGGAGTCATTTTTCTTTGGCGAGGCTTTTTGAGAAATGGTTTGGAAAAGGGAGCAGATCTTGAGTGTGGGTTTAAGAGATCTCAATGAAAGCACTAAAATATAGAGGAAAATTTTCAGGAAATTTCTTCACACCATGAATTGTAATTGAGTAGACAAGTGAAATAAATCGCAAACAACAAGCACTTTACGGGCTTGTTTGTTTCGTCATAAAAGGCTGTAAGTCACAAGTGATTTACTACTTTTTACGACTTATGGCGTTTGTATAGTCGAAAGTTGTAAAATGTACTTGCATCTCACTTAAGATCCATTTGCAGCACAAACAATTAATTTTGTGGTTATGCAAATCCCACTTACAACCCACGCAGCACAAAACAATTAATTTTGTGGCCATGTAAATATGTATTGCAGATAGTTAATTGTAATTAGAATAATATTTTTTAATTAGATTAATCTTTTAAATTACAAAATTTTTTAATTATTAGATTAAATATAATTATTAGATTAAAGTCTTTATTAATAATTTAATATTTTTATGTATTTAATATTTAATATATCTATTTTTAAATATTAATAATATTTAATATTTTAATTATTTAATATTTCATATGTTATATTTTAATTTATTTTTAATTTAATTTTAATTATTTAATATTTAATATGTAATATTTTTAATATATTTATTTGTAGTATTTATTATCATTTTTTATTATTTTTATTATATTTAATTTTATTGGCATTTTAAGTACTTTTTAATATTTAATTATATTTAATTATTTATTTATTTAGTACGTAATTATCTAATACTTAATATATTTAGTTTTTAATATTTTAAATATTAATAATTTTTAATTAAGTAATTATTATATTATATTTCTAATATATTTAATTTAATTTTTAATTTTTTAATTTATTAAATAATTATATATTATTAATATTTACTATTTATAATATTTACTGGCTTTTTTTAATATTTTTAAATCCGCAAATAGTTAATTTTGTTGTCGACTTTTCTACTTTCGACTTACACATTACGACAACCAAACACCGTAAAACACATACACTTTTTCACTTACAATTTTACATTACCAACCAAACACAATAAAACTTATTTTATGTAACTCATTTACAACTGTAAAAGAGTTTACCACTTACGGATTACGACTTACGAGCAATTACGACAACGAAACAGGCCCTACGTGGAAAACCCGACAGGGAAAAGCCGCAAGAGAGGGAGAGAATTCACTATAATGTCAAAAGATTACAAGAAATTCTGTAGTGTGATGTTGCGATTACACTCTCTAGGGTTTGATGTGGTAATCAGAAGCCAACCTCTTTCTCAACGGAGAAGGAGAAGTATTTATACCCGCCTTAACTGTCATTGTGGGTGCGGATATTTCGGATCTACATAACACACGATTTGCATGTTATGATCTTCTTGTAACCGCTCATATCATGTCACTTGATTGTTAGGATTGTCATGCAGAAATATCTGCCACTATCTATAACTGCTCGCATTGATAAAGGGGTGTCATAATGTTTAGAACATGAGGATGATCTGGCAGCGTAGTTGGATCCGCAAATCGCTGGGATCGTGTTATCCGGTTGTAAGCAGCAAAGGAATAGCAGGCTTCAGTGGGTCTTCATGTTGGACTCTTGAGTGGCTCCGAGAAGGATCCTTGTACTGATCGGAAAGGATCCTTGTACTGATTATTAGCGTATCGGAGAGTCGCGCGGCTCCAGTTGAGTAGTGAATCTAAGTGAGTAATGTCTGATCAGATGTGGGCTCGAGGTGAAGCCCGAGGCTTTCTTCTTGGACCCATGTGCACGAGGCTTTCTTCCTGAGCCCGTGTTAGGCTTGTATATGAGCTGGGTCTGTTGGTAGAGAAGCCATTCTCCTAAGAGATGGGACGCGTGTCGCAATCTTAATGAGGATCAAAATCCGACCACTATAGAAAGCAAAGGTAAAGGCCAAAGGGAGTAGGAAATAGAAAACCACGGTACTACTGTTTCTGCACATCTTCTCCCAATTCAAAAGTTTCTTGAATTAAAGTTCTGTACAGGCCCTTCAAGGTCCAGAGGCCATGGCAGCAGATCAACACAGCATCTTCGTGGCACTAACCTTCATGTTTTCAATCTTGTCTGTGCAATATTGGCAGTCACTTGCCATCAGGCCACCAGAGCACAGCGTGGTGGTGGTGCACGAGGACGACACCACGGCGCTCTCGCCAGCAATGACAGCATTTTTCAGGGGTAACAACAGGACAGCTCCTCCGGCAGCAAACAACTCGAAAGTCCCCAAGTGGAGACTCCCAGCGCCGGAGCTCCGGCAGAAAGAGAATGGCATGAGGAAGATCGCTCTGGTGTCAGGCGCTGTGGGAGGGGTGGTGGGGATCCGGTTGCTCGTCACTGCAGCAACGGCTTATGTCAACCACATACGGCAGCAAAAGCCAGAGGCTCGGCAGAGAGCAGTGTGGACGCACTTCAAGTCATCAACAAATAATGTTCACAACTCCAGCCCTTCCTTCTTCAGTGGAAGACAACTATAACTTTACACTGCCAGGAGAGAAAATAGCAAGCTTTTCAATAGTCATCACAAATATAGGTAGTGCAGTTTAGTTGATGCAGTTACAATGTAACTTGTGATGGCAGTTTACAAAGCAGTCACCCCATGCTATCAATACTTGTACAAACAACATGCCAAGTGTATGAACTTAGATCAAATGAACAGATTGATCTTTAAACAGTTAAAATATTAGTCGGTAGTAATTCTTTATATTTACACTATGTCATCATATAGCTCGTTCTTTCACCATGAATCAACCCTCATTAGACTTTTCATTACACTTCATGAGATATTTCGTGTACAAACATATTAGACAGTTACTTCTTAAAAGGCATGAGCCATGCCTCCATCTATTTACAGACTGGTTCATTCCAGTATCACTGCTTTTTCTCTATTTATTTTCTCAGGAGAGCTGAGAAAATACATACCACTTCGTCGCTTTAGCCCAATTGCTCGTGCCCGGGGCAACCTTTGTCAACGTACAAGGTCTTACACTCTCTAGATCAGAAGGTCACAGGTCGAAGAACCGCTGCTGAGTCTTAAAAATGGAAGTATGAAGAAACAATTGATTATGACATGTTCTTCACACGTTGATCAAGGTCGCAACTGATGCAACTCGTTTCCTAACATACTGAACTTCATTTTGCTTCTTCATTTCTTCGCAAGACAGGAAGTTACCAATCATTTTACAGCAGAGAGCATTTCCAATTTGAATGTTTGTTTATGAAGATCGTCGCCATGGCTTCATGCCTTTCTGATTTATCTTGAATGGGCTCCAGCTTTTTCTGCGTTTTGGGCTATCAGAGAAGAGCCCAGATGCCAATGCCTGCTGAAACCACAGCTCAAACTCGTCATCTTCGGGATTCATCTCTGCATCCAAGCTCCATGGGTATCTTGAGGGATTCAACCTCTCCACTGTCTTCATGTTTACATGGAAGCTAGGCTTATGAGTATTTGGCTTGCACGCCATTCCCTGTTTAAATTTCAAATTGCAAAATAAGAAGCAGACAAGATGTTACGCTTTTGATATTTTTCTAACTAAATATTGTTGATACAGCATCTGTGTATAAGTGGGAGATAGGCTTTATCATTGACAGGACAAGTAATTGTGTGTGCGCGTGCACGTGCGCACACATTATAAACAAAAAAGAGAAAACCTTCTTTGTTATATGACGTAAATAGTACAGAAGCTAAAGGTTGCTGAAAGGTTATTGTTGAGATTTGAGTCGAACAAATAGTCCCACATCGGCTAGACATGAGGATGATCTTGGGTATATAAAGATTTAGGCTACTCCACCTAGAAGGCTAGTCTTTTGGATGATGCCCCAAGTCCTTACAATTGGTATCGGAGTCATGCCCCGAACTTAGTCGTGTGTGAGTGATGTTCGATCCCCCAGGGCGCAAAAGGCGTAGTAAAGTCCTTGTAAAGCTGCAAGTTATGCTTCACATAAGGCGTGTGCTGAAACGCAGTGAAGATAATCTCGTTACATCCCCTAGACATAGGGTATGGTCTTGGGTATATAAGGATTTGAGTCACTTCACCTTGAAGGCCCATCTTTTGAGATGGTGCCCCAAGTCCTTACAGTTATAAAGTAGAAAAGGAGAACAATAATCAGAAGGGAGAGTCCTTTATCAAGTCTGGCAGGTCAGCAGGTCCCCTATGGGATGCCTACATTATGTTTTACAGCTCTCAAACAAAAATTTACTGTTTTATAGACTATAGTTTTGAACCATAAGAAACAAAAGGAAATTTACAGAATAAAAACTAATCAAGCATACTGAGAACATCCAGTAAATCGTTGTTCCCGGAACAACCAAGGTGGCTCAACATATAAGGACAGCAAGAAAGAAGTGGAAGAAAGTTGAGATGGAATAAACTAGCAATTCCAGAGGATATTGAAGGTTTTCAAATTAGTCAATGGTTTTTGTTATCATAACAAAATTTTCCATTTTTGTGGAGGTAGGATGTTTGGATCCTGACACCATCATTTGACAGTCTTTGTGATACTTCTCATTTCAAATATCTTCATGACATGAATTCTGCTGGTTCAATCTGACTTCACCCACCTTCTTCAAAAAATATTGAAGGATATTACTGGCATGCACAAGGAGGGAAAGGCACTAACCTGACAAATAGCCCATTCAGAAACATCGAAGATTTTACTTTCAGCACAGACAAAGGCTCGTGGTATCTCCACCTGAAAGAGGAAATGGAAACAATTAAAAACCTAATAAAATTATTGGTTCTCAAGGCATCGGGCCTATATTAAGATACATTCGTTTCATACAATCAGTAAAAGATAACTAAATAATTAAATATATGTATAAGATGTGATTCATTCCTCCCATATTATAGAGCATTAGGAAGGTCAAACACATACAGTATATTCACCCTATCCATGGAGGGAGGTAAAACAATCACTTTTTTGAGAAGAAAACATGTCCGAACATCCAGGAGAAAGAAAATTCCAGCAAGGTAAACTGGAAAAGTGCCCAAACTGTTCATAGAAAAATAATACATACATATCTTCCATTAATGTTTAAGGCCTTGTTTCCCCCTAGATCTAAATGACTTTATGCATTGTTCAGGAGTCCCTGGAAACAATCCCTTTTTCCAACCTCTAGAAGGAATCACAAATTAGGTGATTCAATCATAAGAGGAGGAAAAGTGATGGGGACATCAATGCCATGCTTCTCATTTGAATATAATCTGTATTTGTTTTGAGTCTATTTGTTTCTTTTCTTCTATTTGTTTCGCATCGAGTATGTGGAGAAAAGTCAATAGTTGTAAGCCTATTTATAAGCCCCATTACTTTCAATAAAATAGACTAGAATTTTGAGAAAAATTATTTGAATTGTTTTCCCTTGAAAAGTGTACCGCCCATAACAGGGTGTGAACCCTACCTGTGAAGCTAAGATGGAGCATGCGGCGTGTAGCGGTGTGAGATTAAGATCGATGAATGTGCGACGTGTAGCGGTGTGAGGTCAAGATCGATGAATGTGCGGGGCCGGGAAGGTTGAAGGCTTTTTCATTTATTCATAGGTAATCATTAGTTATTTTCTTTTATCTCTCATCTTTTCCCAAAATGTTTACCCTCTTTCGTTTCATATCATTTGGTATCAGAGCATGGTGGAGAAAATAATGAGTGATGAAATTAAAATTATAAAACAAATTTCCTGTAAAAAGATTCCCAATGTGAAGTCGGTACAATTTTAATTGAACTATTTATTGTTTCTTTCTTTTCATCTCTTTTTTCAAATTTCTTAAAAAAAAAAAAGAATACAAAATCTTTACTGATTCAATCTCCTTACACCTTCGTTCCAACCCAAATCCGCGACCTCAATCTCCTCCACAACCACCCTTGATCTTTCAAATCCCAATTCTTTAGTTACAAAAAATCACAATCAAATATTTAAACAAAAAACCCCAAAAACCTACAAATATCAGCCGCCATCCCTCCCCACGTGACCAACATTTCCTCCTCTTCTTTCTTTTCCCCTTGTGGGGCCCACGTGACCCCACCACACCTTTTTCTTCTTTCTTCATCCTTCTCTTTTCTTCTTCTCAATCTCTCTCCAAACTGAGAACCCATTAGCCAAGCCTCGCCGACTGGCCTTACCTTCATCCTAGTCTTCCTGCAACCATAGATCACTAATCAACTGTGCTCGAGCCTCGCCAGCATGCACGAGCCACTTCGAAGTGAGATTTAAAATCTGCAACAACTGAAAACAACCACTTCAAGATCAACATATCATAAAGATCAGCCAACAGTAGATCAACAATAGTGAATCGCAAGCATCAACAAGTTTAGCAGTTTCGGATCCAAATCCAGTACAAGCCACCATCACATCATGTATACTCGACGGGGTTGAGTTCTTCCCACCCGGCGAGAATGATGGGGATATCAATGCCATGCTTCTCATTTGAATCTAGTATGTATTTTGTTTTGAGTCTATTTGTTTATTTTATTTTATTTTATTTAGGCTTTGTTTTCTTTTTAGTCTCAAATTGTGTATGTGGAGAAAAGTCAATAGTTACAAGTCTATTTATAAGCCCCATTGCTTTCAAAAAGATACACTAGAATTTTGAAAAAAATTGTTTGGGTTGTTTTCCCTTGAGGGGCGTGCCGCCTATGGCAGGGTGTGAAACCCAAACTGTAAAGCTAAAGATTGAGCGTGCGGCGTGAAGCATGATTCGAAGAATCGGCCGAGTCAGAGATGACTCGACCGACTCGTCTCCGACTTGGCGTGCGTCGCGACGATACCAAGACGCGAGACGGTGTTAGCGTCGTTAACATCATTTTTTGATCAAGTTTGGGCCGACTTGACCTCGACCCGGTCGAATCGGCCGAGACCGATACAACTCGGGTCGACTCGGTCGATTCGACCGAATCGACTCCTCGAGTCGGTCACAGCAACTGTGAACCCGTGAATCTTCAGCGATTAAAAAGAGAAAAAAGCCCAGATCTAAGCTCATCTTCCTCTCTTCCTTCGCCTTGCCCGTGAGCCCCTATCGCCGACTGGCCGTTCACCTTTTCCTTCGTCGGCGAGTGCCATCGTCGATCTCTCCCTTGAGGTAAATCTCTTTCTCACTCATGATTTCTCTTTCTCTCTTCCAGTCTCTCTCCCTCTGTCTCTGATCTCTCCCTCTCCCTCTGACTCCATCTCTCTCCCCCTCTCTCCTCTCTCCACCTCTCTGTCTCTCTCTCGCTCTCTGTCTCTCCTCACTCTCTCCCTACAGATCCTCTCTCCTTCGGTCCCCCTCTCTTTAATAGCCAATTTAAGTTAGTTTGGTAGTTAATTTAAATTTAGTAATTAAAGTAGTTAATTTAGTAATTTAAGTTAATTTAATAATAAATATAAAGTTAATTTATTTTAAAAAGATATGATCTAGTTAATTTAGTAATTTAGTCAATTTAGTAAATATAATATAAAGTTAATTTAATTTAATTTAAGTAGATATGATCTAGTTAATTTAAATTTAAATGTAATTTAACATATCATTTTTTAAACTTCAGAATGGCTCCAAAGCAGTATGATATTAGATGGAATATGGTACTTCTATTGGTGTAAGTAGAAAATTTGTGAAGTGCAATTATTGTGAGAAACAAGTACATGATGGAATCGCTAGATTGAAGCAATACATTGCACATGTATCCGCTCAGGTGGAAGGATGCTTGCGAGCATAAAAAAAAGTGTCTCAAATATTAAGATATCTTTCTGAAGGTAGCAAAGAAAGAGCACCATAAAATTTAAGAAAGAGCGGCTTATGAAATCTTTAAGTAAGGAATAATTTTATGAGATCGATGAAGATTCTGAAAATGACATTGAAAAAATTGATGGTTCGAAAAAAGTTGAAAGAAGACAATTAGAACAAGTTATGAAAGAAAGTTGTGAAATGGCCTGAAGATCAGCATAAGGCCATACAAAAGATGTTGGTGACAGTAGCTCGTAGCCTTCAGGATCAGGGATAAAGTGTGAATTGCATCAGAGTTTTATCACCAGAGAAGCTGAAATTCCAGCACGTGGTATTGATCCTTACACGTTCCCATCGAAATAGAAAGCAATAAAAAACATGTTCTCAACTGAGAATGTTAAAAAATTAGAAAAGCCAGTTTCAAATTATTCTACTACAATGTAATATCATTCAATATAGCTGATAGTGATCCTTAATACCAGGTAAACTATTGGGGAGGCGGGAGCAGGTGTAAAGGCCCTACGGGGTACCAGATTGGTATCTCTATTTGAGGAGGAAATGAAAAACAATTGAAGTATATATTGCTTCAATAAAAGCAAAATAGCCGCAATATGGTTGCACGGTAATGTGTGATGGCAGGAGTTCCTGAAATAAAAAGCCTATTATTAATTTCATGATTTATTGTGATAGAAATATGATCTACCGTACTGTTCATACTACGAATATCTCAAAGACTGCTTATTATATATTCTCTCTGATGAACAAAGTTGATGAAGTTGGTGAAAAAAATATCGTGCAGGTTGTAACATACAATGAGACAAGTTTCAAAGCAGCTGGTCACTTGTTGATGGAGAAGAGAAAGCATTTGTTTTGATTTTCCTGTGCAACACATTACATTGATTTAATACTTGAAGATAATGGTTCGACGAAATTATTCAAAGAGATATTAGATGATGCTAAGATGATTACATCATTCATTTACAATAACCTCAAAGTGGTGAAATGAAGCAATTTACCAGAGAAAGTTATTGAGACCAGGTATAACACGATTTGCTACCAAGTTTATTTCTATTGAAAGCATTAATCGCTATGAATAAGATTTGAAACGAATATATACAAACAAATAGTGTGAATTCAATAAGGAAAAAGTAGAAGAAGCGTGAGAGATAAGGTTTATAATCTTATTTTGACTGACCGGTTCTGAAAGAAAGCAAGACAAGTCCAAAACATTATGAATCTTCTTGTTAGAATCTTGAAGATAGTGGATCTCTATGAGGTTATGGATAGAACAAAATTGACTATAAAGACATCAAATAAGAATTGAAAGAAGTATTGGGATATCATTGATAAAAGATGGGAGGGACAATTGCATAGACATTTGCATGTTACTGATAATTAATTTACCTACTTATAATTCATATTTGTTGACTAGAAATTGAAACTATCATATTACAACTAACATGTGTTTATATTATTGCAACATATTTTTTAAATCCAGCACTGTAATATTCAAAATATTTTTCTACCCATCCAGAAGTGAGAACTAGATTAAAGGAAGTCATTAAAAGATTGGAGCCAGATTTGAATAAATAAGCAAGAGCCATTAATGAGGTATGCTATCTAATAATTTATTTCTTTTAGCGACATTATGTTATGCATATGCAAATATTAACACTTACGATGCGAATTCTCGCAGATAAAATTATTTGTGAATGGAGATAGAGCATTTGAAAGTTCGCTAACCAGAAAAGTAGTGCAACAATCTCTTCCAGCTGATTGGTAGATTAACTATAGCGAAGAAATTCCTAATCTACAGAAAATTGCCATTAAAATTTTAAGCCAAACATGTTCTTCATCAGATTATGAAAGACATTGAAGCATATGATTGCTGATTCATACAAAAATGCGCAATCAGTTCTAATGAAAAAGTTGCATAAACTATTGTTTGTGCATTACAATACGCGACTGCGAGTAAAAAACTTGACATGCCAACGCGACACTGATAATTATTACAATCCAATTGATCTGAACCATATTTTCTATGATGATATATTGAATGAGTGAATTCAGGAGGGAGAACAACCGATATTACCACCAGAGAACTTAGGTTAGTTGGATGAAAGTATTTGTTGTAGTGACGAAGTAGCAGTGATAGTGGTGATGATGATGACGACAGTGATGCGATGATGGCGATGATGATGGCGGTGATGATGATGGCGGTTATGGTAGTGATGATGGTAATGATGAAGTGACTTATGATTTTGGTGGAAACCAATGAGATGGTGCTAAGTCATGGGATTCAGATTATTATGTCACACAAGATACAAATCATAGAGGCTGACCAGGGATTTCATAATAGCGTAGGCATTTGAATAGGTTGGTTGAATTGAGTTTTAACAATGATTATTCAAGTGGACATGATAATTACTCACATGGTTATCATAGTCTTGAAGGTCATTTGCAGGGCCAAGCCAACATTAAGGTGGATATTATGATCGTGCTCGACAGAGACATAATGATCATGGTGAATATTCTAATACTCATTATTCTAGCACTAGTGAATATTTTACTAGCAGCGCTGAATATCGAGATTTTAGGTATTATCATCATGGAGCTGATATTGTACAACCTCCACTGTCATATTACTCTGTTGTTGGATCGTCTAAGCAATCATCTCAGCTACCAGATCTCACCAACATACTATTATCCTTATGGAAACTATATACATGATTCTTACACTTATCGCAGGGATAATGACAGATGATTTGGTGCCTCATCGCAATTCAATGTGGAAATGACTACATAAGCAAGTATTTATGAACGTATTTTGTGCAATTTACTATATTATGTATGTATTTTGATATGTTTCTACTGACGACATATGTGTGATGGTTAGCTGAGTCTTGGGCATGTGATACATAAATACTGATGTCTACAATTTTTTTAAAGATTTGTCGTGATTTTTTCAGGAATTTTTGAGCTTTCAATGTAGTGTTTTGCGCGTATCGCCCGAGATCGATCCAAGATGCCGCGACCGATACATCTCAGTGCCCATCGAGTCGGCAGCCGAGATCGCGACTTTGAACCATGACGTGAAGCGGCGTGATGTCACTATCGATGAATGTGCGACATGAAGCGGCATGAAGTTCAGGAAGATGGAAGACCTTTTCATTTATCCGTAGGTAATCATTAGTTATTGTTGTGCCCGGTGACAACCAACTGAAGATCTCACAAATCTCCAAGCACAAAGAATACCCAACAGCACAAATAATCACCAGAAGAAAGCACAAAACGCAAACAACCAATTTAACGAGGTTCGGCCTCAACGCCTACGTCCTCGGGGCAATCAGAAGAGAGATTAATTTACTTGGAAGAAGATTATAATGACTAGCAGCCTCTTTGAATGCAAGAGAGCTCCAGCCTTTTCCTTCTCAAGGATCTTCAACAAGATACAAACCCTAGAAACCAACAACCCTTAAATACAACAGATTTTCGAATCAACAGAAATTACCCGCACCCGACTATCGGTCGACCGGGCGGTCGACCGACCCTTCCACCAGTCAACCGGTCGGTCGACTGGGTGCCCAACAGAGAGTTGGGTGCTTTCAGTCGGTCGACCGGACGGTCGACCGAGCTCTTTCCCTGTGCACGTTGTGCACATCGGTCGACCGCGCCGGTCGACCGATATTCTGCTTGTGCGGCAGTCGACCGGGCCGGTCGACCGCAGAACCTGTTCTGCTGCTGTTGTGTTATTTTCTGCTGCTGTTTCCTTCTGCCTTTTCGTCGTCGACTTCATTGGCGATCACCTCGACGACCCCTCGGCAATCCATGTCAACTTCCTTAGCAATGTTCTCTCTTTCCAACAATTCTCCACCTCGGCGAAGATTTTTCAAAATCTGAGCCGATCTCCAACGAACCCCAGTCTTTCACCTGGCGAAATCGACACACGATCTCGGCGAAATCAACACACGATCTCGGCTTGCGCGCACTGGACGAAATCGACACACGATCTCGGCGAAATCGACACACGATCTCGGCTTGAAATCTTTAGCTCAGCTATCCCTGGAAAAACATCGCACATGCTTTCCTTGCACTTCACCTTAGGAGAATTTTCATACATGCCGATCAGCAAACTGTGTGCTTCCACTCCGCAACTTCACGACCTCACGAAGACTTCTCATGAGCCAACACTAACTCTCCAACTGACTAGCTCTATCTAGTCTACCTGTCTTCCACTGATGGTCCACCAAGTCTGTGTAGAGCACACCAAACATCATCGGCTTCAACTGGATGCACACCACTCCTTATGCAAACTCAACATCTTCTCATCGGAAGATCACCTGTTCATCGAGACTACAACACCTCACCTCTCCATGAAGTCCAACTGGCCACAACGCTTCACCTCTACGTGTCTCCATGAAGCTCCAAACGGCCACAACTCTTCACCTCTACGTGAAGATCCAAACAACTTCTCGAGAACCCAAATAGCTTCATATGAGTTGCATCACCAAATGGCTGCGCCTTTACGGCTGCCTACGTACCTTTGCCCAAAAGGATCAAGCCAACCGTAGTTCATTTAGATGAGCTTCATCAAGCTCAAGCACTTGCACCTCTATTTGCAACAGTGAACCTGTCTGACCGAGTCATATGAACCTCTTCCCGACCATCATGGAGGACAACGGCCTTCAACTTTAGCTTGTCACGATTACAAGCTTGAGATTCATGCTTCTTTCCCCACAAGCGTGGTTTCACCTTTGTTCCTATAGCTGCAAACAACTCGACATCCTCAACAATGTCGTCAACCTGTTCAGCATCACCTTTGGTATCATGATCTCCACCCGGTGCCACCTCCGATAAAGTCTCCTTTGATGCCGAACCAACTGGAGATGATGGAGTAGCATCAACCTCCACCCGCTGCGATCCTTCCTTGGTCTTCGTCCTCTCCACCTGCTGAGAGACGGTGGACTTCAACACTGAAGTCTCTCCAAAAGTGACATTCCTACTCATCACGATCTTCTTGTCTTCGGGGTCCCACAACCTGTAGCTGTTTCCCTTGACGCCTAAATAGACAAACCTCTTTGCTCGTGGATTCACCTTGTCATTCTTGGCACTGAAGTAGGCCGGACTCCCAAACTCCCGCAGCAAACAATGATCTTGAGCAGCTTTCTCAGACCAAATTTCCAATGGAGCTTTACCTCCAATCGCAGTCGATCTGTTCATGAGATGGCTAGCATACTCGGTCGCCTCAGCCCAAAACGACCTGTCTAATTCTGCATTAGACAACAACCTCCGAACCTTCTCCAGCAAGGGACGGATCACTTCTTTAGCCAACCCATCTGTACCTATTGTGAAGTGAGTTGCAATACCTGTGTTCTGGCCAAATCGTAAGAACTGGTACATGTCTTTTCCAACATTACCAATATGAAGCTCCTTTATCTTCCTACCTATCTGCCTCTCCATTTTTCCTCTCCACTTCACCAACACATCTAGGGCTTCACTCCTTTGTCTCATGGGATATATCCAAACCTGCCTAGATGAGCCATCAATAAATGAGACAAAGTACCTGTGACCTCCCAGCGATGCCGTCTTAGCAGGTTCCCATATGCACATGTGAACACAATCAAGAAGACCTTCATTGTGGTGAGTACTGGTGCTGAATCTCACCTTCTTGTCTAGAACGTTGTGTCCACTTTCCGACTTGCAGGTAGCAGCACCTTCCATTTCCTTCTTTGCAGGAGCTCGCAAAGATTCTTCTTCTTCCTGTCTGACCTTTCCTTGCCAGACATCCGGGCCACCATCATCTGAAGAACTCGAAGTCTCCACCTGATCTGTAATCATACTACCCTTTAAGTAGTAGATGTTGCCTTGGCGGACGCCCTTCATCACCACCATCGAGCCTCTGATCATCTTGAGAATACCATCTCGAAAAGATATCACCATACCCGATGCTTCCAAAGTGCCAACTGAGCTAAGATTCCTTTTGAGATGAGGTACATACCTCACCTCCTTCAACTCTCGAACTATCCCATCATCCATCTTGATGCGAACTGTACCCATCCCTTCTATATTACACGGATGGTCATCCCCCATGACCGTGTAACATCCATCCAGCTTTTTAAAGCTAGAAAACCAGGCCCTGTTTGGGCACACATGATGGTGGGTCCGCTATCCAAGATCCACTCAGCACTATCTGAGTTACTAATAGTAGGGGTAGTAACCGAGAGAGAGAACACTGAAGAGTCATCATCCGATCCATCTGCCTGTGCGAGATTCGCCTCGGTCTTTGACTCCACCTTCTTACCTTTGGCCTTCGGATATTCTACTTTCCAGTGTCCTAATTCCTTGCACAAGGTACACTGATTCCTTTTCAGATTTCTGAACCCCGACCTGGACTTAGATCTTCCTCTAACCTCCTTGCCCTTCCTCGATGAACTGCTGCCTTACTTTCAGTGCCTCCGCCGATGAGCTTGACCTAGAAGGATGTCTCTCCTTCTTCCTCGTCTCATAACTAGTCAGTGCAGACGACACCTCATCATAATCCAAGGTCTGCCTTCCATTGATGAAGGTCAGAGTGAATGTCTCATACTCCTCCGCCGGGAGTGAGTTCAGAAAGATGATCGCCTTATCTTCCTCTTCTATCGTGACATCCACGTTTACCAAGTCTGTAAGAAGCTTCGTATATAGGTTTATGTGCTCATTTACTGTGCTCCCCTTCTTCATCTGAAAACTATACAGTTTACTCTTAAGCTGCAACCTGGACTCAACACTCTTAGTCAGGTATTTCTTCGCAAGGGTTTCCCACAGTTTCTTCGCCGACGTCTCATGTTGTGCAAGTTATTTTATGTCTTACGACAAACATGAACGTATCAATCCACATGCCGACCTGTTCATCTTTGCCCACTCTTCATCAGTGGTCGTGTTCCTCTTCTTCTCCAATAGGAGAGTGTCCTCGAGGTTCGATGCATTCAGCGCATCCATAACCTCACATCTCCACGTCCCGAAGTTATTAGTACCATTGAACTTCACCACGTCGATCCTCGGATGAGGATGCATGGTCTTAACCGAAGTACTTTCCTCTGCCATTGAGATTTCTGATCCTCTATCTATGCGGAAGAATAACCAACTGGAAATAGATCTATACTTCAGATAAAAATTAGATTTTTACCTTTCCCTTGAAACCCTAGATCGAGTTTCTCTCCTGATCTACTTCACCACAGATTTCACGAGCCCTCCTTGCGTCCTCCTGAGATCGACACACGATCCCACAAACACCAATACCTCTGATCTGAGATCGACACACGATCTCCACCGAATCAGATCTAGAACTCTCCGAATCTCCAGAAATCCCAAGCGAAACCTGGAAGCTCTGATACCACTTGTTGTGCCCGGTGACAACCCCAAGAGGATCTCACAAATCTCCAAGTACAAAGAACACCCAACAGCACAAATAATCACCAGAAGAAAGCACAAAACGCAAACAACCAATTTAACGAGGTTCGGCCTCAACGCCTACGTCCTCGGGGCAATCAGAAAAGAGATTAATTTACTTGGAAGAAGATTACAATGGCTAGCAGTCTCTTTGAATGCAAGAGAGCTCCAGCCTTTTCCTTCTCAAGGATCTTCAACAAGATACAAACCCTAGAAACCAACAACAGCCCTTAAATACAACAGATTTCCGAATCAGCAGAAATTACCCGCACCCGACTGTCGGTCGACCGGGCGGTCGAACGACCCTTCCACCAGTCGACCGGTCGGTCGACTGGATGCCCAACAGAGAGTTGGGTGCTTTCAATCGGTCGACCGGCGGTCGACCGAGCTCTTTCCCTGTGCACGTTGTGCACATCGGTCGACCACGCCGGTCGACCGATATTCTGCTTGTGCGGGCGGTCGACCGGGCCGGTCGACCGCAGAACCTGTTCTGCTGCTGTTGTGTTATTTTCTGCTGCTGTTTCCTTCTGCCTTTTCGTCGTCGACTTCATTGGCGATCACCTCGACAACCCCTCGGCAATCCATGTCAACTTCCTTAGCAATGTTCTCTCTTTCCAACAGTTATTTTCTTTCATCTCTCATCTTTTCTCAAAATCTTTATACCCCCTCTTTCGTTTTACATCAAAAAGATAAGAGCGCCCTGTTGGAGATGGGGGTTATTTAAAGTTCATGGTAGTTTAGTGTAAACCTTTTCTCCTATCACTCCCTTCACTCTCTTAACTTGAAGGATGCTGCCAGCCCTAGATCGACCTTGACCCGAACATGAACGGTTGAGCTCTGGCTAGCAAACGTCAGGGTAAATTTTTTTCGAGTTGGGTAATGAAAAAGAGAGATGTGTACTGGAGCAGCTCTTGATTGGCCTTAATCTAACAGAACCAGATCCGACCGCAGCCTCAGTTTGAATCAGTCACAACGTCTATACTAAACCTCCAGTTTACTTCTCCCTTCAAGATAAATTGATCTTAGTGGTCAATGAAGAAACTTTATGCCAACATCAAGATTAATAGATTAATTGATCTCACAAATTGCACAGCCTTTTATTAATAAAAGAATTCAACCCAGGTGAATTCAACTAGTTTTCTAGCTCCAGTTTTAATGACACA
Source organism: Agave tequilana (assembly GCA_038442645.1). Classification (NCBI taxonomy): domain Eukaryota; kingdom Viridiplantae; phylum Streptophyta; class Magnoliopsida; order Asparagales; family Asparagaceae; genus Agave; species Agave tequilana. The sequence continues at coordinate 184,099 of JAVJIF010004069.1, forward strand.
CTACTGATTCTATTAGGTATGTTTATTCTTGTAAGTAAAAATGTCCAGGTGAAAAGGGCTCCATCTTCAACATGAAAAATGAGAATTTATCGCTTGAGCAAACACATACATTTCACTAGATTATTTTCTACTACTTAATAATTATGTATTTCCCATACAACATCAGAATCTGCAATGTTAAGTGTTAACAACATAAAATCATGTATAATTATGTGAAAAAACTCAACAGGAAATTGTTTTTGGATGACAACTAATCAAACATTTCATATATGGCATGGAATTATAAGTTAGTAATATGCAAATCAAGTCCATAAGTCATAAGTCATCAAACTGGGAAATTCCAGATTACAGTGATTGAAGACTGAATCATGACATTCGTGTTATGGCTATGGCTAAGATTGTTAAGTCGTGGAGCCTAATTATTGCCTCGACGATTTGTTAGCCTACACAGAGTCATTACGCGGATCGACCTGTGCGGTCAGGTCGCCGTGGGCGTTGAAAGGGGGCCGGGAGCCTTAATCCCGGGGGCTCGTGGGGCGGAATCCCCAGACCAAATTATTTTAAGAAATTCCCCTTGTAGATCCCGAAGTGAGTGTGAAGCACTCTGATAAAGAGATTGGTGAGTTTGGAGCTTCAGGTTGAGCGCAAGGTCAGAGGCTTGCTCAGAGTAGCAGCTTGATATCACTCCGGAGGAGCATTCCGAAGCATCTATCTTGAGGAGCACTTCGAAGCGACAGTGCTGAGTAGCGCCTCAGAGATGCATAGCGGCGAAGCAGTTCAGTCTGGAAGCTTCGTAGCCCTTGAAACTTGGGAACACGTGTCAAGAGTAGTTTGGTGATTTCACAACTTGTAACCCTAATTTTCTTTATAAAAAGAGACGTGTCATCATCATGTTTAAGAAAGTAGATGCATGTGTATGTCATTGTAAATACAAAACGATTGTGAGGTTATCTCTTCTTCTCATGTAATCTCTCTGATAATATAGCAGATTTGCGTGCGGTTATGTGATTTTTCCCAATTTGAGTTTTCCACGAAAAATTCTGGTGTGTAATGAGTATGTGATTTGTGTTCTTTCTCCTTCTCCAATTCGTTTCCCCAACAAAGATAACAGAGGGCATTCCTTACTCTTGACACATCAATCGAGTAGCTCACAACAGTTAAGGGAGGAAATTCTAGTTCCATATAATTTGGCTTCACATAGACAAGCCCCCATGTTTTATCACCTTTTCTGGAACCTTATAGCATACCAAAACAGCTCCATTATTGATAACCAATTCGGATCCTCCTTGAGCAAAGTCCAAACTCACACACATTCTCCAGACTGAATGAAATCAAGCAACACAAATTCTCATCCAGTTTCCATCAACCTGAATACTTCAAAACGGCGCCTCAACCAATTCTGACTCACCCTATTCATACAACGCAGTGGTCATCTAAAATCTTCCCAGATTCAAAAAATAAGGTCTCCTTTTAAAAGCCTCACGTTACAATTATAAGTTGGTTCTCCTCCATTCCTCTCAAACACTCGTAACCAAAGAACATCCAAGATGCATTAAACACCCACGGTCCCCAAGCCCTTCCATAACAAAAATTTGAAATGCGGGGTGAACTAAATAATCAACCACTAATAAGTCTTGATCCTCATCAATATCATTGAACGTTGAGATCAGCTCCTACTTCCCCGTGGAAATATCGAAACTCAAGTATGCATTTCCCTTACCCCTCCTCTAACTCCCTTGTCAACTTAATGACAATGTTTCCCATCTCTTTCCTACCCTTCAAGCCTCACAAGCTCAAACTTGTAAACTATGAACCTCACTTACCCACATCACTCGCCATTCGACAATCTTATACATCCCGTCGTACACATCCACCATATTCATTAGGCTCTTCTCACACGGTCACACCTCAACCCTTAATGACCCGAATCTCGATCCCATAATTGCAACTCCTCTCCAAAATAAGATTCTCACCTTCCAGCTTCTCAACTTTGCGCCTTATCTCATACGTCCTTTTTGATTGTGTTGACGAAAAAAGAATGAGACAAGGGACAGTGGTGATCAAAAGCTGAAACTTACTTTGGAGAGAAGTTGCAATTATAAGACCGAGATTCAGGTCATTTAGAGTTGACTTGTCAGCACAATATAAAAAGAAAAATGAGACAAGATATAATGTTGATCATAAAATGGAAGGCATGAATCTTGCTTTGGAGAGTAGTTGCCATTTAGGAATCAAGGTGTGGGTCATTCAAGGGTTGAGCTGTGAGCAAAGCTCGACAAATATTTTTTTTTTTTTGTGTGTGTGTGTGTGTGTGTGTGTGTGTGTGTGTGTGTGTGTGTGTGTGACGGATTATATAATGTTGTCAAGTGGTGGAGTGAGGTCGGGAAGTCTGGAATCACAATTTACAAGTTTAAACCCGTGAGCTTGAAGGACAAGAGGAGATGTGGAGCACTATGGTTAAATTGGCAGGGGAATTAAAAAGAGGGGTAGGCGAGGGGTAGGCGGAATGCATACTTGAGTTTTGAAACCAAGAGAAAGGAAGCGACCGCAGAATTCAATGATATCAATGGGGATTGAAACTCGTTGTTGTTTATTACTTAATTTGTCCCAAGTTCCAATCTTTTGTTATGAGAGGATTTGAGGCAATAAGTGTGAGTGTACTCCGATTGTTCTTTAGTTATCAGTGTTTCGAGAGAAATGGAGGAAAGCCGACTTATGATTATCACGGGAGGCTTTTAAAAGGGATTTAGTTTGTGAATGTGCCAGACTGTGAATGCCCACCAATTTACATGAGTAAAGTGAACGAGAAGGGGTTGAGGCACATTTTTGAAGTATTCTGGTCAATATAAATTGGATGTTCTTTCAGGCTTGTCTGAGTTTTATTTAGTGGGATCTTTCTCATGAACGAGTCTAAGTCGGTTGCCAACAAAGACTTGGTGTATCCTAAAAGGTTTCCTAGAAGGTGGGAAGAACGGAGAGACTTGTCTATGGTGAAGCCAGATTATGACAAAACCAAATTTCCTCCATTACCCAACATGAGCTACTCGTTTGATGTGTCAAGAGCAAGGAATGCTGCTATCATCTGAGACAGTCGTAACGAGGGATCACAATTATGACCTGACCCAGTTACCCTGCCAAAACTCGATCTGTATAATTTGCAGGTTTGGGCCAAGCATATGAGTTTAGGCATGAGTGAGTCGTCCCGCCTAAGAAATATATCAAATGAGCTGAGTTGACTTTGAAGGTTAACCCATTTAATCAGCTTATAACTCATTTATTTAAGACATACAAATTTTGAAACCCTAGTCACATAGAAATCAGAAGGTAAATAGATGTAAAACTTGGATCGCAATCACCTTCAATCAGGGAAACTAGGGTTTAAATTTTGAGATTTAAGAAAACTGGATAGAATTTTGGATTTCCACCTCTTGCATAGGCTTCATACCCAAAACTCAAGAGCAAAGACAACTCAAAAATTTAATTGAAATATTTGAGGAAGTTTAAATCATTCAATAATTCAAAAGAGAAGTCTAGGGGCCTTTTTATAGGCTTTACAAAAAAAGTACTTCTAGGGAACAACCGATGTGGTACTAAACGCCCATATAATAGAAACACCTACTAAAATAACTATTTAAAATAAAACAAGTCAAAAATAATAAGGTTTAAAACCAAAAGACTGCAATATGTCACTTTCTGGATCTGGAATAGACTCGATCGAATCGCCCTAAGCGGTGTGATGTCCTAATCAATTCCCCTGGGGTGGGAAGAACTCGAACCTCTCGAGTGTGTGGTAGAAAGCTGCTGCTGACTGTGGTAATGCTATAGTAAGTTGGGGTCAAGCTGTCTAAAGTCCTCAGTAATCCAAGAATTTTCTGAATCAGCTCTTCTTTTCCGCTTAATGAGATAACATCGTGTACCTCCGTCCTAGTAGAGACAATCTGATCATCTAAAATAGAATCTATATTTCTACTGCATAAAGTAATTTTGGAGGAAGTGGAAGTAAGGGGGCTCAAAGAAAGAAGATCATGGGTAGGTTCTTCCATGAATGGATCAGACAGGGTATCAAATTACCTTTATATAGAACCAAGTTCTCAACATTAAAAGTACAACTGATACTAAAGTTTGGTGAGAGATCCATCACATAAGCATTTGAATTGATCTTCTTGAGGATTCGAAATGGTCATACATTTCGCACGTGTAATTTCTTCACAGTTTCCGAAAGGAAACTGCTCGGGTCTCATGCAGACTATCACATAATCACCGACATTAAATATCTTGCTTTATAATCAGTATTATTTTTCATTATCTTCTCTCTCTCTCTCTGATCTCCTCATGTAGTGCACGTATATGAGATAAAAATGCCGATGCAGAGTCTGATACCCTAGAATGATGATAATTCATAGGAACTAAATCAATTGGTTGCCTAGATTTAAAATCAGTTATTGTCTCGAACGAACTAAGACTTGTGGTCCTATTGACAAAACAAATGTTTTAAAAACCCCGTTATGTAACTTGTTATAACCCGTTACAGAACAGAACGTAACGACACCCAGTCGTTATATAACACTCGCAAAAAATGCAGTTCCCAGTAACTAGCGTTTTTTGGAACGTTATGAACGTTATGTTATGAAAATAACGTAACGTTCGCAACTCACGTAATTTACACAGTTTGCTAAATATAAAACAGCGAAGCGATTTCTCTCTTCAGACCAAATCGACATGAAATCCTAAAATGGCGACGATAAGTGAAGCATTGAAGCACCCCGGTTCCTCCTCTTTCTGCAGGCGACGGCGACGGCAGCGATGTCTCTCTCGTGCGGTTCCTCCTCTGTGGTTCCTCTTCAATTAATCTCTCATCGGCGAGCATCGAAGCACCCCAGTATCTCTCTTCAATTGACGAAGAACTTGTCATCATAATGCTCCAAAAAATTAAAAAACCACACACCTCTTCAATTGACAAGGAACTCGTTGTCGATCTCTCTTCAATTGATGAGAAATCGCACGATATCGGAGCACCTCAGTTCCTCGATGCTCCCTACAAATTATTGTGAGGCTTGTTAAATGTGTTATATGTTGTTTTGATATTTTTAGATTTTTTTAAAAAAATTTATTTATAAAAATTCTTAAATATAGTATATATATTTATTTTTATTAAATAAATATTAAATCGTGTAACCTATGTTATGCGTTACGTTATAACCTATGTTAACATAACAAAGGAAAATGTTATTGTTTCGTTATCGTTATTTTAAACATTAGACGGAACCATTGTGTGTAAATTCGGTCATAGGCAAAATTAGATCCCAAGTTTTTAAATTTTTCTGAACAAGACACCTAAGGAGATTTCTTAAAGTTTTATTAACTACCTCGGTTTGCCCATCAGTTTACAGATGAAAGGCTGTCGAAAATTTCAGTTTGGTTCCTATCTTTTGACACAGTGTTTGCCAAGAATAGCTAACAAACTTGACGGTTCTATCAGACACCATGGTTTTTAGGCAACTCATGTAATTTGAAGACATGATCAAAGAAAAGGACAGGTACCGGACGCATCTGAAGTTTTAGTACACGGAATAAAGTGAACCATTTTGGAGAATCTGTGAACCACTACTAGGATAGAGTCACGCTTTTTCTGCATTTTTGACAATCCTAATATGAAATCTAACCTCATGTCTTGTCAGAGGGGAGAAGAGTGTAAAGTCTGGTAATCTGTTTTTGTTGTTGGCTAAGTAACACGTGCGACACTGGCCAACGACCTTAGCGACATCCACCCTCTTCAAGCTCGACCAATAGAATCTGTGCTCAACAACCAGCCTCAATCGTCTTGTTTTAATCAAGTGTCCAGCTAGTCCTCCGACATGCATTTTTTCAAAAGAGAAAATTCCTAAGGGTTGTACGGGAAATACATAGCTTATGAAACCTGAATAAATATCAGTCTTGTAACAGAAAGTCGTCTATCTCTCAAACAGAACTATCCTGCAGCGTGACATATATTTCCCCAAAGTCGGGGCATGATTCATACTCCTTTTTCAACCTCTCGAACCCGGTTAGTTCTGCACTCATAACTTCCAAAATCATTATACGCTGGCTGAGCGCATCTGCGACCTTGTTCGCAATTACCGCCTTATGTTTGAGGACAAATGTATAATCCTGAAGGAATTCAACCCACTCGCTGTGTCTCGCATTTTGCCTCTTTTGGGAGTTGATGTACTTTAGCGCTTTTGATCCGAATACAACACAAACTCCTGCGGTAGCAGACTATATCTCCAGTAGCGCAAAGCCTATACAATCACATAAAATTCCTTATCATACAAGAAGTATCGTTATCGGGCGTCATTTAGTTTCTCGCTGAATAAGCAACGGGATGGTTCTCCTGACTCAACACACCACCTATCACTAACCCTGATGCGTCATATATTACTTCAAAAGCCTTCCAAAAATCAGGGAGAACGTATAATTAGGGCTTCAGTCATCATCCTCTTCATTTCCGAAAAGTCTTGGTGGCGGCAATAGTCTACTGAAATCCATCACTCTTCAAACAGTCTGATGTCATAATAGCGCTAAAATTCATTATGAACCGACAAAAGAAAGTGGTTAACCCGTGAAAACTCCTGACTTTCCTAATCGTTCGGGGTTGTGGCCACTCAATGATTGCTTTCACTTTTTCAGGGTCCGCAGAAACTCCCTCAGATGAAAACATAAATTCTAGGAAGATAACTCTATCTGTACAGAAAGCATACTTCTTTGGGTTTGTAGAGAACATCTCAGTTTGGAGTGTGCGAAGGACTTGCCTCAGATGGTTCATGTATTGCTCCTGAGTTCGGTTGTAAAATCAGTATATCATCAAAGTACACCATTACGAATACCGATAAATGGCCGAAACAATTGAGTCATCACTCTCATGAAGGTGTTAGGAGCATTAAACAATTCAAAAGGCATCACCAACCATTCATAAAGCCAATCTTTGTTCATAAAGGCAGTTTTTCATTCATCCATTGGCTGAATTCTAATTTGGTGGTATCTCTCTTAAGATCAATTTTGGAGAAGATTGTGGCACCTGACATCGAATCTAGCACATCATCAAGACAGAAAATGGGGAAACTATACTTGAAAATGATCTTATTGATTGCGCGGCTATCCACACACATACGCCATGTATCATCCTTCTTTGGTGCCAAAAATGCGGGAACCGCACAGGGGCTCAAACTTTTTTTAATGAATTCTTTGTCAAGTAATTCTTCTACCTGCCGTTGTAACTCTGCGTGCTCAGCTGGGTTCACCCTATAATGGGACAGGTTTGGTAAAGTTGCTCATGAAACTAAGTCAATGTAGGTTGAATGTTTCCATTAGAGGCAACTCACCTGGCAGATCTTTTGGAAGGACTTCAGAAAATTCTTTCAGTATAAGTTTAATGTGTCCTAGGATCTGCATCTCGATCTCGGGCTCAGCTTCTCGAGCCACAAGTGCATAGCAAATCGAACATTCATTCAAGCTCATTTTAATTTGATCGTAGCTAATCAAGTTCATTACCATCTTATCTTTGACCTTATCAATCTTCTTTTCAGGCGCTAGTGCATCCACTTTCCCTTTGCCTTTATCAATCTTCTTTTCTGGGGTTGGTGGTTTAAGTTGATTCGGCATTAGCTTCACCTTCTTACCGTTATAGACGAACGAGCATTAGTTGGTATGTCCATATATGGTCACTTCTAAGTCGAACAACCATGGTCGTCGCAAAATAATATGACCAGCATCCATAAGGAGTATGTCACACCACACGTTATCTGTACGCAAACTGAATGAGAATTTGACATCTCTCCTGAACTTTTATGGATGTAGGTCGATCTATGTAACCTTGTAGAGATTTGGATATTTCACCGATTTCATCCCTAAGGTGGTGATTAATTTCAATGTCACGGCGTTGATGCAACTGCCATTATCCATATCACCTTCCTTGTTCTCAATTTTTATACAGGTTTGAAATATGACAGTTCTTCTCTGGTCATTGAGTTGCTCAGGTTGTGCTAAGTTGCGCCTAAGTACTCCTAATTGCGCTCAGTTGACGCAAACGGGGAAGCGAAGAAGACAAGCGATGCGGGCCAGATCTCATTGACGAACCGTGAAGAGAATCTTCAGGTAGGGATAATCACTTGAATCCAAGAGGAAGACGACCCGAATCCATGAGAGCCAAAGAGAATAACTCGAATCCACGAGCAGTTCGGAGGAAAATCTCAATTTTATTAATCAATATTAGATCCCAAAATAGAGAATACAAAAGGCCTATTATAGGCTTACAATAACTCCTATTCTATCTATGAAAACTAAATTCAAAATAAAGAAAGATCAAAATAAAGAAACAAAAAATTAATTAGAAACTAATCATAATCCTAACATCTTTAGATATTGCTAATACGCTCAGGTCGGTCAACCAGGCGATCGGCTGACTGCAAGTCCTCGAGTCTCTATTTGTGTCGGTCGACTGGGCAGTCGACCGGTGCACCCTATGTTTGCAGTCAGCTTCTGATCTGGTCGACTAGGCGGTCGACCGGAGGATAGGCTCTGGCTTGTCTTCCTAGGGTCGGTCGACTGGGCTGTCAACCGGCCAACTGGGTGTTCATTTCTGTGTTGTTTGCCTGAATTGCTCGGTTAAGATGGGTCTTGATCTGCATCTCAGCTCTCCTGCATCAGTCCCTCCCTCTTTAAAAGAACTTGCACTCAAGTTCCTATCAAGCTGATGGCATAAGGATATAAACGAGGACAATTTCCTCTTCGTAGACTCTGGAGGCGGTGGTATCGGCCTCATGGCAACTTTCTTGCTCTTTGCGATCGCGGGGGTTATTGGCATCGATGTAGAGGCTTTAGCCGTTGGCTGTATCATTGGTTGACCTACCGTTGTGGAGTTTGGCGAAACACCGTCATCTCCTACGGGCTCTTTGATTGATAAAGGAAGCCTGAAAGGTGGAGCTTTTCTTTGTCACCTCTTTATCTTCATGGCCTTGTTTTGAGTTTCATTGACAGGGAACACGTCTTGGATGGCCACACATTCCTGGATGGGATACCTTGCCTGCATTGCTCAAATTGGTTGTAGAGGATCTGTTGATAATCAAGTGAAAGTAAAGTACTGTGTAGGAGTTGCTTCATGCGTCTCCATATCATCATAGGTTGCTTTCCTTGACGCCTTCTCGAGACTTGCAGTTGGTCCCAACATGCGGTTGCTCCTCCCTTGAGCTTGTAAGCCACAAATTTGACTTGTTTCTCCATGGGAACATAGCCATATCAAAGAATTAATCCACCTCGTAGATCCAATCTAGAAAAGATTCAATATCTAGATTCCCGCTAAAAGAGGGGATGTTAACCTTCATCCGATATTATTGACAATTTAGGTATCGTCCTTCCCTACCATGATTAGGGTAAGAGGCTCTAGACCCCTGTTAAGGTTAGGAAATTCACCTCCCTTATTTGGATTAGGATTAGCGAACCTCCGACACCTTCCTTAGGCGGGGCCATCATCTCCAAAATCATCATAGTGATAAGCAGGGTTGTCGAACTCCTCGCCGGAGAAGTCAATTTGGGGATGTCGTACAGAGTAATTTGGTGGTGTTGGGTATTGATATGGGTGGTATGGGGGAGGTTGATTTGGATAAAGTGGATATGATGGTGGTTGATGTGAGAGTGACAGTAGCGGAGGTTGTTGGTTTAGTGGCGAGGATTGAGGATGAGGATTGTTTGAGAGAGGTGATGGTAGTGGATAAGGATTACCTGATGAAGGTGGAGATGGCAACGGAGGGTTGGTTGTTGGACAATCTAACCCGCTTTGGTTGTTGGACGATCTAGCAGAGGGCTAGGCTGCGATCATAAAGTTTGAGGAAAATCTTCTTGAGTTCCTAGACCACAATATCCATGGTTGATTCAAGAGTGTTGAGCCTCCCTTCAAAAGTATCCATCCTTAAGGACAAATTCACTTGCTCGTTGTTGTTTTCGACCATCGTCGGAGCGTTTATCAAAGCTCTGATACCACTTGACGCAAAGGGAAAGCGAAGAAGACGAAAGACGCGATCTAGATTTCGTTCTAGCAAGCACTGATGAACCCTGAAGAGAATCTTCAGGTAGGGATAACCACTCGAATCCATGAGCGAGACGACCAGAATCCACGAGCCAAAGAGTGAAAATCACCTAGAGGGGGGGGTGAATAGGTGATGAAGCTAATCAAAGGGCAATTTTAAAAAATTATGAAGCAAGTGAATGCAAATGCAATGCAACAATCTCCCAAAACAAGACTAAGAGCCGTATGCCCCTTGCGGGGTTCTGAACTCCTTCCTCCGGCTTCCTCGTAAAATGAGTTAGAGGTGCGCAATGCAACCTTGTTGTATGGGATTTTGATTGACAAGATGAAGTATGATGAAAATGGCAATAGTAATCAAAAACACAAAGTAATAGCAAGGGAAAGTAAACCAATCGCAAACACAAAGATATGTTATCGAGGTTCGAGCACCCAGCTCTACTCCCCGCCTTCCCCAGAAGGATTCTAGCTACTTCCACTATCACAAAGATCAATTACAATGGAGTACCCAACTCCTACAATTTCAGCACAATTGAATTCCTTAGTAATCAAAAGATCACAAACTCTCTCTTTCAAATATCTCTTCCCTTACAAAGGTCCTTAGAGAATATTGAGAAGGAATGAAGCTCTTGTGTAAGTGAAGAAAAATGAAATCAAATCAGAGAGTATTATCAAGAAAACACTTCTGAAATGAGTGAGAAATATCAGCACAAAAACCAAGAAAAATAGCTCTTTTGAATATCACAAACTTGAATTTTTCTCTTGAATAAATGTTGTAAAGAAACTCTCCCCAAACACCCCTATTTATAGGAGAGGGCTAGGGTTTAGGGTTAGGAATTAATTACTGAAGATTAGGAAGTAATTAGTTCCAAATATACCCTCCAACGGATTTTTAATTTCAAAAATCAAGTTTAAAACAGCTATTAAAAAATCTGCCCGTTACTGTTCAACGGACACATCGGTCGACTGGCCCGGTCGACCGATAGTTCAAAAATCCGACCGTTATGAACTATCGGTCGACTGATCCAGTCGACTGAAAAGATACAGAGAGCAAAACAAACTATCGGTCGACCGATCCGGTCGACTGATGCCTGACTGAGACTTAAAATAAAATTCCGGTCGACTGTCGGTAGACAGTCGGTCGACCGACAGACGTGCACACGGATACGTGCACTCTGCCAGGACTCCGGTCGACTGGTGGTAGATAACCGGTCGACCGGCTCAGGCCAAAAGATGAAATAAAAATGGAATTTTGAAGAGATTAATATTTTTATCAAATCTATTTCAAACACAAATTCAGTATATAACATAATAAAGAATTTGTAGAAGAAAGATTTAGTATTAAAATATTTTTGTATATTTTATAAGAAATAAACTTGGAAATGGTATACGCGTGAAAACGTGTGTATTTGAGCTCCAAACCTACTCTCTATTCTTTAACATGCTATAAAGCTAGAAAATAAAACCTAAGGACCTCTGAAGCAATCTTTGAGCCATCCAAATCCTTCCTTGATGTGCAATTTGCCTTCAATGCTTGTTGGAACTTAGAAGTTTTTGCAAAAGCGAAGCGAATGAACTCTAAACATGGTACAAAACCTGAAACTCATCTTAGACAAAAGATTAGTACCAAATAGCACTTATTTGGTTTGTTATCATCAAAACACAAAACAATGGAGAGTGTAACCTCTTGGGCCAACAATCTCCCCCTTTTTGATGATGACAAAACAAATAGGCTATTTACAAAAATATAGGGAGGAGAAAAACTCCCCCTTAAATTATGCTATATTTAAAACATATAAAAATGCTCTAGATACCAATAATTGAAATGATAAATAGAAGTGATGCACCAATTATTGAAGTCAATTTAAAACAACAATACAATACAAATAAAACTCAAAAACTTGCACTTGATATCAAAAACACCAAAAATCTATCAAAAACACCAAAAATCAAAAATTGCTCCTTGATACCAATTTTAAACAAAAATACCAACTAAAATACAAAAACCAAAAACTCATAAAACCAAAACATCATATAAATTCATATGGAACCAAGACCAAATGAACTTATTTTTGTCCATGTAAACTTATTCTCCCCCTTTTTGTCATACATCAAAAAGGGTTAGAAAAACATGTTTAATCAATAATACACATATTTAACTCTCCACAAATAAACGAAAATCTAGCAAAATCAAGTGGTTTTGTGAAAATATCGGCTAGTTGAAAATCGGTGGAAACATAATCAATATCTATATCACCTTTCTCAAAATGATCTCTAAGAAAGTGATATCTAATCTCAATGTGCTTGGTCTTACTATGTTGATTTGCATTTTGGTTAGATGAATAGTACTAGTATTATCACAAAATATTTTAATATTTTTATAATGCAAATCATAATCAAGGAGAGTATGTTTCATCCAAAGGACTTGTGCACAACAAGCCCCCGCGGCAACATACTCCGCCTCGGCGGTTGATAGAGCTACGGAATTTTGCTTCCTAGAGGACCATGAAACAAGACAATTACCGAGAAATTGACATGTCCCACTAGTACTCTTTCTATCTACTCTACAACCCGCATAGTCGGCGTCCGAATAACTAATCATAGAAAAATCTATAGTTTTCGGATACCAAAGACCTAAACCAATCGTTCCCTTAACATATCGAATAATGCGTTTTACGGCAATTAAATGAGATTCCTTGGGACACGATTGAAATCTAGCACAAAGACACACACTAAACATGATATCCGGCCTACTTGCCGTTAAATATAAAAGACTACCTATCATGCTTCTAAACAATTTAATATCAACATTTTTACCTTGTTCGTCCTTATCAAGCTTGGTTGTTGTAGCCATGGGAGTGTTGCAAGCTTTAGCGTCTTCAAGTCCAAACCTCTTCACGAGTTCCTTAGCGTATTTGGCTTGAGAGATGAAGTTCCCATCATGCAATTGCTTGACTTGGAGTCCAAGAAAAAAGTTGAGCTCACCCATGGAGGACATTTTGAATTCTTGTTGCATTACCTTTTCAAAATCCTTGCATAAAACTTCATTAGTAGAACCGAAAATAATATCATCAACATAAATTTGGACAATTAAAATATCATTATCAACATGCTTAGTGAAGAGAGTGGTGTCTACTTTGCCTTTAATAAAGTTATTTGAAATTAGAAAACTTGAAAGCCTTTCATACCAAGCTCTTGGAGCTTGTTTTAAACCATACAAAGCCTTATCAAGTTTGAAAACAAAATCGGGATGAATATGATCGATAAAACCGGGAGGTTGAGAAACATAAACTTCTTCATTAAGAAAACCATTTAAAAATGCACTTTTTACATCCATTTGAAAAAGTTTGAAATTTTTAAAAGATGCATAAGCTAGTGTTATCCGTATGGCTTCAAGCCGTGCTACGGGTGCAAAGGATTCCTCAAAGTCGATTCCCTCAACTTGAGTGTAACCTTGGGCCACTAACCTAGCTTTATTCCTAATGACATTTCCGGACTCATCCATCTTGTTTCTAAAAATCCACTTAGTACCAATTATTGGTCTATCGTGGGGCTTAGGAACAAGGTGTCAAACTTGGTTGCGCTCAAATTGATTGAGTTCCTCTTGCATGGCAAGCAACCAATATGGGTCCGTCTCGGCTTCGAGAATGCCTTTGGGTTCAAAATGAGAAATGAAAGCAAAGTTACCACATAGGTCATGGAGTTTGGAGCGCGTTGTGACTCCTCTTGAAGCGTCACCGATGATGAGCTCCTTAGGATGATTTGTAGCATATCTCCAAGCTTTGGGAAGCGGTTGAGTGCTTTCCTCATTATCCTTTTGAACTTCACCTAAAGGTTCTTGCTTATCTTCTTGAGCGGGTGAGTCCTTCAAGGATAGTTTCTCCATGCTTTCACCTAATGGTTCAATCTCTACAACATTCTCAACAAACACATTAGACTCTTCAAACTTAACATGCATAGTTTCTTCAATAGTAAGTGAAGATCTAATGAAAACTCTATATGCTTTGCTAGTAGAGGAATATCCAACAAAGATAGCCTCATAAGCTTTAGCATCAAATTTACCCAAATTCTCTTTTGTATTTAAAACAAAACACTTGCATCCAAAAACTTTGAAATATGAAACATTTGGTTTTCTAAAATGATACATTTCAAAAGAAGTTTTAGAAGAATTTTTGCATAAATAAATACGGTTTGATATATAGCATGCGGTGTTTACGGCCTCGGCCCATAAATATTGAGGGAGGTCGTATTCACTTATCATTGTCCTAGCCATCTCTTGAAGTGTTCTATTTTTCCTTTCTACAACTCCATTTTGTTGTGGAGTTCTAGGACAAGACATTTCATGCTTAATTCCCTTTTCATCACAATAAGTCATGAAGAGTTGGTTCACAAATTCACCACCTCTATCACTCCTTATTTTCAAAATCGGAAAACCTTTTTCTTTTTCAACTCTTTTTCTAAAAATCTTAAAGTGAGAAAAAGTTTGATCTTTATTTTGCAAAAAGAAAACCCAAGTAAATCGAGAGAAATCATCAACTAAAACAAATGCAAATCTACTTCCATTTAAGCTTTTAGTTTTAGTTGGTCCAAATAAATCCATGTGAATTAATTCTAACGGCCTAGTTGACATGATATCCTTGATTGGTTTAAAGGAAGACTTGGTTTGTTTCCCAAGTTGGCACGCACTACAAATGCGGTCTTTCTCAAAACTCAAGCAAGGAATACCCTTCACCAATTCCTTAGAATTAATTCTAGAAATATGTTCAAAAGATGCATGTCCTAATCTTCTATGCCAAAGCCAAGAATTTTCATCAAAAGCATTTAAACATTTAGTAGAACACTCTACATTAAGCATGTCAATAATATAAACATTATCATCACGAAAACCGGTTAAAATACAATCATTCGATTTAATATCAAAAATCTTACAAGAAGTGTCATCAAAAACAACTTTAAGACCACGATCACAAAATTGACTAATACTAAGCAAATTATGTTTTAAACCATCAACCAAAACAACATTCTCTATAATAGGAGATGAACCAACTTGAATGTTACCTATACCGATGATAGTTCCTTTGGAATCATCCCCGAAGGTGACGGAGCCACCTTCCATGTACCTTGATAGGGTTGTGAAGTTGTTGATATCCCATGTCATGTGCCTCGAACAACCACTATCAAGGTACCACCGCTCCCTACGTCTTGGAGCCTTGGTGTGTACCTACATCAAACATTTTAGGACTTGATTTTGGTACCCACATTTTCTTGGGTCCATGAGGGTTAGAGCCATTAACCCAAACAAGATTATTTGAAGTATGCAATTTATCATAACAAAATTTAGCTAAATGTCCATTTTTGCCACAATATGTGCATCTATACACTCTACCATATTTAAAAGCATAGTGAGTGTGTGATTTGTGAGCATTGGCATTGTGAGCATGAAAAGATTTAGCATGTGTGTGTTGTGGGGTGTGAGCATGAGAAATCTTATCATAAGAAACTTTAGCATGAGAAGTATTCTTTTTAGAAAATTTTTCTTCAAGCTTCTTTGTATTAAAAGCACAATCTTTTAAAACTTTTTCAAAATCATTCATCTTAGATTTAAAACAAGAAATTTCATTATTATCAACAATAGGGGTTTTACCCTTACAAGAAATCTTATAAGCATTAAATTCATTTTGAACAACAACAAGATTGGAAGAAAGATCATCTTTTTCTTTTGTAACCAAAGCAAGTTGAGATTTAAGAAAAGCAACTTCCTTTTGTAATTTAAAGCATTCCATTTTCTTGTTATCATAAGTTTCGGAAAGTTCTACAAAAGCATGAACTAGAACTTCCTTACTCAAATCATCATCTTCATTATCAATAGATTCAAGAGATTGAGGGTTTACCTTGGGTGTGTTTGCCATGAAACACATGTTCGCGGTATCCACTCCCTCTTCTTCTTCGGACTCGCTTTCCGAATCCCAAGTGGCCTTGTAAGCCTTCTTTTCTTCTTGCTTCCTTGGCTTGAAGGAGGAAGTCATTTTCTTCTTGAATTCCGGACAATCGGCCATGATGTGTCCGGGCTTGCGGCAATTGTAGCAAATGATCTTCCGCTCCTCTTTGCCTTCAAACTTTCTCCGGAAATTTTGCTTGTTCTTCCGGTACATCCTCTTGATGTTGCGCACTAGGAGGGAGAGCTCC
This sequence comes from Agave tequilana, assembly GCA_038442645.1. Taxonomy (NCBI): domain Eukaryota; kingdom Viridiplantae; phylum Streptophyta; class Magnoliopsida; order Asparagales; family Asparagaceae; genus Agave; species Agave tequilana. Next base: position 200,339 of record JAVJIF010004069.1, read on the forward strand.
TCATCTTCTTCTTCATCTTCTTCATCATCTTCAATGGTGGATGAAGACTTGAAAGCTATGGACTTTTTCTTTGTTGGAGCCGCCTCTTCTCTTGCCTTCTTCTCCATCTCATGGGTTTTTAGGTTCCCAATGAGATTTATGATGTCCATCTCGTCCTTCTCATTCAACTCCTTTAAGGTGGTGGCCTTGATCTCCCAAGATGGAGGAAGAGCCCGTATCACCTTGCGCACCTTTTTGATCATTGGAGATGACGTCACCTAATGAAGAAAGACCATTAGTGATTTTTGTGAAACGAGTAATCATGCAATCAATGGTTTCATCATCAAGCATCTTAAATGATTCATATTGAGACCTCAAGAGATCTATTTTAGCTCTCTTGACTTGTGAAGTCCCTTCATGCGTGACCAATAAGTGTTGCCAAATCTCATAGGCGGATTGGCAATGAATTACCCGTGTAAGGTCATCCTCATTCAAGGCGGTTAAAAGGGAGTTTTGGGCTTTTGAGTTAGCCTCATATTCTCTAAAGTTGAAGTCGGTCCAAGTGCTTTCATCTTCATTGGGTGCTACATAGGGTTTGGTCAAAGACTTAGCCACTAAACTACCTAGTGATTGTAAAAAGATAGTCATCCTAACCTTCCAAATAGGGAAGTTGAGTCCATCAAATTTAGGTGGGGTTTTAATGTTGTCGGCCATGTTTACTAGTGTATGAATGGATGAATGAAAATGTTGATTAGCAATATTTTAAGGATCTCTCTATGGATGTTAAGCCAAACCTAGAGTCCAAGCTCTGATACCAATTGAAAATCACCTAGAGGGGGGGTGAATAGGTGATGAAGCTAATCAAAGGGCAATTTTAAAAAATTATGAAGCAAGTGAATGCAAATGCAATGCAACAATCTCCCAAAACAAGACTAAGAGCCGTATGCCCCTTGCGGGGTTCTGAACTCCTTCCTCCGGCTTCCTCGTAAAATGAGTTAGAGGTGCGCAATGCAACCTTGTTGTATGGGATTTTGATTGACAAGATGAAGTATGATGAAAATGGCAATAGTAATCAAAAACACAAAGTAATAGCAAGGGAAAGTAAACCAATCGCAAACACAAAGATATGTTATCGAGGTTCGAGCACCCAGCTCTACTCCCCGCCTTCCCCAGAAGGATTCTAGCTACTTCCACTATCACAAAGATCAATTACAATGGAGTACCCAACTCCTACAATTTCAGCACAATTGAATTCCTTAGTAATCAAAAGATCACAAACTCTCTCTTTCAAATATCTCTTCCCTTACAAAGGTCCTTAGAGAATATTGAGAAGGAATGAAGCTCTTGTGTAAGTGAAGAAAAATGAAATCAAATCAGAGAGTATTATCAAGAAAACACTTCTGAAATGAGTGAGAAATATCAGCACAAAAACCAAGAAAAATAGCTCTTTTGAATATCACAAACTTGAATTTTTCTCTTGAATAAATGTTGTAAAGAAACTCTCCCCAAACACCCCTATTTATAGGAGAGGGCTAGGGTTTAGGATTAGGAATTAATTACTGAAGATTAGGAAGTAATTAGTTCCAAATATACCCTCCAACGAATTTTTAATTTCAAAAATCAAGTTTAAAACAGCTATTAAAAAATCTGCCCGTTACTGTTCAACGGACACATCGGTCGACTGGCCCGGTCGACCGATAGTTCAAAAATCCGACCGTTATGAACTATCGGTCGACTGATCCAGTCGACTGAAAAGATACAAAGAGCAAAACAAACTATCGGTCGACCGATCCGGTCGACTGATGCCTGACTGAGACTTAAAATAAAATTCCGGTCGACTGTCGGTAGACAGTCGGTCGACCGACAGACGTGCACACGGATACGTGCACTCTGCCAGGACTCCGGTCGACTGGTGGTAGATAACCGTCGACCGGCTCAGGCCAAAAGATGAAATAAAAATGGAATTTTGAAGAGATTAATATTTTTATCAAATCTATTTCAAACACAAATTCAGTATATAACATAATAAAGAATTTGTAGAAGAAAGATTTAGTATTAAAATATTTTTGTATATTTTATAAGAAATAAACTTGGAAATGGTATACGCGTGAAAACGTGTGTATTTGAGCTCCAAACCTACTCTCTATTCTTTAACATGCTATAAAGCTAGAAAATAAAACCTAAGGACCTCTGAAGCAATCTTTGAGCCATCCAATGCCTTGCTAGTGCCTTCTCTTCTATGATCCTTCCTTGATGTGCAATTTGCCTTCAATGCTTGTTGGAACTTAGAAGTTTTTGCAAAAGCGAAGCGAATGAACTCTAAACATGGTACAAAACCTGAAACTCATCTTAGACAAAAGATTAGTACCAAATAGCACTTATTTGGTTTGTTATCATCAAAACACAAAACAATGGAGAGTGTAACCTCTTGGGCCAACAAAGAGAACAACTCGAATCCGTGAGCAATTTGGAGAAGAATCTCAATTTTATTAATCAATATTCGATCCCAGAATAGAGAATACAAAAGGCCCCCATTTATAGGCTTACAATAAGTCCTATTCTATCTATTAAAACTAAATTCAAAATAAAGATCTAGATAAAGAAACAAAAAATTAATTAGAAACTAAACAGAATCCTAAACATGTTAGATACTGCTGATACGCTCCGATCGGTCGACCGGGCGGTCGGCCAACTGTAAGTCCTCAAGTCTCTATTTGTGTCGGTCGACCGATATCCCTCTGTTTGCAGTTTGCTTCTTATCTGATCGACCGGGCGGTCGACCGGAGAACAAGCTCTGGCTTGTCTTCTTTGGGTCGGTCAACCGGGTTGTTGATCGGCCAGCTGGATGTTCCTTTTTGTGCTGTTTGCCTGAATTGCCCGGTCAACCGGGGCTTCTTCTACCTGGGCCTTTGATGGGTCTTGATATGCTTCTTATCCTGCATCATCGGTCTACACTAGGAGTTAGGTTCGTCACTCCCACAGTTCTAATGCAGCCATTGAACTCATGCTCTTCGGCAAGGCATCCAAGTCATCATCTTGTTGGTGCACAACCACTTCTACATCAATCTCTTCTTGTACATTTTCAATGGGAACTTTCACTAAGAGGGTCTTGATTTAACTCGGGCATTGACTGACAAGGTGTCCATACCCTTGATATCTATAGCATTGGGTCCTTGGGTTGACCTTTGCGGGTTCACTAGTTCTTCTACTATCGGGGGTAGTCGGTTTTGTTAGTATTTGAAGTGCCTCATATTCATTTGAGAAGAATTCGAGTTTTTGGCAGTTTCCTAATACAGATCTATCTCCTATTTTGCTTTGGATACGGGTTTCCTATTTCTCTAAGGAGGTGCTGATTTGAGTTCATGTTGGACTAGAATCATCCCAGGTGCCTATATAAACCCCTCAGGGGTGACCTTATGAAGGTGTGTCAAGAATTCAAGAGAAATTCTAAAATTCCACCATTGAGAGTTATGAGAGAGATCTCATTGTAACTCTTGTATTTTCTTCAGTAAATATTTCCCCCTCTTCCTCATTGATGTAGGCACATTCCCAAATCACAATCTTGTGTTCCTTAGTTGTGTGGTGATTGCTTGCAAGTGGTAAATCTTCTACGTTTCCGCTTCCGCTGCCGAGTCTTCGACGTAGTGTTCCTCTGTTGTTTGATCGATGATAGATCATCAACAATTGGTATCAGAGCGATGGCTAGCAAGACGACCACGACAACCAAAGTTCGAGGTGAAGAAATTCAACGGGGAGTCCAACTTCCTGTTGTGAAAGATGCGAGTAACATCGTTGCTCGTGAAGGAGGGCACACACGAGGCCCTGCTTGGTATTGAGCAGAAGCCATCGAAGATGGAGGATGATGAGTAGAACGACATCGACTTTCGCGCAAAGGCGACAATCATATTGTGCCTATCAGATGAGATCCTCTACAACGTGATGGACGAGGAGACAACTGCTGGTCTTTAGTGTAGGTTGGAGAGCCTGTATATGACGAAGAGTTTGTCGAACAAGCTCTTCATGAAGAAGCAGTTATACAATCTTCGGATGAAGGTCGTTTATTCTACACTCAATGCTTTTAATAGAATTTTAAGCGACTTGTTAGCTCTAGAGGTTAAGCTAGAAGAAGACAAAGCTCTTCTGTTACTCTCTTCTCTTCCATCAAGTTATGACCACTTGGCTACCACCATCATATATGGTAAGAAGACCTTAGAGTCAGAAGATGTCAGGCAGATGCTCCAGAACAATGAGCTGATGAAGAAGAAAGATTCTACGGAGGAGGCCTCCAGATTGTTTGTCAAGGGTCAAAAAAAAGATCAAAGAGCAGGGGACCCAAAAGGGATCCAGAGGCTAACAGTTTCTCTTGCTACTTTTGCAAGAAATCAGGGCACATCAAGAAAAATTGTATGAAATACAAGGAGATGCAGAAGAGGAAATGCGGTAAAGATTCTGATGGGACTAGTACCAATGGAAAGTTAGATCAAGCCGGGGTTATCGAAGAAACAGATGAGGATTTATGTGATATCTTGACAGCTGAGTCAGGAAAAGATAAATACTCAGATGCTTAGTTATTTGACTCAGGGTGCACATATCACATGTGCCCAAAAAGGTAATGGTTCAGTACTTACAAGCCTTATGATGGAGTAGAGGTGGCAAACGGGTCGCGACCCGCCAGACTCGACCCGACCCGACCCGAAGTTAGCGGGTTGGGTTTGGGCTAATCGGGTTTGGATCGTAATCTGGTCGACCCGTCTGACCCGATTATTAAATGGGTCAGGTCGACCCGAACCCGCCAGACTTGCTTGACCCGCCAGATCCAATTATTCTCTCTCCTTCTCAGCCTCCTCCCCTTGATCTCCTCCTCTGCCGCGCCCGCCTCCTCCCCTTCGCCTAAATCAAATTGTCAAAAAATATGCGTAAGATCAGTTTTGAACCCGTGGCCTCTAGTATGTGGAGTTTAGTGTGATGACTAACTATACCACCCAACAATTTAGTAATAAAGTGTAAAGAAATTATATTTAAAATTTAATAATCGGGTCAAATGGGTCGGGTCGGGTCTGGGTCTGAATTTTTGACCCGTATAATAATCAGGTCGGGTCGACCCGACCCGATTATTATATGGGTCGAGCAGTAATCGGGTCGGGTCGACCCGACCCGACCCAATTGCCACCCCTATGATGGAGGCTTTGTCCTGATGGGAAATGACACCGCGTGTAAGACTGTTGGCATCGGCAACATCCGTATAAGGATGTTTGATGGACAGGTTCGAACCCTCACGAACGCTCGACACGTTTCTGGTTTAAAGAAGAATCTTTTCTCATTGGGAGCTTTGGAAGCTCGTGGGTACAAGTTTTCTGGAGCAGATGGAGCAATCAAAGTTACTAAAGGCTCCATGACGATTCTCAAAGGAGAACGAACAGCAAACTTGTACAAGTTGATAAGAAGCATTATTATTGGTGATGCTTCAGCAGCAACAGAGAAGGACTTTGATCCATGACAAGACTTTGGCACATGCGCGTTGGACACATGAGCGAGCGAGGTCTTCAAGTCCTACACAAAATGAGTACTCTACCACGTATCAAATATTGCAAACTTGATCCTTGTAAATTTTGCATTATGTGTAGGTAACGTAGAGTAGCTTTCTCTACATCTCAGCACAAGACAAAAGGCTTGCTAGATTCATGCAAATGGATGTGTGGGGACCTTCGCCAGTAGCATCCATTGGAGGTGCTAGATACTATGTTAAATTTATAGATGATTTTTAAAGAAAAGTTTGGATATACTTCTTGAAGCAAAATTAGAAGTATTTCAGAAGTTCAAGGAGTGAAAAACTTGATGGAAAATCAGACAGGGTAGAAGATGAAAGTCTTGAGGTCCGATAATAGAGGTGAGTACACCTCCAAAGCATTCAAAGACTACTTAGCAAGTAAGGGTATCAAACACCAGCTAAGTATTTCAGGACGATCAGAACAAAACGGAGTAGCAGAGCTCATGATTGAACACTTACAGAGCGTGCCCGCCGTATCAGATTACAGGCTGACATGTCAGAAGAATTTTGGGAAGAGGCGGTGAATCATGCGAGTTATCTGGTAAACATGTCACCATCAACAGCCATTGATCTTCAGATCCCAGAGGAGATATGGCGAGGAGTATTTGCGAACTATTCAACTTTACGAATTTTCGGTTGCCCGACATATAGTTTGGTTGATAGTCAAAAAAGGAACAAATTGGAGTCCAAGTCTAAGAAGCGTATTTTCATCGGTTCACCAAAGGAGTCAAGGGTTTCAGACTTTGAGATTCTAAGAAAAGAAGCGTCTTTACCAGTAGAGATGTGGTCTTTGACGAAGATTCAATGTTGCGAAAAAAGTCAGAGACGGAGGATAAAGCACAAGGTGGAGCTTCAGACATTTCGGCAGCAGACACTCAAAAAAATGGAGTCGAGTTCTTAGATAGCCTTAAAGGACTGAAAGGTCAGAAGATGACTCCTCAGATTCAGATGGAGACAAACAAGATGCTACTCAAAAGCTACATAGACCGTTGAGAAAGTGAGTCAGAATTACGGTGCCACCAACAAAGTGTGGCTGGGATGAAAATCATGTCTCTTTTGCATTAGTAACAGAAACAGGAGAACCTGACAGTTATAAGGAAGCGATCGAGGCAGATGACCACGATAAGTGGATATAGCCATGGAGTAAGAGATGGAGTCTTTGAATAGAAATCAAACATAAACGTTAGTCGATCTTCCAAAAGATTTCAAGGCAATAGGTTGCAGATGGGTCTTTCGCAAGAAGGACAATGAGCAGTACAAAGCAAGATTAGTTGCCAAAGGATATGCTCAGAAGGAGGGTATTACAATGAGATTTTCTCTTCTGTAGTCAAGCATACATATATTCGGATGTTATTGGCAATAGTTGCTCAGTTTGATCTAGAGTTAGAGCAGATGGATGTTAAAATAACGTTTCTGCACGGTGAGCTAGAGGAGAAGATATACATGAAACAACCCGAAGGTTACATTCAAGAAGGTAAAAAAAATAAGGTGTGTCTTCTAAAGAAGTCCCTCTATGGACTTAAGCAGTCTCCCGAGCAGTGATACAAGCGGTTCGACTCTTTCATGATTAAGGCCAAATACAACGATGTGAGTATGATAGTTGTGTCTATTTCAAGCAGAGTGATGATCTGACATATTTGCTGTTATGTGTGGATGATATGTTGATTGCTGCGAGAAACAAGACACGTATTTAGAAGCTTAAAGCTCAGTTCAAGAAGAAATTTGACATGAAGGATTTGGGAGAAGCCAAGAATATCTTAGGTATGTAAATTACTCGAGACAGAGACTCAGGAAGACTTTGGCTATCCCAGGAGAACTATGTTCTCAAGGTGTTGGAGAGATTCAACATGGCACAAGCAAGACTAGTCACCACTCCTTTGGTAGGTCACTTCAAATTATCCTCTAAGCTGTGTCCACAATCACTGGTAGAGGAGGAAGAGATGTCTCGAGTACCATATGCTAGTGTGGTGAGATCACTGATGTATGCTATGGTCTGCACTGGGCCTGACTTAGCCTATGCATTTAGTACAGTAAGTCGGTTCATGTCAAATACAGGAAAGCAACATTGGGAAGTAGTGAAGTGGGTGCTACGATATCTGTGAGGGATTGCAAGACAAGGCTTGGTGTTTCAGAAATTGAAAAGTCTAGGTTACTACAAGACTATGTTGATGCAGATTGTGCAGGAGATCTTGATCAGCAAAGATCTACGACGGGCTATATGTTCACAGTAGCTGAGTGCGTCATTAGTTGAAAGGCAGAGTTGCAAAATACAATTGCTCTTTCAATGACAGAAGCGGAGTACATGGCTGCAGTTGAGGCATCAAAGGATGCTTTGTGGTTGAGAGAATTGGTTGAGACGCTCAATATCATACAGGATTCAGTTCAGATTCATTACAACAACCAGAATGCTATTCATCTCGCTAAAAATCACAGGTATCACAAGCGGACGAAGCACATTGATATGAGATTTCACAAGATATATCAGTGGGTCGTGGATGATAAGGTGATCGATTTGATAAAGATCAGCACGAAGAAGAATCCAGCGGATATGATGACGAAGATCGTCCCGGTGGAGAAGTTCAGAGCATCTCTGAACTTCATCAAGATTCTTCAAAGGTAAAGTGACGAACGGACTCTTGGGAGAGAGCCATGTGAAGTCACAAAGGGGGAGAAAAGAAGTCGAATGAAGCAGAGGCCAATTTCTACGGAGGGACTCAATTAACATGAGTCAAGGTGGAGATTGTTAGTATTTGGAGTGCCTCATATTCATTGGAGAAGAATTCAAGTTTTTGACAGTTTTCTAATATAAATTTGTTTCCTATTTTGGTTTAGATACGGGTTTCATATTTCTCTAAGAAGGTGCCGATTTGAGTTCGTGTTGGACTAGGATTATCCCAGGTGCCTATATAAATCCCTCAGGGGTGGCCTTTTGAAGGTGTGTAAAGAATTCAAGAAAAATTCTAGAATTCCACCATTGAGAGTTGTGAGAAAGATCTCATTGTAACTCTTGTATTTTCTTTAATAAATATTTCTCCCCTCCTCCCCATGAATGTAGGCACATTGCCGAACCACAATCTTATGTTCCTTGGTTGTGTGGTGATTGCTTGCTAGTGGTAAATCTTCTACGTTTCTGCTTCCGCTGCTGAGTCTTCGACTAGGTGTTCCTCTGTTGTTTGATCGGAGATAGATCATCTACAGGTTTTGCATTAGAAGAACCCGTTGGTTTGATGCTAGAAGAACTGGAGACAGGTTTGCTCGGAGTAGGAAAGGATCGGCTAAAGCTAGATTCGTTAGCAATTGCGGTCTTAGAGCTATTCCTAAAATTAGTTCGGCAGAAGTAGGATCCTCTAGACTCATCTAAATCGGTGATTAGTTGATATGTCTGCTTTAGAGTCATGATGCCTTGAGTGATAAGCTCTCGGCAGTAATCATCCCTAAGACCTGACCTAAACCTAGATAGGGTATGTTCGGGAGACTTACACTTGATTGCACCACACCGATTCAATATTCAACATACTTGCAATGTAATCGGTGGCCGATTTGTTTTTTTTTTTAGTCAACCTATTCCACTTATCCAGTAATTTGTTGACTGAAAGACAGTGGAATGTACTACAACTGAAGCTTCTCTTTCATTCCCTCCAAAGTTTCCAATGGATCTTCTCTTTTGTATCTAATAACCCTCTCAAAGTTTTTTCAATATTGTTCGGCGTGTCCTGTTAGTTTCATCATGGCAAATCAAATTTTCCTAGTCTCGAATATGTTATGCCAACGAAAGTAGCAGTCCATAGCCAACTGCCAGTCTATATAACCCTGAGGATCAAAGCGTCCGTCGAAGGAAGGAGCATCGACTTTTACGCTTTTGATATATTGGGCATCAGTGTCAACTGTATTGTAGGGTTGAGCTCACTAACGCCTGGGTGACCTACTGTCATTTCGAGACTCGTCCTCCGCGGTCCTCCTTTGATTGGTTTCTAACCTTTCTAGTCGTGTGGCTAAGTGTATATAACTGGTATTAGCCTGGTCTCTAAACTCTAGCAGTCGTTGGTCCATCTGGTCCATCCTAACAATGAGTGTTTTAAGTATATCTTGAATGCTAGAGTCTATTGGTACAGACGTTTCTCCTACAGAAAAATTTTACCACTTCTAGTGGGCATGTAAGTTCCTCACTAACCCTAAATGCAACTATCCTAAGGTGAGATGTATGCTCTGCAGGAAGAATCAGAGATTAGATCAATGACAAATAATATCAACTCTACGTTATGTGATTAACACGTGATTAAGAAGATATAATGTAGAGATAGTGATAAAATATACCTGCTAACACAGTCAATTTCAAATCAAATCAAGTGATCACAAATTTAATTAATTTAGTTGTACAATTAATATCAAGTCACGTTACCACTCAAGGTCAGAAGCACTCAACTCATTATTTAGTGGACAGCAGTCAATAGGTTTTACTTTGCCACAGATTTAAAGAACTATCTCAATTAAATGGTTAATTAACAGAAATAACTGAACAGGAACTTCAACGATGACCTGGGAGGCGACTGAAACTCAAACCTGTATGTGACCGTTGTAGGCGTGTAGTACTAGTCGTCACGAACCTGCTATTTCAGAAACGGCTCGATTTGGCCTTGAAACGAGCTTTGAACGGCCTTCGGAAGCACTGAACTGGATCTGAATTGAGTTGGCTCAAATGTTTCAGCTGATTTGAATCGGTGACATCAGCAGGTAGTGGATCGGGTCGGGTCCAGTTGGTGATGTGGATCCGACCGTGACTAACCTGTTAGGCCTAATTAAGTTTCAACCGGGTTTTAAAAAAATTATAAACCCAAACCCGTTAGCCTCCTTCTCTTCCTCGACTCCTTGCTAGGGCTTACACCCCTTTGGCAGCAGCGGAAACTGCTCTGGCGGCGGCGGTGTTGGAGATCCGACAGCGCTCTGAGAGATCTGGGCGATGGCGGGGAGGTCGGAGGGGCTACGATGCAGCAGATTCAATCTGAACAGTTCCTCACTCAAGCGGATTAGGTCGGAGGAGGCTGCCGGTGAAGTGGTCAAATCTGCGAGGTGAAGCGGTGGCAGAGATATTGAGGTTGTTATTGTATCAGAGGTGAAGGTGGAGATGTCATTGTCGAGGTAGGGGTATTAGGGGTGGCAGAGGATGATCGAAGAGTAGATCGGGAGATGGTGTTGTTACTGTCGATCGGAGGTGGGATGGTGATGTTGTCGTCGATCGGAGGTGGGGATGATGGTGGTGGCGGTGAATGGTCGAAAAGGAGATTTGGAGATGGGGATTTTATTGTTGCTGATCGGTGGTGAAGATGTTGATCTTGTAGTTGTTGATGGATGTAAGGATGATGGCGGCGGGGGATGATAGTGGCGGAGAGGCTGCCAGCTTTGGGGAGGGGGAAACCCTAGGGTTAGGGTTTTGAGGTGGATCGAAGGGAAGGGAGGAGAAGATGAATAGTAAAAAATCTCTTTTTTCTTATTTTTTTTATCTTTTTTTGTGAAGTAGATCTAGGGATCTAGTTCTAGGGTTTGAAGAAAGACTAGGGTTTTGGAGAGATGGAAGAAAATTTTGAAGGGAATTAAGATCTACGCTCTAATACCAAATTGATGTAAAACTTGGATCCCAATCACCTTCAAACAAGGAAACTAGGGTTAAATTTGAAATTTAAGAAAACTGGATAGAATTTTGAGTTTCCACCCCTTACACGGGCTTCACACCCAAAACTCAAGAGCAAAAACAACTCAAGAATGTAACAGGAATATTTGAGAAAGTTTTAATCATTTAATAATTCAAAAGAGAAGTCTAGGGGCTTTTTTATAGGCTTTACAAAAAAAAAATATTTTTAAGAAACAACCGATGTGGTACTAAAAACGCCCACATAAAAAAAACACGTACTAAAGCAACTATCTAAAATAAAACAAGTGTAAAATAACAAGGCTAAAACCAAAGGATTGCAATACGCCGCTTTCTGAATCTGGAATAGACTTGATCGAATCGTCCTCTAAGCAGTGTGATGTCCTCATTATAAACTCATGGGTGTTATGATTTTACTTAATGTATGAATAAATTTCTTGTGTTTTTTTAAAAAGCTAAGATTTTGTTTTATAAAGTGTGATGCTAATGGTATTTTTTCTCCTTGTATGATTTATAACTTTGATTAGGGTCATTTGAGATTTAAAAAATAGGTTAATAGGGTCCAGTCGACCCATTTATATTTAGATCACGTATGGATTCGCGACATTTACTCATTTATTAAACAGGTCAGATATGACTCAACTATAGTTGGGTTGACCAGAATTTGACCCAACTGGATCTTGCCCGAATTGACCCAATTGCCACCCGTAGTCGTAACCCGAATGTCTTTTACCCAGTTTGTGCCCTTCAATCACTATAATGTAAATTTCCTAGTTTGATGATTTTGTGATGAATAATTATGAATATTGGTAAAAGAAAACATTAGTAAACAGAAACAAGGAAATAAAAAAATAAATTGTGCGTCAACTTTAAAATACCTTCTGAGATGACAAAGAAATGCGAGAGCTCCTATATTCTACCCATCCTTCTCCATCTTTAGCTGAATGATACTGGGAGCAATCCTAAATCAAATATTATGTGTCAAGCATTTTTCACTCCACATAGCCCAACAAGGTATAAGAATAATTCCATCGTACAAGTTTAGATTAGTCATACCTGACACCATCTTGCACTGTCTTTACTTTTAGTAGTGCATATCCAAATATGTGAATTGCCACATTTCGTGCACTCTATACGCCTAGATTCCTCATTGTGAAAATCTAATCCATCCTTTAAAAAAAGAAACACAAAGCACATTATTTAGTTTCAGGAAAGCTTACAATGATAGGAGGTTAGAAACATGCGAGTATAAACACAAAGAAATTGGTTTCTAAATTACATAGGATTATCAGAAGATAAAAGAAAACTTAAAGATTAAACAGTGTTTTGCAGAATTAATATCCATATAACTGGGAACTGCTATAAAGATCTTTCTCCATTGGTTCGTGTTAAACTACAAAGAATTACATCTTTATTGATTATCAAAAGGATTACAAAATATGATTACATACAACCATAAGCAAGCCTCTCCTTGTACATACAAAACTAAATCCTACTCAAATTATGACTCGTAATACCGCTGGGGCTTTATAAGGCTCTAAATAGAATTAGGACTTTATAACTAAACAACTTACTAACTAATTGTTTGTCTATTATACCGAACATCCTTCCTCAAACTCACAATGGTATAACATAGCGTTTGCCAAACAATAACTGAAAAAAATGTTGAAACTACTATAGAAACTAAATACTGAATTGATGATGGTGATGATAAATTGTTGAATTGTTGATCCCAAACTACTAATTGTTAATGAAGATGTTAAATCACTGAAATGCAATCCTAACCAAACCAAATCAATTAGAAGTTGCAAATTAGTGATTGTACTCTAGTGGTACCATAGCAATAAGTTATTGTAGCAGACTAGCAATATTGGAAGAAGTCAAAGAAGATAATGGCAAGTTGACAAGAAGATAATAGCAAGTTGACTCTTGAGGTAGACAAAAATATTAAGGTGGTAATGGAAGGCAACACAACAATCTCGGTTGTTAACTTAGATTAAAAATCCTAGAGTCCTAATACCATATAAACTTCGAAGGACAACATCTTTATTGATTATCAAAAGAATTGTAAAACACAACTACATACAATCATGAGCAATCCACTCCTTGTTCCTACACAAAACTAAATCCTACTCAAATTATGACTCGTAATACTACTAAAACCCTAAGACTTCAAATACTATTAGGACTTTATACCAAAGCTAGTAAAGCAAGCTCATGGTATGTTCAATGACAAAAGAATTTTCATCCATTAAAATGAGGCATAAAGGCATCTTAAAACTTTGAGATTATTTAGGCATCAACACTTTCATGGTTAGTTCAGTGATGTCCAACAAATATAAAGCGTATGAAATTCAAATATCTAACAAATCCACTAAGACTCATGTTATTAAAAAAAAAATAAAAGAGAAAAAAAGTAAACTATATAGCAGATGGTCATGGCATAAGAATAAAAGAAAAATCAACGATTAATTCCCAAAGAAGGGATATTTTATTCCTTGTTCCAGTTTTGTTTGACATTGAAGTGACAGCTCATGTGGATTAAAAGGTAAAATATCAGAAAAATAAATGGATAATTAACTAATTACAGGACCCCATGGGGTCATGGAATCAGAATTCCAGGAAAGTTTAATTGTATAATAAAAATGTTGTTCAACTCCATTATAAAAATTGTTATAGGCAGAAATAGGATGTTTTCCAGCCTACTCCTCCGCCCCAAGTCTCTTGGGCTGTAAAGTAGCCATGCTTCTCCAACAAGTCAAGAAAAGTAACTGCTCATTTCAGAAGCAATAAAAGTAACTTCTTAATGTTTTTGTAAAGTTGTTACTAAGATGGTACTGGAACACCTGAGTAATGGTCCTTGGTCTGATTCTTGCTGTGAAATTTATTTCTCATTACAAAGTGCTGTTTTCCACATGAAAAGTGAGATATCTTCCTAATGAGTGAAAGCTTTCAAAGAAAAACACGAAAAACACGCAACATATAAATTAGTGGCCCGCTACCTAGAATAAAAGCTTAAACATTTGTTGAAGTCTTACTGAGACCACTGAAATAATTATAACTTATTAATGTAAGAAACAGCAAAGGCTCAATGGAAGCATGCTTCAATGGAAACTCACCTATATTGTAAGCAATAATCACAATCCATCATCATATACTGAAAATTGTAAGGAAAAGAAAACAGACCTTGAGTATTAGCAGCAGTTATACCTGTCGAGGGTAGCATGAGTGTTTTGGAATATTCTCCTAGATTCTTCCTTCCTTAGTTGATCATCATAAGTCTTCTTCTTTGTCAAGTCTGAAAGGACCTGAAAATTTGAATGGCATCTTTTATCAGCACATGTTGAACAGGTCATAATAGCATCTTCATACATCAGAAGAGCATCAATTTACCTCATACGCACACTGAAGCTTTTTGAATGACTCGCTTGCTAACGGATTTCCCATGTTTTTATCAGGATGCACAAGCACAGCCTACATACAACGAAAGCAGAATAAAAAAAAGATTCTAGAAAATCAGGAGAAAAACTCAATTAATGCATTAAGTGGTAGCACACCATTCTGCGGTATTCCTTTTTCAACAACAGAGGATCAATACTCTTGTGACGAGGAAATCCCAGAGCTTCATAATGATTAGAGCTATTCATTACTCTTTTCATCTCATCCATGGATGTTGATTCAGCTTTCAAAACCTTACTAGAAGGAGCATCCTTCTGGATGTTCAAAATATTTGGTGTTGCAGACGTTTTACAAGATGCCTTACTTGTGGTCACATTTTCAGCTTCACTTGTTGGGGAAGAATATTCAGAGTATCCTGGAAAGTCTTCTGCAACTGGTTCTGATTCCTTCTGTTCCTCAAAATGTGTGCCTTCACTAACACTATCATATCCTTGTAGCAACTTACTTAGAAGATCATTTGAAACAAAAGAAAGATTTAATGAGAGAAAAACTCCAAGCGAACCGGCACGAACATTAACAAAGTATACAGCATATGCAGTTGAGATTAATATGAGTAGCCGAGCATGATTCAAGGAAAACAAATAACCTGCATTTAGAATACATTAGAATTCATTGACCACAATACGTGTGGGTTAGGAAAAGCTGGTGAAAGCTAACAACCACTTCTTTGCATACCTCCAACTATAAACAGCATTCCTGTAATCCAGAAGTTGCCATAAATCCACATAATCAAAATTCCAAATGACCCAACAATAAAAAGTCCAGGGGTCGAACCCAAAAAGTGAATAGCAGCTCCAGCAGCTCCCTGAAACAAGTTTGTATATCAGGTTACTTGATCAATTACAGGGCACATATGTTCAGTTATTGTCAATGTGAGCCAGATATTATACCATCTACTTTCCTTCTATCCAGTGGAAGACCAATCCTGTTACAATACCAATTCTATTACATATTATACCTACATACAAATGATGCATGCATCCTCTCTTCCTACCAGGAGGGTAGCTTAAAGACAAACATCAAGCTACATTATCCCTTACCTATCCTTCATCGGCACTCTTACATGCATTATTTGTGGCTCAACTGCGGATGGGTTCTTATCTATGATTTGGGTGTCACATACACAGGTTTCACTTGGAGACAAAGATGAGAATATCAGCCAAGGTTTAAAATATAGCCTTATACAGATATTTATGCCCGACATCGATATAGTCGATACAACCTAATATGTCCCAGACAATACTGAAATTGCCAAGATGATGAGCCGAAACAGCTGATACCTATACCGAGATTTCAAACCATGGTATCAACATTTGTCAAAGCTTGATATGGGGAGATGATGCGCGTTTGTGTGCATGCACGCATGCATGTGCATGTATGTGGAGTGTGGACACACATGCATGTGTACTCCCACACAAGGGTAGTAGAGCTAAATTACTAATAATTAACTAAATGGCATAGACATGTTGTTTGCAGATTGTCCATAATATACAAGAGTTTTAAAAAGTAACAAGAGGAACAATAAGGCATAGCTCACTATTAAGGGCATGAATTGTGTTATGAGAGGTCCCACGTTCAAGACTAGGCTACGGCCTTTGTTCGAAACAAAAATGGGAAAAAAAAAAAGAACCCAAGGTATAAGAGATATATTGTCAGGAAAAGAAGTAAACTAAAACAACTGTTTTTGTTTACAAATTACCTTATGTAACAATTACTTGAAAGTTTAGCAAATAAAGCCAAGGCAAACAATAGATTGATAACATATACTGTTTATTAGGTATCCGCAATGAAATGATAGAGGAATATTTATTATTATGTCTTGCCTTCTCTTTTTCCCCTTTGTTTGTTCCTGCTATACATTTCATCTTCTTCTTTGCCTCTTTTCTTTTAAATTTTCTGCATGCTTTTTCTTTCCTCGCTTTAATTTTTCCGTGTTTCAGTTTTGTCAACCCAAGCCCTTAAGAAGTGTCTAAAACTTCAGGTCAAGCATATCATGTCAACATATGTAGACACGGCCGTGAAGACAAGATATGTCCTTCAAATCATAGTGATTCATATATACAACCCCAAAGAACAGGATAGCACAAGACTAGTTGTTGTTAATTGTCGGCCAAATACACTAAGAGATCCTTGATGCAATTTATATTGCAATCTAAACTAAATCCTTGTTTCATTATTAATTAACCAGACCAAACTATGACTTTGCGAGGACCTCCATGACCATATATGATGTGATACAATAGCAGCCAACAAGCCTAACATACCACTAAAATGGGGTCTATTGTGTAACTTGAAAGGCTTGACATGACTTGGTAAGTCAGAAACTGTTTTCCCTCTGCAAATAAGAAACTCTTGACCCTTCTAACACACAAGAAAATAGATGATTAATCGTGAAACAATTAATTAATTCAAAAGAATCAGTTATCAATTTCCACCATATAAAAAGATCGCTATGGCATCAGAAAACAGTTAGCATGCCGGGCACCTAACTTCGAAATCAAAAACTATGTAACCCTATCACCTCCAATGGTATAAGATTGATGATAATATATGGTTGACATGTAATCAAGGTGCCTTGAGTTTAACATACTTATGAGCAGACAATACTTGTACAAACATCTACATCCTTGATGCTCCAAGAAAACCATGTCCAGTTGCACCACAATACCAATGTTATTTGTGTGTATTCCAAATCTGATATCTGTGTAGCTCCCTCAATCCTTCATTCCTCTCTAATGATAATGACGGTTGGTATCATGTGATTCCTCTGTCTAAAAGTGAATATTACCTATTCAGATCAGATGTTGTAATTTTATAAACATTTGAATCCTTGATGCTCCCAATATACCCCTTCCAGTGGTCCTGTAACACCATGTTCTTTATGGTGTTAAAAATTTGTTCATCTATATATGCCCTTCCCTCATGTTTATTACCAAATATTCCAAACTAATGAAGATATCTCACTCCCTTCCTCCATTGAAATAGATATCCTATATTATTTCATTTGCTTGTTTTCAGTTTATTTTATCAAGCATTGTGCTAAATTAGTATCCTGCAGTTGTGAATCCGCGAAATCTTAACTGTCATGTTCAGAACAAACATGAGCTATTTAAGTGGCAATGATGGTCAACATATCTATATAAGCACCACCAAACATCCAATAGTCCATTGTCTTAGACTAATCCAACGTGTCCGAGATTAGATCTCTAAGATCATTGTTAAAGAGAATACAAGCATGGAGACAATTGGGCGATTTTTGGTAAAGTGTGGCTCATTGTTAAGTTAACCCGTATTATTCTCCAAGTAAGGATACATGAGAATGCAGTCTCAGAAAGAGTCTCTTAAACACACCTACAGTTCCAGGTACTTCAACTTCGTATATGACATCATCCAGCGCAAAACTTAACAGTTAACACAAATGAATTCATGCTTATATGGATGATAATGAACTTATACTTTCATGGATGATAACCCGTGTGTAGGGAGAGAGGAGATAAAATAATCGGAAAAGTTTTTTTAAACTCATTGGAAGAGATAGCGCAGAGATCGGAGTTCAGAAGAAGCGAGAACGTTATTCACAGCAGGCCAGGACAGAGGCGGGCCGACCGCCCGGTTGACTGGCGTGCACAACGTGCACAGACGCAGCCCGTCGACCGTGGCAAGGAGAACGGTCGACCGAAGCGGTCGACCGACTGGCACTCATTCGGTTTCTATTGGTCCCAGTCGACCGACCGATCGACCAAGGACAGGGTCGACCAATCGACCGACAGGCGAATCTATTCTCCTGTTCGGATTCGGACTTCGTTTCTGATTTGGAGTCGAATCCAATTGTGATTTCCTAAAACCCTAGGACTCTCTGGTTATAAATAAAATGGTAGAGCCCTCATGAAGTATGCAAGAAAAAATTGTACTTGATTGTTGAATCAATAAATCTCTCTCCCTTGTCCCCATGACGTAGGCAAATTGTCGAACCTCGTTAAATATTGTGTTGGCTTTCTCTCTGTTTATTATTCTTGTCTTTTGCGTACTTCTACTCTCCGCTGCATCTCTCTCTGTTGCTCGGGGTTCCTCAATTGGGTTATTGTCAAGGCGCGCGCAACAAGTGGTATCAGAGCATCCCAGATTCGTCGCGGGATCGTATGTCGATTTCAAGAGCATTGATTGCTGTTTGGCGGAGATCGTGTGTCGATCTCGGAGCAACGTTAGGACTTGTTTGTGGGATCGTGTGTCGATCTCAAAACAGTTTTGGATTGCTCAAAGAGTCAAATTTGGTGGAGTCAATCGTTTTGAAAACTCTCCTAGGGTTTTACTTTAAGGTAAAAATCCTATCTTTATCTAGTTTTTTGATCTAACTCCGTTTGCTTTTCACATTATTTTTGAGGAATCTATTGAGAAGATGGCTGAGATAGTACATCTATGGTGAAATCCATGAGCCACATCTATTGAAAATTGATGTAGTGAAGTTTGACGACAAGAACAACTTTGGTATGTGGAGATGTGAGGTGATGGATGTATTGACGACATCAAACCTCGAAGACACTCTACGGTTGGAGGAAAAAGTGTGATGCTACTTCTGAAGAGGATTGGGACAAGATGAATCGAACGGCATATGATTTGATAAGGTCTTGTTTGACACAAGACATCAAGTATCATGTGTTATATGAAACAAGCGAGGCAGCTGTGGGAGAACCTAGAGAAGAAGCATCTGACAAAGAGCATAGAGTCTCGTTTGCAATTGAAGAGTAGGCTTTATGGCTTCCAGTTGAAGAAAGGAGTTTCCATTGATGAACACATGAATAAGTACACCAAGCTTCTTACAAACTTAGTTAACGTGGATGTGAAGATCGAAGAAGAGGATAAGGCGTTGATTCTACTGAACTTTCTTCTTGAAGAAGAGTATGAGACCTTCATTCTAACTTTGAACAATGGTAAATAAATACTTAACTACAGTGATGTGTCGGCTGCTCTTGTAAATTATAAAGCGAGGAGGAAGAACAAGCAGTCTTCTCCAATGGTACATCAGCAGGTGTTGATGGTAAGAGACAGAGGTTCCAATCGAAAGGGCAAAGGCGAGCGTCAAGATCGGCAGACCAGGGTTCAGAGATCTGAAGAAAAATCAGTGTGCTTTCTGCAGAGAGATAGGGCACTGGAAGATTGATTGTCCAAGGATCAAGAATAAAAGTAGAAGAATGAGTCGAAGACCAAAGCAAATCTCGCACAGGTGGTCAGTACTCACGTCAGTACTTCACAGGCAAATGGATCGGACTCAGACTTATTGGTATTCTCTTTCATCGTTGCTACTCCTATTGTTGGCTACTCAGGAGATTCCGAGTGGATGTTAAATGCTAGAGCTACCTATCTGTATGCCCGAACAATGTGTGCTCGAATAGGGATTGATTTTCTTCTTCGAGAAGCTAAATGGATATTTTGTTATCATGGGTGATGATCGCCCATGTAACGTGGAAGGCATGGTACAGTCCAGATCAAGATATTCGATGAGATGGTGCGGGAACTGAAGAAGGTACATACCTCAAGTGAAAAAAAACCTCATCTCAGTTGGTGCCTTGGAAGCATTGGGTCATACAGTTAGAGATGGTGTTCTCAAATAACTAAAGGCTCAATAGTGGTGATGAAGGGCGTCCAACGCAATAACATATACTACTTGATGGGTAGTATGGTTAAAGGACGAGTGGAGACTTCTATTTCTTCAGATAGTGATTGCACACAGATTTGTCACATGAGGCTTGGACAGACAGGTAAAAAGTCTTTGCAAGTTCCAGCAAAGAAGGGATCATTGAAAGGTGCATCTACCTGCAACATGAAATTGGGTGGACACGGCACTCTGGATAGAAGACGAAGGTGAAATTTGGCACCTCTACGCACCGCTCAAAAGGTCTTTTTAATTGTATTCACTTAAGTATTTGGGACCTGCCAAACTGCATCGCTTGGAGGTCATCGGTACTTTGTCTCTTTTATTGATAATTTATTTAGGCATTGTTAGATATATCCCATGAGATAAAGATTTAAAGTCTTAGGTATGTTGGTGAAGTGAAAAGATATGATAGAGAAGCAGACTGGTAGGAATTAAGGAGTTTCAAATTGGTAATGTTGAAAGATATAAGAACCAATTCCTACAATTTGACCAGAACACTAGTATTAGTACTCACTTCACAGATAGAATACATGGGGTTGGCTAAGGAAATCAATCATCCTTACTGGAGAAGGCTCCATGTTTGTTGTCTAATGCACGATTAGACAAATCGTTTTGGGCTAAATCGATTGTATATGCTAGCCATCTCATAAATGGACTGTCATCGACTGCGATAGAAGGCAAAACTCCATTGGATATTTGGTCAGGTGGAGCTACTCAAGATTATGTTTTGCTGCGGGTATTTGAAAGTCCAGCCTACTTTAGTGCCAAAGATAGCAAGGTAAATCCACCAAGCAAAGAAGTTTATGTTTTTGAGAGTCAATAGAAATATGAAAGGCTACACGTTTTGAAACCCCGAAAACAAGAAGATTGTGCTGAGTAAGCATGTGACATTTGATGAGACTTCATTATTGAAGTTTACCATCTCTCAGCAGGTGAAGAGATTGAAGACCAAGGATGTATCGTAGCGGGTGGAGATTTGATGCTACTCACCAACTCTTATTGATTCAGTATCAGTAAGGAGTAAGGACTTCACCGAATGTGACACCGGGTGAAGATCATGTAGCCAGTTTTGATGTTGAACGATTGAAGACATTGATGATAATGTCAAAATGTTTGCAGCTATTGGCACCAAGATAAAACCACAAAGTGGGTAAAGAAGTATGAATCTCAAGTTGGTAAGCGTAACAAGCTCAAATTGAAGGCCGTTGTTCTCCATGAAGGTATTAGAAAGGAGGTTCATATGACTCAGCCAGTTCAGTTCTTCGCTGCTGAAGATTTAGTTCCAGTTGTTTGAGCTTGGTGGAGCGTGTTAATGGACTACAGTTGGCTTGATCCCTTGGGCAAGGTACGTAGGCAGCCATACAGGCACAGCCGCATTTGGTGATACAACTCGTATGAAGGTACTTTGTGTATTTGGGTTCTCGAGAATTGACAACGAAAGTTGCTTTGGACTTCAAGTAGAGATGAAGAGTTGGCCTTCACATAGAGATGAAGTGTTAAGATCTCAATGAACATTTGATCTTCCGGTGAGAAGATAATTGAGCTTGCATAAAGGGATTGTGCATCCATTTTGTTAAGCCGATTTGGTATTTGGTGTGCTCTACTCAGATTTAAATAGACCGTCTAGAAGACATTTGGACTAGAGTGCTAGTCAGTAGTAGTCAGTGGTGACTCATGATAAGTTCTTCTTGAGGTCATTCAGTTGCTAAGTTGTAGACACGTTCGTTGATCGGCTCATACGGTGTTGATTTTCTTCGATGAAGTGTTGGAAAAGCATGTATGGTGCATTCCATTTGGTTAGTTGAGCTAAAATTTAACATCTTTACAATTGATGTTGAAGTTTGGAGAGTCGTCTGAAGGGACGACAAACTCAAGTTGGATCCGGTGTGATCATTTGAAATCAATTGTAAGTGTGTGATGGCGATTCATTTGGAACCAGTTTCGTCCGTTTGGCCAAGTCGAGATCGTGTGTCGATTTCGTTCGGAGAGCTCAAGACGAGATCGTGTGTCCATTTCACCAAAATCATGTGTCGATTTCGCCAGGTGTTCATTAGAGCTCGGCTCGGATTTGAAAAATCTTCACTGAGGTGGAGAATTGTAGGGAGAGAGGAGATAAGAGAAGAAAATACATCGCGAGAGTTTTTTAAACTCATTGGAAGAGATAGCGCAGAGATCGAAGTTCAGAGGAAGCGAGAACGCGGTTTGCAGCAGACCAGACAGGAACCGGCCGACCGCTCAGTTGACCGGCGTGCACAACGTGCACAGGCGCAGCATGGTCGACCGCCCGGTCGACCGTTGAAAGGAGAACGGTCGACCGACTGGCACTCATTGGGTTTCTATTGGTGCCGGTCGATCGAAGGACAGGGTTGGTCAACCGGTTCGATCGACCAACAGGCGAATCTGTTCTCATGTTCGGATTCGAACTTCATTTCTGATTTGAAGTGGAATCCAATTGTGATTTCTTAAAACTCTGCGACTCTCTGGTTATAAATAAAAGGGTAGAGCCCTCATGAAGTATACAAAGAAAAACTTGTACTTGATTGTTGAATCAATAAATCTCTCTCACAATTGCCCCGAGGACATAAGGTAATTGTCGAACCTCGTTAGATATTGTTGGCTTTCTCTCTTACTTTTCTTGTCTTTTGTGTACTTCTCTCTCTCTCTCTCTCTCTCTCTCTCTCTCTCTCTCTCTCTCTCTCTCTTGCTTGGGGTTCCTCAATTGGGTTATTGCCAAGGCGTGCGCAACACCGTGTTAACTGCTGACATAGCCATAATTTTATACCAAAGAAAGATAATTCTTAGCAAAGCAAACCAGTAAAAATTACAATTATAGTTACCAATGGAAGATTTCACAAATTGAATTACATACTGAAAGATCAGCAATGAGCATTGAGGATGAAAACCAAAACTACTTCCTAAGTGCTTACCAGACCAAGAAGTGCATATATAAGGCAAGATGTCGAAGTGAAGCTAAGAAAGAAGCTCCACATAATAACAAAGTGGGCCGTTGTACCCAAACTGACCAAGGACCAAAAACCCTTGACGGCGCAATCTCTCCAATGCAACAGTAGCATCAGAATGAACTTCATGGAACTCACACACCAAGTGCTCACCATTGGCCAATGGCTATCGATGAGAAACGCAAGTTTGTCACTCGTGCAGCTCACTGCAACCCGAGTGCCGGCAAAGGCCTGCTTCTGAGACTGAAACCACTTCCATCCTTGCTTTAGCAACCCAATATCCCCCATCAAACTGATCACCTTAATAACTCATACTGATTTCAACTACCCCAGTTCTTCCGCAATCAAAACTACAACGAAAAATCCAGCATTTTTCCACTTCCCGCACATCAAATCCTTGCCGATCACGAAATCAGCAACTACCCATTAAAGAATCATACTAGAAAAGGCAACCCAAATCCAATAACAGTGGAACTACCACATCAAGAACTTCAATTGGAAGAACCCAGAAGTGAATCCAAACCCGAGAAGAAGCGAAGAGGCAGTTATGGGCAAAGCTCTTTAGGATGTTGACGAGAAAAAATCGACTCTCTCACGAAACATTAGGAAAAGCCCCCTATAATTCCACGAGAATCTTAGACACCCAGGCTTTATTTCAGCCTCTGCTCGTGAAAAAAGTTGGAGAGAGGGGTTAAAGGAAAAGAGAAGGCCAAAAGATAGCAGAAGATCTCATAGTTCAGCAGAGAGAGAGAGAGAGAGAGAGAGAGAGAGAGAAGATGAAATTAGGGGTTTTTTTTTTTTTTTTAATACTTCAATTGGGTAATGGGGGAGGAGAGGGAGAGAAGGAATGGGAAAGTTTTTGACTGTGCAGTCAAAAAAAAACTCAAGAGGAGGAAGATTAACTGTGCGGCAAGGCCTCTTTTTGTTATTACATCAAACAAGAAAACTTCCTTAATTATTGCATTTGGATGATTAGTGGTGGATAAGGTTGTTATATTAATGATACAAGAAAATAAAAGGAGTCCCTTTTTTACCAGATATCGGATGATATTTTTTTTATCTTTTTTGGATTAAGATTATAGTAGGCTGGTGTTAAAACTAAACCTCTCATTTCTCAACTTAACATTTTAGCCTTAATGGCATGTAAATGATAGTTCAGAATTAAGCGCCAATTTTTGCCAAAAACAAAATCACTCCAAATATACTAGTGGCAAGCTTTGAAAGTACGGTAATTTTTTTATAAAATTACATATTTTACTAACTCTTTTTTAATACCTCTTGAAACTAGGAATGTGATTGGACACACGAATCGACTATAGATTTTTACAAAGTATATATATTCTTGAAAGATCAAAATATTACATTTCCCATGCGAAACAGAACTTGAAAATTATTGTCCGAGTATCTTATAGGATAGTGTG
>JAVJIF010004070.1:0-252181 GCA_038442645.1 Agave tequilana
GCTCTGCGGAGACTTCTGGTGGATGGCCGTCCGACTAAGGGCCTGCACTTTTGGAGATCATTTGGCGCCCTCCCCTTATAGGTTGGCTTAAGATTAACACGGATGGGATAGTTTTTGAGGCCCGGGTCCTCTAGTTCTGTTAGCATCTTTCGTACATACAGAGGCTTCGTCAAGAGCTATTTTGCTTTTCTCCACAGTGTTTGCTTTGCTTTTGAGGGTGAGCTAGCTATTGTTGTCCACGCGATTGTGTCTGATTTTTAGATGGAGGTAATTGTGATTGGAGAGCAACTCAACTTGGTGGCTTTACTTCGTTCATGTTCCCATCAAGTCCCTTGGTGGTGGCGTCCTATTTGGAGAGGTGTTTGAGTTATTTTGTCCAGATGGATTTCGTCATTACTCTCAATATACTGAGCGGGTAATCAGGTTGCATATTGTCTAATGTCCATGACTCCTAATATGTCACTCCTACTTGGTGGTGGACTGCTCCAGCTTTTTGTTCTTTTGTTTTGAAGATGTTTGTAGCATGCCTAGATTTAGGCTTTGTTATTTTCAGTCGAATTGAACTCTTATGTACCAATTTTTATTTGATATTAATACTATGTGGGGATGGGCTAGATGATGAGGCTAAGGTGTCAACATAGCTGGGATGTCCCGGTGCACTTACTCATTCCTATCATCCGACAACCTTATGAAAAAAAATGAAAGGAATGTGCACATTCCTATAAAAAGTTGAATAAGCAATTAGTAAATTTTTTAAAAGTTTCTCGATAGATTTTGGCGGGTTGACGTTGTTTCTTTTGTATCTTGCTTTATTGAAGATGTATGTCTGTGTATTATGTTCACGGTTTATACCTTTGGGTTGGAGATATTGCCATATTTTGCATACACTCTTTTATTATATAAATGGCTAGGATCGAGTTTGAGGCTCCCTCCATTGAGAAGAAAAAAAGATTCAAAACTTGAGACTGTTAAAGGAAACTCATCGTGCAGTTGTTGTTCCTTGACTTGGGTGTTTCTGCATGCTACTTTACATGGATACTGCTGAAAGGAAAAGGTTGAAAGTGATTCATATGTTGCTATAGCAGGTAGGTATATAACCTTTAACATCTCTCTTCGGCATACATGTGCCATACTAGAAATGCAGCTAAAAGCTAGTTAAATTTCTTGACCTTCATACACATGCATTTATTTATAGAAAGATAACACAATGAAAGCAAGTCTAACTTGAAACTTTGGTATTTGCTTTGCAGCAGTACAACTTTCAAAGAACATATGCTGCAAATATTGGACAGATGTATCTGCAAGAAAATGCCATCAGGTATCCCAATATTAGGCTGTTATGTAGATTTCGATATAGAGGTTTTTTCCAGACTGATTCTCAAAGAACTTCTTTACTGCAGATTTACAGACTGATTCTCAAAGAACATTTATATTGCAGATTCAACAGCTGAACAAATATGCTCTGCACATAGGTAACCCCATATTAGGTTGTTATTAGATTTTCCATATAGAGGTTTTTTTTCCAGACTGATTCTCAAAGAACTTCTTTATTGCAGATTTACAGACTGATTCTTGAAGAACATTTATATTGCAGTTTCAAACAGCTGAACAAATGCTCCGCACATAGGTAATCCCATTTGGTTGTTATGTAAATTTTGGATATAGAGGTTTTTCCCCAAGCTCATGGTGGTAGACGGAATATATATTCCCCTTTTATTTTATTTTATTTTATTTTGGTTTGACACCCCCCCCCCCCCACCCCCCCGGGATCTATGGACTCTATACTTGAATGAAAGCTATGCAGGATGATTAAATAGCAGATGCTACTCAATTTGATAACTGACGGCACTTCTAGTCTTCCAAACCAGGAAAGGGAAAGTCTGAAGAGGAATGCAGACTGAATATGTCTACTCTGAGCAAGATTCTCGAGGGACTCTATCTCATTATATTGTGTAGACGTAACAAAGAAAATGGTTTTTGCAAGGTAACTAACAGTATATGTTTATGCAAATGAGATCTTACCCTTGTTCTGTGGGTCATGTAGATGACTCTTAAGCGAACCTTTTGAGCATATTCATAAACGAGGAAGAGCTCAGCATCACTTGCTGCATAACCAATCAACTCTACCTTGACAAAGTAAGGAAATGAAGGGGCAAGGTTGGACTTCACCATTTGATAAGTTGATGCAGTAATAATCATTTGATTGTACCAGATGTCATACCAGACTAGCATGATGAACCTTGCACAGGACTTTCATCTCCGCGATAAATTCCCTTGTTTTGGTGGCAGTCATCCTTTTATGGCAACCTCCTAAAGATGCATGGTTATCATATATGTAACTTTCTAGTCATATAACAAGCTTCAGACCTTAAATTTTTTTTTTAAAAAAATGACGATACCAACCTGGTCTCGAAGAACTCCATAATATACAGAACCATAAGTTCCATGACCCAATAGATTTGAATCAGAGAAGTAATCAGTTGAAGAAAGGATTTCTGCATGAGTGAAAACAATAGGCTTCTCCATGTCAAATGCATCCCCCACCACATCTGCACAAAGAAGATAATTTATAGTGAAGTAAACCTTAAAAAGGAAAAGAGAAGACAATCAACAAAAGGGTAAAAGGGTTGACTTCAAAAGGAAGCTTCAAAAAGATAAATATTGGATGAGTGTGCTTGCAAGCTAGTACATTAATATGATGACAACTCCCAATCAGTATTATTTTTTTAATTCCAATGACATACAATCTCCCCTTTCAACTACACAGCAGTATTTGCTAGTAAGAAGACATCACAGCAGTTATTGGACAAATTATTTTGGAAGTCTGACATTTAATTGCAAGATCAATCAAAACATGGAACTGTGATGAATTTACAAGATACTCCTCAATCAAACACTTTTGGAGGTTAGGTGTTGTGCAGAGAAGAGTTAAGTATTTTCCTGCAATGTCCAGAGTCCGCCTTTTAACATTAGTAACTTTTGTCAAGGAAAATCTATATATGAACTGTGATAATAGTTGACAGATTGCGGTTCAAGTTTGTCAATATTATTTTACTTTGAATTACTAATTTGAGTATTGTCAATGTGGTTAGCTGATAAATAACCACATTGTTTAGACACTACATTGTTGTAATAATGTTTCCACCGAGTAAAGAAAACATTACAAGACTTAGCATGTCATAAGAGGCCTATTAGAAGATTCGATATGCCAACTGGAATTCAGTTTCCTCTAGTAGATATGGCAAATATCACAGTTCACACAGATTGAGAAATTTGCCAACTTCTTCATTTCTTAATTCTATAAATTAGGGCACCATTTGGAGGCAATGTTGGCTTTTCAGTAATGAACACGATCTAGAGTAAAAGGGGAAAAAACATTTGGAATCACGTATGCAGCATTACTCCAACAACGGCAGCACAAAGGGGAAAAGGTCTTATCCAGCATGAACAAAAAGTGCAGCATGGTCCATCCAGCAGTCTCTACAATCCCCTGCATTCCTAATCACGGCTGACAGCACATAAATTCTTGAAAAGCGCTAGGAAAAAGGCATACAGGGATTATTGAGTGACTTCAACCCAGAATAAAGAATAAATAATAAAAAAGAACTTAGTCACCCACATGAACAACAAGCGTTAGTATGTCACAGTTAAACATTATTATAAGAGGAACGTGTGGGTCAGGGCTGATTTAAGAAGTTTAATTTACTAAGTGTTATCTGATTCAATGTGACTTCAAATCTCTGGCATCACTCCATCTATTAGGGTTAAAGGTTAGGTCTGGCTGACGTTGACCAAGCAACAGTGCCGCCCATCCCAAAGATGAGTTTTCCCGCGCACGCGTGTTGGAGGGTTGGGGTGGGTTGGGGTGGGTGGGAGGGTAAGTGAAACTGGATAGGACCCAATTCAGAAAATCCTACTACAACTTGATATGGTTAGGCCCCTTCATCCCAGCTGAACTGAGACAATCTTGAAGATTACTTATCAGAAAGTTGGGGTTTTCTTACAATATAAAGGCTGTAATTTGAAAATATTACAAAACAGAATTAGGAATGAAGGGTGAAATTTGACCCATCTTATATTCTCCAAACCAAACCCTAAAATTAGCCATCTCGTTCTCAATCCTAAACTCTTCCCCTCACCCCCTCCTCTGCTCCCTCTCCGATATCTTCTTGCCTCTGACATTCTCATTCTTCTTCTCTACCCACAACAATTTCCCTTTCAACAAATCTACTAAGAGGAAAATGATAAAGCAAAACCAAATTTTGGGATTGAAACCCATGAAGGTCAACGGCAAAAAGGAGGCAGCAGCCAACGACGAATGTAATGAAGAATATTTCTCTTAATTCCTATCTTGCCCCCTTCTAATTTGGTTATATTATCTACTACACACTACCAACACATCACCCGCCACAATCTTAAACATCAGTCTCACAGGCCAAGAGGCACTTAAAAACCCATGGAGGGAGTGCTCAACCTGAATTGATCCGCTTGGACCTGGTATCAACCTGACCCGACCTGTATAGTTTCAAGCTGGCTTTAGGTATTCTCTCACGAGGCATGTTGGGTTACCAGAGGCGAGATCCTCAACCCAACCCAACCGCACTGCCAAAGTTGCGTCTATTAATAACAATAAAATAGAAAAAGGAACGCAAAATTCAAACATGTCCAAGAATAAAAATGTCATTTAACAGTACCTAAAATCCAATCACTAGAATTGCAACATTTGCAAATTGTACCAGGCAAAATTAAAAAAAAAATTGCAGTCAAAGGGATTACTACGGACAGACCTTGACTTAGATATCAGAATAAATAAATATATAAACAAGAACAAAGAACTTCAACGGTTACAGACAAAAGATTATATAAAAACTACAACAGGGATTTCGCTATTCACTAGACCACAACTGTATCCAAGTTCACTTCTTTTTACTATTGTCATATATCAAATTGGCTATTATACATCTATAAGTTTATATCAATTCGTAAATCAAATAACACTTTTCTTCCCGGGCTAATCTGAAATAGTCCCAATGACATGCAAAACTCTTCGTAAGGGTAGTTCTTGACCCCAACATGGTATAAAGGTCTGAAATTTGCTATTTACTAATTACTTATTCAGACTTTTTTTTTGTAAAAGAGAAAAGCATAACCAATAATGTGCGAGTATTTTTACGATAGCAATATGGTTCAAATCAGCTTTATCAAGTTGGAAAACCCTTGTCTACCAGTGAGTTTTGGCCTTAAATTGCATTCAAGAAATAATGATATACTGCACAAATTCAGAAAATTATTACGGAGAACGATCAAACTGGTAACAACCGATGCAAAGAAAATACAACATATTAGCTATCTGACCTTTAGGAATGTTGATATGGTGATTGGTAGCATTCACGACTGGAGGTTTTGAATCTCCAGATTTGCAGCAAAAGAACCTTCCTGACGTGTAGCAGAAACTACTACTCTTAAGAATGTGGAACTTATGTGAGGCTGGCGGATCAGGATCTTTTGATTGAGTCGAGATACGGGAAAAACAATTCATAGCTTTACATGAAATGCATGAAAGAAATGTGACAGCAATCAGAATAATAGCAATTCCCATGCTCCCGATAACCCATCCATAAGGGAATTTTCTAGAATGATTATTTGGACTCTCTGCAAAATTCAATGTTAAAATAATCAGTTAGTTAAATAAAAGAACGTTAATTTTCATAAAAAGAAGGAAAAATGTTTGCTCACTAATATGGATAACATTCGAAACTTAGTATGACAATAGTATTGATGGAGACTCAAGTAAATTTTCGAGTCTGTAGGGCATCAAAAGTAAGGAAATCTCCTCATATGTTTGCCAAAGGAAGTGAGAAGCTCTCACCGACATTTGGAATGTGGTCTGGATGCAAGTCATTTAAATTCTTCAGAATTTTCTTCTCTGAGGAATTTTCTACAAGATTTATGTTATGTAGGGACTTTTCTATTAGCCTGTTACTTGTAACTTAAGGGGGATTGTAGCAGTCAGGATATTGTAGTTGTTTAATTATTTTTTTCCCCCTTTCCTTTGTTGGCAAGAAAGAATTGACTTACTCTGCAACTTTTATGGATTATATATTGCAGAAATTGACTTATGTAGGATGATGATACAATTTAAATAATAAAGGCTGTAATCCAAGTGAAATAAATCATGACAATTCATACCTGAAATTACACTGAAAGTTGGTGCAGGAGCAGGAACCGCCGCAGGAGAAACCTGTGTGTCCACATAAAGCTGTCCTGGAACTACAAAAGCAGATATTTTTTAGATTGAATGTGCAATTCATGAAAAAATGACATCGGATAAATTAAGTTTAGCTTCAATATCAACATAGAAAGGTGATAGTTAGGAAAACATCAGTCATTATGTACAAGATTTTCAAGGCTTCAAGCTCTTATCAGATGCAAATACTATGTTAAAATTACTAGCTATAAACAAGAAGATTTATTAAACAACTATATTAACATTAAAGTTATAACTCATTTCATGATAGGATATAAGTGCATTCCTGTTGGTCGTGCCAGCACAAATTGCTTACAGTTTTAACTATACACACATGATGATAAATACAGAAAGTATGATAGGTTACTTGAACCATAAGTCCCCGATTAATTTGTAAATTATGTGCCATCCACTGGTAACAAGATAACCAAATGCCATTACAGAATCTTGACTTATTTATCAAGTGATCTTGACACTAGTTATGCGTCATGAAATACTAAAATTTCCCAAAAGACCAAGGGGATAAAATCTACATGAATATTTATTTTGAATGCAATTGATTAAGAAAGCCACTACAATAAAAAAATACTTATGGAAAAGAAGACTAGCCTTTAAATATTAAGATATCCATTTCAATTATAAAAAAAAAAAAAAATACTTTTCCCCCATAATAACCTCATAAGAGAACAAAAGTGATAAACTATTGATCAATGAATTTTATCATTGAACAGCAAAAAACATCAGCAATGGATGACGCAACATTTTATTTTGTCGAGGGAACAAAATCCTAGAAAACTATCCATAATATCAAGAACAATAAAAATTACTTTCAAGCAAACTAAGAGAACAATAAAAAAGGAAAACCAATAACTACCACTGAAATCCTAAGAATCCCATTCCCTAACTACCACAATTACCTAAAAAATTCGCTTCCCTTGTCCAATTCAGGAAGTACCCTACCGTGCCCAAAATAGAACAAGATGATGAACTCTCATCAAACAAAATCAATCTTCAACGGCCACCACAAAAATCCCAAATGTCCAATGCAACAAAATCCATCACCAAAATCACATCCGGTACCAATAAAAATCGCATCTTTCCCCAGCCAAACGACTCAAAATCAAAAACCCACAAACAATTCACCTGAATTCAGCGGAATATAGTAAACATCGCCAGCCACGACGCCATCGGGCCCATCCATCCCATTCACCGTCTCGATGCTATCCATACTCACCCAAACCTACTCGAGAGCGACTCCACCGAGTCCCCCTCCTCCATCACATAGCTCATCAAGTAATTCCACAGCCCGCTCGAGCACCCGCAGTACAGTCTCAGGCTGACGACGGCCCCCTCGCGGGCCCAGCGGGAGGAGTTGGGGTAGCTGGCGAGGCCGGCGTAGGCCTGGGACACCATGGCGAAGGCGTTGCCGCCGGGCCGGCGGCGAACGGTGAAGGTGGTGTTGGTGAAGTACCTGCGGAAGGCGAGGCAGGAGCAGTTCTTTTTGATGAAGAGGTAGTGAGGGCTGGATTCGGGGTCGACGGTGACGTCGGCGGCGGTGGCATCGAACATGCTGAGGATCTGAGGGAAGGGGAGGTTAAGGGAGTTGCGGAAGGCGAGGAAGGAGGTGCAGAGGCGGGAGGGGTCCGTGCAGTTGAGTGGGGAGGGGTGAGAATAGCAGAGGAGGGGGAAGAGGAGGAGGAACAAGGGGAGGAATTGGGGGGGACGAGGCATTGCGGAATTGAGAGCAGCAAGAACTTGGGAATCAGGGGATTGGGGATCTTTTTAACGGGGGTTGACGGAGGAGAGAGAGGAGAGGTGCTGCATTCTATATCTAGAGAGAGGGGGGGAGAGAGAGAGAGAGAGAGAGAGAGAGGAGACAGAGAGATGACGGTGGACACTGAAAAGGGCGTTGGGGGGGGGGGGGGGGGGGGCACAGTACAGAGTGGGGCTTGAGGTCGAGGATACAGAATACAGATACAGGAAAAGTGAAGAGTGAAAACTGAAAAGGAAAATGGAGTGAAAATATCGCTCTCTTTGACTTGGGATTTCTTTAAGAAAAGGCCCTTCATCTGAAAAGTTTTATATTAAACCGCCTCTTCTCCTGGTCTTGCGCTGCTACAGAGAGAGTGGTCAACTCCAGTTCCAGCGCACAGGACTCGCGACCTCTGTTCTTCAAAAAAGAAGACTTCCATTTTATGGGTTAATGGGAATTTCTTTCAAAAAAAAAACCCTATTTAATAAATAATTTAAGAAATCGATCTCTCTTCAAACTTATTCCAAAAATCAACATCTGACGTGTCATGTTGGCTACAAGGCAGTTCCCCTCGCCCAGGAGCGGCTCAATCTCTAGAGAGGCCATAGACGAAAGTTCCAAATGGGGTCCTTTTAAAATATACTTTAAAAAATAATTTATGAAATGACTGTTTGATTACTTAGACTTTCTCTACTAATAACAAACAAGCAATAGCTCTAAAAATGAAGTATTTTTTATTGCTGACCACAATTTTCTGTAAAAAGTTCTACAGTACGGGTCTGTTTGGTTGTCGTAACTGGCCGTAATTCGTAGTTGTAATTGGTAAAGTCTTTTACAATTGTAAATGAGTTACATGTATGTAAATTTTACGGTGTTTGGTTGGTAATATAAAATTGTAAAGTGGGAAAGTATATCGTACTTTACGGTGTTTGGTTGTCGTAATGTATAAGTCGTAAGTGAAAAAGTTGACCACAAAATTAACTATTTGGTGATTTTAAAGTTTTAATACTACAAATAAATATTAAAAAAGTTAAATATTAAAAATTTTAATATTAATAAAAATATTACAAATTTGTATGACCACAAAATTAACTGTAACTGGGCTGTAAGTGAGTGGTAACTGGGTTGCAAGTGAGTGTTAGTTGAGTTACGTAAGTTTTTTACGAATTACGGTCCAAACAAACGCCGTAGTTGTAACTGGGTAGTAAGTCATTTACGAATTACGGAGTTTTACGCGAAACAAACGGCCCCTACGTGAGAAAGTGTGGAAACAATGAGCTTCAGTTTGTATTTCAAATAGTGGTTCCAATAAGCATTTCAAAAACCACATAGCGTACAAATGCATATCAAAGAGAGTAGCAATTCTTACCGATAGTAAAACAAGGCATTTGCACAAACACGTAGCATGCTAGGGAAAAAAATGATCCTTTGCCCAATCAAGAAAGAAATTATATACCAACATGATTGATACAGATTCTTGCAAAAAAGTAAAGTAAACATTTAAGAAAATGATCAAGAACATGAGTGGCATGTGCTTTGTTTGGTGTTGAATGTTAACTGTTGACTGTTGAACAAAAGAGATTTCTCATTGGTGAACCCAAATTGACACGAGTCACTGTCATATTTGATGCTTGTGACCTCCAAAACTTTGAATTTGAGAATCAATAACGATCAGGGATTGAACCCTAGAATAAAGAAAACCCGAAAAACTGGAAATATTGTCGGAGTTTCATGAATGTTTGATGTTTCAAATGGGGCCCTTCAATTGCTTGTTCGAGGACTTGAGTCGAATGCAGAGATCTTTATGCACTCAAAGTTAGCGAGAGATTCAAGGAGATCGGAACCAGTGTTGCCGACAACGAGGGGCGAGTCGCGACGGCAACAGGTGAGGTTGGGAAAGGGCAGAGGCTTAGAGAGAGAAAGAGTTGGAGAATTAAAATCATTGAGGGGGGAGAGAGTTATTATTGGAGAGAGGTGTCGACGATTCACATGCTCGAGATGTCGCCGATTCGTCTGTCGTGCCGGCTATCAAGGTATTGATTTTTTTTTATTCTCGAATTGTCAAAGTGTAAAGATTTCAAGGGCTCTTAATGGTTTATAATGAATTGGGCTTACACTCAAATATAATTCTTGTACAATCTGAGTCCTATAGAGAAAAGGGCTACAATTTTAAGTGTGAGCCTAACATGGGCCTATAAGAAAATATCAATTTTTAGGGGCCCCTCTTTACTTGGGGGCCCCAAGTGAAGGCCTAGTTCACCTAGGGATTAGGTCGGTACTGGCTTCGCCAGCATGATGTCCGCGCTATCAGGGTTAATTTTTGGTTCGCCCTAGATTGACAACTCTAGACTAAGCTATTTTTTTGATTGTGTATTTATTTGTCCGGTTGCCAACCTCGGTCAAAAAAATTATTTTTTTCCTTTTTCCAGGAGCGACAACCCCGGACAAAGCAGACTTGGGTAAAATTGCCCAAGTCTGCTTTGTTTGGGATTGACAATCCTGGACAAAGCATACGTGTGGAGGACTCAGAATCCTTGAGTCGTTGCTTCAAATCCTGACATGTCTGAATTTTTTTGAATTTTCCTTTGTGTAAGACAAGTAAATAAAATCGTTGTTATAGGGGATCGAACCTGAGTCAGCCACTTGACAAAGCGAGAACATTTCCAACTCTACCACAATGACCTAACGGCAGTAACTTTCTCTTAATTCTATTTCTTTGTTCGGACAAGGGAAAAGCTTTAAAAAAAATTAAATTTCTTTGTTCGGGAGTTAACAACTCCGAACAAAGCCAAAATAAAAAATTAGCTTCATTCTCGGTTGCCAACCTGGATGAAGTAACAATCGGCCCCTGTTAGCGCGAGCACCAAGCTGGCGACGCGAACCGCTCGTCGCCAGCGCACTCATGCGAGTTGTTAGAAGTCAATTTTTGAAATGAGTTTTGAGATTGGCCGATTTTTAGAATTATTTATTGACTGAGAGTCTTCTTTTTAAAGGCCATATGTGTCAATCAACTAATTTGTTTACACCCATTAACATTCTACAAAAAAGTTATCAAAATATTAATTAATGATAAATGACTTTTAGATCTACTTTTAACTTATTTAGATGGCTTGACAAATAAACAAGTTCACTCACAAGTAGGGGTGCCACCGGATACGGATTATCCGCGGATATCCGCATCCGAATCCGCCTCTAATCCGAATACGGATATCATTTTTTCACATCCGTCAATATTCGTATCCGTATCCGTATCCGAAAGGTATGTGGGGAAACGGATATGGTAAAAGTAATATCTTATTCGTATCCGATCCGATATCCGAATGTTGCGTGCTTCATAATGATATCGGTATGGAGAAGACTATTCTTCAATGGAATAAGGTATTAAATTTTGATATTTTGAGTTGATGAAAAGTAATGGTGAAAAGTATTCGATTCTTGTAAGAGCACCACATGATATTTCGAGTATTTCGACATCAACCATGTCATCCGAATTGGCATTTAGCACCGGAGGACGTGTAATCTATTGTTATAGAAGTCAAATGACAATGAATGCGATGAATGTACTGATATGTTCACAATAATATCATAGTATGTATCACATTTAATATTGTAGTAGATGAGATAAAAAGTAATATAAGTATTTCTGTTTAATTTATCTTTAATCATATCCATTTTTAACATATCCGATTAGTATCCGCATCCGATCCGCTAATATCTGATTTATATCTGATATCCGATTTTGGCGGATACGGATATCATTTTCCACATCTGTCAATATCCGTATCCGTATCCGAAAGTTGGGTGCGGATATAAATATGATAGAGGTAATATCTGATTCGTATCCGATCCGATGGCACCCCTACTCACAAGGATCCATGACTAAATTTGTTTAAAATTAGATTTATCAAAAAAAAAAAAAGAATCAATAACTTAATCAATGTGATATTAAATATTTCTTTCAGAAAAAAAAATCAAAATGTGCTTAAAAAGATGGTTAAAAAGATTTTTCTTAAAAGTATGTTGTCTTTGGCAGCAAATTGGTTGTTTGTTTTTTATTTTAAATATTTTTTGAATGTAAAAGCGCAATCTGGATAGCAGAATTCTGCAAAACTCAGATTTATTAGATTTATTCATAACAAGACGGGAGGAATGGTAAAAAAGTAAAATTAAAAAAAGCAGTGAAAGACAAAATCGGTCACAAAATATTTCTCTTTTTTTTCATTGCTTTAGATCCCACGAGAAGTCACGAGGGGTTTTGCCTCGGTGACTGTTTGCTAGTGCAAATTTTCAAAATAAATCATTATTTAAAAATAATTTCTAAAATAGATTCCTCTCAAAAATATTTTCCAGAATAGATAGATCTTTGATAGGCCGCGTCACCGTCACGTCAGTACTGGCCGTCAGTGTGAGGCTGGCACTCGGGGAGAGCGTTTTGGTTTGACGGGGGTTGGCAACCCGGTTGAAAAATATACATTTTTTTTTGACTTGACCGGGGTTGCCAACCTGGGTGAAACTTCCCTCCAATTTTCAAGTGAACAACGTAACTTGCTTGAGCTCATGCATGACTTGGCCAGGATTGTCAAATCCGATCAAAAAACACATTATGTTGTTTATTTCTTCAATTTGGCTTGACCGGAATTGGCAACCCCACTCATGACACCTTAGGTATTTTTGAGCATGCATTACGAGCATGCATGAGCGTTATACATGCATCATGAGCATACATTAATGAACGCTAAGGAGCATGCATTAATGAGCGTGCATGACATTAATGCATGCATCAAGGCACGTTTATACATCAGGAGGATGCATGAACGTGCGTGTGTGCACAAACTTGTCATCAATAAAGCATGCAACAAAGTATGCATGAATAGTTGTCTCGACCGAGTTGGCAACCCCGATCAAGCAAAAAAAACTCAAAAAAATTTGAAAATTCGCTCAGCCGGCGTTGCCAACCCCGACTGAGACAAAAAATCAAAAAAATATACATAGTGCGACCAAAGTTGACAACTCTGATTAAGTGAATATAATCAAAAAAAAAAAAAAAATTGGTTCACTGAGGTTATCAACTCTAGCCGAACAAAAAATCGCCCCAGTCAGCACCAGGCCTTGCTGGCTGTCAGTAGCATTGACGTGGCGCTGACATGGCCTGTCAAAAGTCTATTTTTTGATATTTTTAAGAGAAATCTATTTTTAAAATTATTTTTTCAGAATGGTTTTTTTTTTAAAAAAAAAAATTGCCCCGTTTCTACTGTACTCCACAGTATCTCCCAAACACGGCTGCTCGATTTTGGACGGGCTCGGTTCCCTTCAGTGCCACGTGGATCCACATAAACTGTCGGATCAATGGCCTCCGTGAGAAACAGTAATCCTGGCCATCTTAGGATTCACCAGCTCGGGGTCGAGTCCGCACGTGGGATCCGTGACACCTGTCAAATCCTTCAGCGGGCCAACAAATTCTTATTACTTTTACAAAGAACACCCAATTATATACATTTTAACAAAATAGGTACAAACAGCTCAAAAGATTTTTCTCTCGTTATTGTTATCACCAAGCCTCAAAACAGTGAGCATGCAGCTGTCCCTTGGACCACTCTGAACGTTAGCCTTGCCCCCAAATAGGATCTTGAATCCTTGTCGTAGGGGTTTTCATGCAATTTTAACCAACGCCAGGCCATAAGCTAAAGATTGTGAAAGTGGGCCCCAGCCCATCTGGTCGCATGTGAGCTCTGGTGGATTATTCTGCATGCAAACAGAATACAGGGATGAATGCATGCAATTATGTGGAGAGAGAACAAACAAAAGCAATCACTCTTCCAGTCTGGAATCCTCATTTCCTACTTCACACGCAGGTCACCTAACCTCTCTGTTTTTTTGTTCATACAGACAACGACATGTATTAAATTGCCCTTCACAAGTGTTTTCAGTGTGCATTTGCTTGTTTTGATGGACATCCGAGCATTTCTTTGATTACTTGGTGAGAGGCAGGTGAGGTTAGAGTGTGGTTGGTTAGGGTTCTAGTCATTTGTTATTGGTTGAGTTAGCTTTTGGACCAGGGTTGGTGTGCTTGGGTTCAGGGCTAGATTGAGCTCAAAAGCTGGGTGATCTGTACGGCGAACATTTTGTGCACTGGCTGTTCAGTAACTTTTTAAAATAATGTCGGTACTATGTTGTGCAGCCATGTTGGAGAGATGGGGAGCATGGAGGCAACTGGTAATGGAGCAGTGCTTTCTTCACAGAGGAGCTGTTTGGTTAGAGGTGGAAGTGAGGAACTAGTAATAATTCCCTTTAGAACTAGAAAAATGGTTAGTAAGTTTTTCGGTGTTTCGATATTACTGAGAAGTGCGGTTTGAAAATGTTATGTCTTTTCTAGTGTTTGGATGGTGATGTGGGAGTGAAAATGGAAAAGTTGACCACAAAGTTGACCGCAAAATAATATTAAAATAAAAATTAATTAAGAAAAATAAAAATTGGACTGTGATTAGAATGCAAGTGAGATTTACATGATCACAAAATTAACTGTTTTGAGTTATAACTTATTACAAATGAGATTTATATGACCACAAAATTAACCGTAGCACCCCGGAAGTGAGGAAATGGTTGTGTAAAAGGAAAAGAGAAAAGAAAATGGAGTTTTCTCATTTTTCTTTTCTGGTGTTTTGATAAATAGAGAAGTGAGATATGACACTTCCCCATTTCCTTACTTCCGCCCACTTCCTTGAAACCAAACAACCCCAAAAAAGAAAAGGGCTCACCCTGTTATGTGTTGGGGCGCCATCTAAAGACTAGCATATTAGAAGAAGTTGCCTAAATTTTTATATACCCAAGACCATTCACATGTCTAGTTGATGTGAGACTATTTGTTCGTCCAGTTATTCAACAATCTCCCATCGAACAAAGAATTTGAGTCTTTCTATGCAAACTCAACTATCTTCACACTGGAAAATTAAAATGTTCCATCGAGATCACAACTTCTTCACCACGCGGAAGCGGTCACGCCTTAAGTGAAGCAACAATTGCAGCTTGTCACTCCTCTTCATCGTGTGTAGTTAGCAACACGTGTTACGCGAAGCAGGAGTACCACTATTGTAACATCCGGCTGTTAAACCCCAATTAATATTCTAATTCTGAATTAATAAGATTTAAAAAGAATAATTAGATAATGTTTTAATTAGTGTGAAGTGGATTCTGAAAAATGTTTAGAAAAAATTTGAGAGTAAGATAATATGAAAAGTTGATTATATATACTATGTATGTGTGAAAATATAACACCCCGATCATTTAAATCCTAATTTAATATCCTAATATTTGATTAACGTGATTAGACAGAATTATTGAGACGATGATTGAACGTGTTTTGTGTAAAATAGAATTTTTATTTATATTTTTATTTATTTTAATTTTGATTATGGGGGAAATTTGAAGTGAAATAAAAAAAGAATAATTGCAAATATAGGTGTATGAATATTTTGGCATGTACATATGTATATGGAGTATATGTATGTGTAAATATATACATTACATCGATGTGTTGATATATTGTGTAAATACAAGATAATACAATCAAATACAAAAGAAATACCATAATATTTTATTATTGAGTATTTAATAATAAGAGGTAGGTATGCATGGCGTGGGTAGATGGAGGGGTAGGATTAGCCTTGAAGTGCGTGTATAGGTGGCAAGATAAGGGAAGAGAGGTTGTGAATATGTGTAATACATGATTATGAGGGGGTTTGTGTAAAGAGGGAGACAACTAATCTCTCATTCATCTCTTTACATCCCCCATCTTCAACCTGAGAACCCATGAAAATAACCCCAAATCTAACCTCTCTAGATCTCTTTCTAACCCTCAATCTCTCTCCCAATCTTACCCTCTTATCCTTCTCTCTCCCCCTTCTCCCCCTCTCCCTCTCTTCTCTGGAGCTGGGCGCGCCGCGGCCATGCAAAGTGGGCCGGCGGTGGCCAAGGCGGTCAAGGCGAAAGCAAGGGCAGTAGCAAGGAAGGACAAGGAGGTGAGGAAGATTCCACCTTGATCTAAACCTATTTCAATTTTCTCAATTTCAGAAAATTCTTATAATCATGTTATGATCTACCTCCTATAATTAATTTATATTGCTTTGAAACTCTTGTAATCAAAATCGGTTGTAAGGGGGGTTTCTCTTGATCTATGTTCTTGAATAGTTCTTGCCATTTCTGAACTAATTACAAACAAAATAGTAGATCTTTTATTTTTATGAGATTAAGAAGTGGATGGTGGGTTAAAGTGATGATGGATCAGGTTTGTTACTAGAATTTTAAATATTCAAGTCCATTAATTGATTGTAATTCTGAATTGGGTGGAGAAGTTGAAGAACAAGTTGTAAATTTCATAAATTTTAACACTCTTGAAATGGGGCGTAAATTTGTGAAATCTGTAAAGATTGGTTCAGTTCGTCAGTATATTAAGAACTATACGTATCATATAATATACTTTGGAAGATAAACAAGTTTACTTTCTAACGGCTCTTACTGTGTCCCCATTGGATACATATGCTTTGAGCTATTGCAGAAATATGACATGTTGGTCGAAACTGCTGTGCTGTAGGATCCATTCATGACTGAAAATTTTCTGAATATTTGGAACGGTTTAGTTGAATTAAACCTATCTGTAATATATCACTGAAAAGGTAATGAAGTCTAATTTCTAATAGAACTTTCTGTGTTTCATTTAAATATCTAGAATAGAAGTTATTATAAAAATATCGTCAGTCGTCCGAAAAGACGGAGCTATAAAATGTATTCAAATAGTAAGCTCGTGACTAATTATCATTGCTAAATCAACCTTCTTATAGTACATGATATATCACTTAAAAGGTATAAAAAATTATAAAAGTTTACTTTGCAGTGGTTCTTATCATGTCCCGTTTGAATACATGTGATAGGGATTTTGTTGAAACACTATGAGTAGGTGAGGAATTTCGCCAGAATTGAATAGTGTAATCTATGAATCTAGAAAATTTAAAGTAGGATGCAAAACTTGAAGTAGTAATATATTGTAAATTTTCTTATTGGGAAACTACCATGTGTGGGTTACGATCATATATCCTATGGCCAAAAAATGCTAAGAGGATTGAGTTATTAACAGTTTAACAAGACTTACGTCAAGTATAATACATTACAATTGGGATCAAGATACTTGTAATAATGTGAATTGTGTATCTAGTAGTTCGGTTAATAACTTATGCTGGTAATTATGATAAATGGGATTATTTACCAGAAATGCTTAATTGTTGCACACGTTGCTCTTGATTGAGAGATTCGTGAGGACCTCTAATTGAATTCTAGAGCCATTGAAAGGATCTAAGCGTTGGAATGAGGAGTAACACTAAATTATAATGAAATTTGCGAACTGGGGTAATTCAAATAGTTTCCAACCAAATGAGAAATTTGGATATAGGATTTTGGAATATTAGAAATAATAAAATATTTAATAGTCTTTCATCATACTTTATATCGCTCAGAACTTTCTACTGAACTATCATCTATAAATGTCGAAGATGGGCTTGGAACATTTCATGACATATCAGACTTATGTTCTTTGTGTGGCATAGCCTGCATTGACTCCTTACTTATTTTGGGTGACAATCTGGATGATCTTAACAAGTGCCATAAAATAGAATATGAAAAAGGTTAAGTCAAAAATTTAAATTCCTCAATACGATGAAACTTGGCCTATATATATCCAACATTTTTCTAATATTCCTTCAGGGCCTGTTTGGTTAAGTGAGGAAGTGGTAATAGTTCCCTTTGGAACTTGAGAATTGATTAGTAAGTTTTTCGGTGTTTGGATGTTGTTGGGAAGTGTGGTTTGAAAAATGTTCTGTCTTTTTCGGTATTTAGATGGTAATGTGGAAGTGGAAGTGAAAAAGTTAACCATAAAGTTGACCGCAAAATAATATTAAAATAAAAATTAATCAAGAAAATTAAAAAATGGTCTATAATTAGAATGTAAGAGAGATATACATGAGCAAAACATTAACTGTTTTGTGCTACAACTTATTACAAATGAGATTTAGATGACCACAAAATTAACTGTAGCACTCTGGAAGTGAGAAAATGGTTGTGTAAAAGAAAAAGAGAAAAGGAAAAGAATTTTTTCTATTTTTCTTTTCTGGTGTTTGGATGAATAACGAAAAATAGTAAAAGACACTTCCCACTTCCTCACTTCCACCCAATTCCTTGAATCCAAACAGCCCCTTAAAGGATTGAAGCTCGTGGTCGATGTCTATTCATTATTTTTTTGAGAACTCCTTCGAAAGTTCTGTCTAGATGCTCAATAGTTTGTCTTTGGAGACTTCATTGTTAGAGCACTTTTTCTCCGTCTTGATTCTGAGCAGCAGTTGTAGTAAATAAAAATAAGAAAAGAAAATTCCGATCCTATTGAAGTAGTATTAGTATAACACTTTTCTCTTCAGTCGTTGAGCCTTGTCATATTAAATTTATAACAGTTTTGCATTCTCTACTTCAGGTAGTGGTAATTGTC
Source organism: Agave tequilana (assembly GCA_038442645.1). Taxonomy (NCBI): domain Eukaryota; kingdom Viridiplantae; phylum Streptophyta; class Magnoliopsida; order Asparagales; family Asparagaceae; genus Agave; species Agave tequilana. The sequence goes on from JAVJIF010004070.1 coordinate 18,526, forward strand.
CGGTGACTAGTTATATTCCCATGAATAGTGCATGTATCCATCTACTTGCATTTGATATTATGTATCACGTCTATCAGTAAATGTGCTTTCCCTCCTTGGGTCCAGGGTGCCTTATTTCAAATCTTATTACCTATTTCCCTCATGTGGCTTTTCCATGGCAAGGAGAAAACTTGAAAGTTTCCTTTTGGAGGCATGAAATTAAGTTTACTTAAGTGCACATACATCCAGCATATGATGGATACTGTAAAGTGAGTCTCATGAACTACATCTAATATGTAAGGTACCAATACTTGTATGACACTTGAACGGTATATGGAACCATGATGGATTAGAAAGAACTAGACTTCGATTGGAGGAGCCAGCTAATGAGTAGAATAATCGTGTAGTTAAATCATTGTTGCAACTATATTGTAACCAGCGAATTATGATAACAATACTATAAGAACGATAAATCATAAATTAATGTGTCAGTTGATAATCATAAGATGTTTAATACTATTAGTTATTGAATGAAGTCTCAATAAGTAGTGTGACACTGATCCGACCAATATATATATATCATTAAGAAATATGTTAGGTAATGGTTTATGTCATTAAGAAGAATGGGTGGGGGTGAATGTATGATACTTATACATACACATCTGTGGTACATTGTAAAACCATATATCATTGATAACCTGTTAAGGATTGTTTATTTATTGTTATGGTAGGGACTAGTGGACTGTTATTAACTTCAAAGCATGTTAAGATCCTGGACCCGGATAAGTAGTGTAGTCAAATCCATTCACCTAATATTCAATATGTGAATGAGAAATCATAACTAGTTAAAAGAACTAATCTTATAACCAAAGAACAGGTATCGAGAATGTAATTGATGCGTCGTTGAATGAATGAGAAATGTAAGTGTATGTATGTTTGAATGCGTGCATGTACTTATTAGTTACATGAACTTGATCATGTGTGACACATCAATCATACGATTGGTGATTGAAAAAAGTATATCATAATATAACTGACACTGTGTATGTTATCTTGATAGTCGATGTGTATGTGATATTATGTGTTGTTAAACGAAGGAAGGGATCAGTGGGAGCTGGTATGTGTGAAGACGGGGTATGACATTGTATGTTGTTAAACGAAAGAAGGGGCCAACAGGAGCTGGTAGGTGTGAAGACGATGTATGATATTGTATGTTGTTATATAAAGGAAGGGGCCGGCGGGAGCCGGTGGGTGCAAAGACGGGGTGCGAGATAGATTGTATGTTATAAAGTAAAGATATACTTATTCAAAATGAATAATATTGTATGCTTGTCCTTGATGTAAGACCGTGAAACTTTACTTTATTATAAGAAATAATAAAATATTATATAATGTGTGAAAGTGTACGGGTTAATCCATGTAGTACTTGAAGTGTGATGCGATATACAATATATAAGTATGTTTGGTGATATATATTACCTGGATTAACTTATTGTGATTAGTGTACCATCGTGTATAGGGCATGGAATATGTACCCGTGAGATGAATTCGATAATAAACTAAGTCACTAAAATAAAATATTTGATACAACTCATAGACCCGCAATTGTATGCTTGTCCTTGATGTAAGACCGTGAAACTTTACTTTATTATAAGAAATAATAAAATATTATATAATGTGTGAAAGTGTACGGGTTAATCCATGTAGTACTTGAAGTGTGATGCGATATACAATATATAAGTATGTTTGGTGATATATATTACCTGGATTAACTTATTGTGATTAGTGTACCATCGTGTATAGGGCATGGAATATGTACCCGTGAGATGAATTCGATAATAAACTAAGTCACTAAAATAAAATATTTGATACAACTCATAGATCCGCAATTACAGTGCAGAGATTTAAGTTACAAAGTCACTGACCAAAGGAGTCAGGTCATTTTGCAAACCATAGAGATAGTTAGGTTGACTGTTTACCTTAATATAATTGTTTCTTTTCTTAACTATATTCGTCTTGACATTGATGAAAAATATGCTTCCTTTTATTTTAACATGTATATCATTCTCTTGAATTTTCTTCTCTCCTCACTGAGCTGTTAAGCTCACCCCTCCATAAATTATTATGTTTCAGGTTATGGTAAAGCGAAGGCTCAATTTAAGATTTCAAGCGCTTCATTGAAAATTTTATTATATAGAGATGTTTAAGAGTTATAATTTAGTGTATTTGTAAAGTTTCATGTTGCATATATTTACAATCTTATTGATGTTATCTATAGCATGAGTTAGATGACTATGATCTTGATGAGTTGGATTTATTAATAAAATTGGTATTATGTTGTGAAAGCAGAAAGGGGTACCCTCGAGCCCATATATTATGATTGTTGAGTTATGTAGATTGATATTAAGTAGGCTGATGTTAGCTGAAATTATTATGACTTAAACTGTATATTAGGACAGCTTAGTATTTATAAAGGAGGTGCTGCCGAAATTTTTAAGAATAATGGAGATGATTATGATAATCTGTTGATTAATGTAAATGTTTATGTTAATTGAGACTTATGAGAAACTGGGACCGTTACAAAAAATTTTATGAATACGATCATTTTTGCATGAGTACGGGTATACATATATTTACACAATTTTGTGTATGTAGTTATATGTATTTAATGTTGGCCCAAAGGTTACAATCCCCGAGTTGTGTGCTTTTATGATAACAAAACATATAAAGATATTTGATAATAATCAAAGTTCAAGAGTGTATTTCAGGGTTCGATAAGATAAAACAGGCTCAAGGGCACTCAAGTACGAAATCTTTACTCAAGCTCAAACGTCGCTCTAAATCACTATCAGAGAAGCCCGCTTGAAAACTCATATAGCTGATAGAAACTAGTTTGTTAAAGGGTAGAATATAAATTTGAAGCTCAAGAACTTATAAGTGAGAGTAAAATCAGGAGACAGATTTGAGAACCAAAAACTTGAAGTAGAATTTTGAAAATAAAAGCACAAAACTGAAACTAGAAAGCTCTTTCTCTTAAAACCCAAATTGATTTTTCAAATTTGTTGTTGTGTTTAACTCAACCCTAATGACCCCTTTATATAGGTTTTAGGAAGAGTAAACATAGTATAATTTTACCAGGATAAAGAGGAAGAAATTGACCCTTAAAATTAACTTTTCACGTTTTAGAATTAAACATGTTTTAAAAACAACTTTAAATAAAAGAGCCATTTCTACAATCTGGCAGACGAATGGTCGACCGGCCGGTCGACCGGTCCTTTTAAAAATTTGACCATTGGGCTTCGGTCGACCGCTTGTTCGACCGCTCCAAATAGAGCATTGGTGGTTACAGTCGGTCGACCGTAATCGGGAACCAGTCAACCGCCCGGTCGACCGAAAACGTGCACAACGTGCACACCCCCAATTTTCAGAACTCCGATCGACCGTGCGGTCGACTGACCTAGGCCAAAACAGATTTTAAAGACTCTTTTTGAAGATATATGAAATTTTGAAATATTTTTGTTTGGATTTTGAAGATAGGAAACATACATAGCTACTAGATATAAGTTCTAAACTTGATAAAAAATATTTTAGAGAATTTGAGAATCAAAAACCAAAATCATACTTTTGAAAAACGTGTATTTTTGTGTATGTGTATTTTTGGGCTTCAAAAATATATTCTACCCTTTAACAAACTAGTTTCTATCAATTATATGAGTCTTCAAGAGGGCTTCTCTGATAGTGATTTAGAGCGACGTTTTGAGCTTGAGTAAAGATCCCGTACTTGAGTACCCTTGAGCCATCAACACCTTTCTTTGAGGAAGAACCTGTTTCATCTTATCGAACCCTAAAATACACTCTTGAACTTTGATTAGTACCAAATAGCTTTATATGTTTTGTTATTATCAAAACACACAAATCGGGGATTGTAACCTTTAAGCCAACAATCTCTCCCTTTTTGATGATGACAAAACATATGACCTATCTATAAAAAATAATATAGGAAAGAGCTTTGTAAAAGCTCCCCCTCAAGTTATGCTCTATCAAGTACAAGATGTATGACACCAGTACCAAATAAACATGAACAAAACATAAGCATCATATCATAAGCATCAAAACCAAATAAACATAAACATCATATCATAAGCATTAAAACCATATCATAAGCACCAAAACCATAAATACTTCTCCCCCTTTTTGTCATGCATCAAAAAGGGTAAGTGTAAACAATCAAGAATAATAAATATGTAGTTTATATCAAAAGAAAACTCATGAATCAATAATACAACATTTAATTCTCTACAAATGAAAGAAAATCTGTTAAAATCGAGTGGCTTAGTAAAAATATCTGCTAGTTGAAAATCAGTTGAAACATAATCAATTTCAATATCACCTTCTCATAATGATCTCTAAGAAAGTGATATCGAATTTTGATGTGCTTAGTCTTATTATGTTGATTTACATTTTTAGTCATATGAATAGTACTATAGTATTATCACAAAATATCTTAACATGGTCATAATGCAAATCATAATCAAGAGAGTATGTTTCATCCAAAGGACTTGTGCACAACAAGCCCCGGCCGCAACATACTCCGCCTCGGCGGTTGAGAGGGCTACAAAATTTTATTTCTTGGAAGACCATGTAACAAGACAATTTCCTAGAAACTGACATGTTCTACTATTACTCTTCCTATCCACTCTACAACCTACATAGTCAGCATCCGAAAAACTCATCATTGAAAATTGTCCGGTCTTCGGATACCATAAACTCATTCCAATAGTACCCTTAAGATATTTAATAATGTGTTTTACCGCAATCAAGTGGGACTCTTTAGGACAGAATTGGAATCTAGCACATAGATATACACTAAACAGGATATCTGGCCTAATCGTCGTTAAATATAGTAAACTACCAATCATACTTCTATAAAGTTTTATGTCTACATTTATACTTTATTCATCCTTATCAAGTTTTATTGTGGTAGCTATGGGAGTTTTGCTAGTGTTTGCCCCTTCAAGTTCAAATTTCTTAATGAGTTCTTTTGTATATTTGGCTTGATTTATAAGATCCCATCACTCCTTTACTTGATTTGGAGTCCAAAGAAATATTTTAGCTCGCCCATCATAGACATTTCAAACTCATTCTGTATACATGATTCAAACTCTTAGCAAAGTCTTTCGTTAGTGTACGCGCCGGAGAATCTGGTGGTCGGAGAAAGTGGTTTTAGCTGTAAAAGATTTCCTTGATTCAAGCGAAACGATTACAACCAAAAGAACTACTCTTCCCTCTTTTCCAGTTACAAGGGAGGGAGGATGTCTGAATCTTCCCTTTGTTTAAGGCTGGGTTCTTCGTGTGGCGATGGAGAGTGAATCTTGTTCTCCGTTGACCAGATGACCGTCCTGGACCGTCGGGGGTCTTCTCTTCGGTCGGTAGAAAGAGTAACTCAGCTCAGTCTACCAAAACTCTCAAAGAGGAGGTAGGCGAAGAGCGGCTAGTACTCAGTAAGCTCGCTGAAGGGTTTTTTCTCTCTCTGTCGTTGATCGTCCTTTTTCCTTCTCGTCGTCAGTCCTCTCCTCCTTCAATAGTGACGGGACTATTTATAGGGTTTTTAGGGGGTGATCGTGCCCCCTGAAAACGCTCCACAATGAGGGGCCACTTCCTGCTACATGTGCGGTGACTGGCCCCTTATTTCGGGTAGTTGCAACTGAGACGCGGGCTTCGGGCCGACGCGCCTTGTTGCTGAGACGCGGGCTTCGGACCGACGCGCCTTGTTGCTGAGACGCGGGGCTTCGGGCCGACGCGCCTTGTTGCTGAGACGCGGGCTTCGGGCCGACGCGCCTTGTTTGCTGAGACGCGGGCTTCGGGCCGACGCGCCTTGTTTGCTGAGACGCGGGCTTCGGGCCGACGCGCCTTATTGCTGGAACTCTGCTTTCTTAGTAGCTTGTCTGTTGGATATTTTTAGACAGCCTACAGAACCCCCTCCAAAGTTTTCGACATTCCGCAGTTAAATGGGACGGATTTCGGAATACTTTGGATTTTAGCCGCGTTCGCCTTTATGATTGGACTATTATGCTCTGGGTTTGATCTTATCTGGAGTTGGCCTTTGTGAGTGTACTGTTGAACTCTTTGAAGCTCCCAGAGTCGATCATGTTGAGTGTTTAGATGCACAGTCTAAACCTCCCCGATTGCTTTTAGTCTGTCATTGGCGCGCTTTAAGCCAGGAGTGGTTGGTCGTCTGCTTGCGTCAGTGTACTGTTGAACTGATTTTGCAGAAGCAGGAGGCCAAACGCAGGTTCTTTTTCAAAAAGCAGAGATGGTACTGCTGTAAAGGCGCGATTTCTGTAATCGTGCGTCCTTTGGCACTGGAGACGCGACTGATTTTCAGAAGGTAGACGCGATATTTGGCCAGACTGAAAGGACGCGAATTTCTTAGAGAGACGCGACCTTCCAAATGCATTCATGGAGAGGCTGACGTGGCATGTCCATCGAGGAGGTGCGTTCTTTGGGCGCGAATTCTGTGCCATGTCATGATTACGCCGCCAGCTGGCCTAGGGAACCGGCGAAATTTCGCCTTTTGGCGCGCGGATTTCCTGGTTCATTAAATGAACTGCTCCACGTGTCGACTGCTGACTCGTGGCGGGGTTGCGACGCATGATCTTCTCCATTCAGAAACGATTTGGTTACACGCGTCAAGCGGTGACTCGCTGCAGCGTCTACCGGGCCACGCGCCGCGTATCTTCGCGAATCCCTGTGCCCATAAAAGGCAACAGTTGGAGAGATGCATCCTCTTCTCTGAACGTACTTGCTGAGAAAAAAGAAAGAATTTCCTTCTCTGTTCATCTTCGAACTCGCTCGGATTTTTGAACTTTTAATGGCCCCCAAGATGAAACCGAGTGCATCGTCCTCAAGGGCAACCGTCGCCGAGGCTGAGAGAGACGCTTCCTCTGCGCAGGAGGCTGTTTTTCCGAGGAAAAATGCCTCTTCGGCGTGGGTTTCGCCATTAAAACAAGTTCATAGAACTCTAAGAACCCTTAACACAGAATCGTGTTTGATTCTCGGACACAGTCCTTGAGATGATAACCGGGGCGCAGGTTTGATGACCTGGCGTCGTTAAACTCTGCGTTTCGGATCTTTCACTTAGAAAATCTCTAGTTGTGAAGGATTCGAACGCGGTCTTGGTTTGCAGAACGCGGACTTGATCCTTGCGTTCTGCGCCATCAGCTGCCGATTTTGATGAATCTGGCGTCTGAGTCCAAGTACTTAGAGAAATTCGCAAGTCTTGGTTTGCAAAACGCGGACTCGATCCTTGCGTTTTGTGCCACTTGACGCGGATTTGCAGGTCTGGACGCGGGTTTGATAACTTCTGCGTCCAGTATCTCTTCTGCGTTTGGACGCAGATTCGCAGGTCTGGACGCGGGTTTGATAACTTCTGCGTCCAGTATCTCTTCTGCGTTTGGGCGCAGATTCGCAGGTCTGGACGCGGGTTTGATAACTCCTGCGTCCAGTATCTCTTCTGCGTTTGGGTTATGAACACTTAGCATTTTTCAGCATTTCTCCTTGCTTTTAATGAAGTATCTGATTGTGTCCTTTTCTTTCGCAGTGCGACATGTTTCTGGCCCACTCGTCAAGACGCGCCATTTTGGACATGTAGGTGGTGCTGACCAGAGCTTGACCTTCGTGCAAAGAATGAGTGTCCCATTGACTGCTGACCAGTCGCCGGATCGCAGGGAGAGGCTCTCTAATGTTGACAGGAGAACCTTTCGGGCGCTTATGACCGATGCAGCATTCACAACGGATGCTCGCGTTCCGCTGGAGAAGCCTGCCTTCTTCTTTGGAGATCGCATTCATGATGACGGCCGTCGTGTGTCTGAAGGAACTTACAAATGGCTCCGTCAGATAGGGGATGGACGATTGTTTCTTCCGGATATGGAGAGGATGTTCCCGTTGTTCTACTTCCAACACATGTCCATCCCTCGGAAGATGGAATGGGACATTTCCCAATCTGTCCCTGAAATCACCCTTGGAGACTTTGGCTTCCAGAGGGTAAACCGCCATGACAGTCATGACAGATCAACCGTCGGCCTATTCCCCGCGTCGCGCAAATCCAATATTCCGGTCGGGGAGATACCACAGCTTGCTGCTACCTTCCTTAACTCGTTTATGGAAGTGGAGGGTGACTATCCTACCGAGTTCCGTGCGCATGGGTGGATCCATTCTACGGGGAATATTTGGTGGAGCAGGATGGTGGGTTTTGTCCTCACTGATCTTAAAGAGCTGCTAGAGCATGTGGGACTATACCCGGCGATCAGGGCCGTACAGTGGGGTATCCCACCGAGCTCTCACAATTTCTTCGGAGTCCTGGAGCGATATAACTCTCTGACGGGGACATTCTTCACCCCGGTTGGAGAGATGGGCCTGGCACTGCACGAGCTGCATGAGGTCTCGGGGCTGGCATCAGGGGACATTCCTTATGAGGAATATGTCCCTACCACTAAGGAGCTCCACATTTTGGAAAAAGAGTTTCCCGCAATATATGAGACCTACTGGGAGGTGATGTGCCACTTCCACCTCTGCGGCCAGATAACTACCTGGAGATCAAGAGGAGTCAAGCAGTTGTCTTGGGCTAGTTATCTGTTCAACAATGTTAGCAATAAAGACCTCCCGATAACCCGACTGGCTGCCAGCTCTGATAGGGAAATCGAAGACATGATTGATCAGGCTCCGAACAGCTTCTACACCACGGAGTCGAACGAGGACGGTTTCGACCCGGACTTGGTTTTTGAAAGCTTTCACCATCAAGCCCGGACTCCCATCTCTAGTCGAGCACTGTTGGCGGGCTTCTTGATGCTGTGGTTGAAGCGTTGTGTGGTGCCCACACTGCCACACGAAGTTATTGTTGCCGACGTGGTGTACCCGGCGGTGCTCCTGGCTCATGGCAGCCCCATAGCTCTTCTTCCGGCTGTGGTGGCCGGTATTCAGAGTGGGCTACGGGCGTTAGCCAAGAATTTCTGCGAGCCCCCGAAGACTGTTGACCCCCATGGAAAGCCATATGTCGACTCAGAGGGGAATCCGAAGGTGAAGCGCCCTAACCCTCGGGTTGAGCTGCCTTATACGTACCTCATGGCTTGGTACGTGATGCATTGCCCTTCTTTGATGACGGCGGAGCGTGGGGCACAGTTCGTATCCCATTTGTGCAGCGGCTGGAACGTTCGGAGTGGCGTGACACCTACCTGTATTATATTAGGAAGTGTCTTTCCTGCGCCACGAACTACCAGCTCAACCGCTGCTTCCCAGACGTTCCTGGTGCGGCTTTCGGGGAGTTGTTCGCTGATATCGCTGGTCGGGATGACTTCACACAACTGCCTGCGGGAATCTTCTGGTGGTGATCAACATCCGGCCGGGATATGTGATGTTCCGGCAAGGGACTTCCTGCACCATCGAGCCATACATGCCGAACCGTTTTGCCCGACAGTTTGGCTACGATCAACTCTATGTCGGGAACCCCAATGCTCGGCTCGCCTTCGAAGGGAACCTGTTCGAGGGTGCTTGTAATACCCCGTTCCCGGAATACGTACTTAGTTGCGTATTCAGATTTTCGGTCGTATTTTTTCGATTTGTTTCCTGTATTTATTCTGTATTATGAATTCCTTATATGACTGTTTTGTCTTGGATTTGGATTCGTGGATTCGGAGTCAGCCCTAGTCTGAACCGAAGGCCCGATCCTAGAGTATTACTCGATTTAGATATTCTGATAATTAGAATTGACCGATTTTAGTTTTAAATATCATTTTCCAATATTATATATTTTCTATGATTTTCTAGATTTTTCTGGAATTAAAATGAAAGTCTTCAAAACCGGTGTCGGCCAGTGCCGCTGACCGATTCCTGGATTTTTAATTCTCAAACAGTTTGGAATTTCATGATGGTCCTTTAGGCTTTATTCCTTAGAATCATATTTTCTACCTACATTCTTTTTCTGAGGATTTTATGATTTTATGAAAATTCCATCGGAGTCGGTAGGTAACTGATTCCGAGATTTTTAGTTTTAAAACTATAAAGTATTTCTTCAAACGGATTTCACTATTGGTCTTTATATAATATTCTTGATTTTTGATAATTATTTCGGGTCGTTCCGAGATACTTGAATTTCGGACGATTCCGGTGTTTTCCCGGAAGATTTCCGCATCCGCAACTGAATCCCGGGAATCCGCCACTTCCATTATTTTCATTCTCCATTCCAAGAGTATTCCTTCCCTTTTCCATTTTCTTTCCCATTTCCTATTTTCTTTCTTTCCTTTCCTTTAACTTCCACCACACACTTTTCCTATTTTCCAAAATTCTAAATTCCATAAACTCCACCAACTCCCACCTACTTCCTCATTATTATCACTCCACCTCACCCTCTCTCATGGCCGGCCAAGTGTCCACTTGAGAGACACCTCACCTCCCCTTCTTTTTACACAAAACCCCCCTCACTTCCATTTGATTTGCATCCCCTTCAAAAAATCCAAAACATATAAATGCTTTCCCTTTACATTCTATTTCATTTTTCTTCACTTCTCTTTTTCTCTTCTTCACTTCTCAAAAGAGAAGCCTTCACCTTCACCAAAACCCTTCCTGGACCAGAAACCTTAACTCTCTGTATCCCAGATTTAGTCGACTTAACATAACTATCAGTCGACTTGTCATGTCTGTTAGTCGACTACCCCTATGACCCTAGTCGACTAACTTTTCCTGAATCAGAATATCAACTCTCTGGAACCCAGTATTAGTCGACTATACCAGACTGTTAGTCGACTAACCCCTTTATTAGTCGACTACTCATCCTACCCTAGTCGACTAATTCTGTCTGTTTGTTACAGTTATTTACCTTCTCAAACTTGGATCTTATACTTGGTTTATATGTTGTATATTATACTTCTTGACTTGTATCTTGACTAACATCATCTTCACTTCTCTCTTTCTCTCTCCTCTTCACTCTACATATATATATCATAGTTTATGGCGTGCCCCGGATTTCGTGGATTTCGGATCTTTCGGCGCTTTGAGGTTTAGGCGAGTATTCTCACTCGCTACTTTCTTGTATGCGAGTAGTCTCGCTCTTCTCTTATCTCTATTTGAGTTTCCAGTTTCGTCGGAACGATAAGTATTTCATTTCCTATTTTCATGTATTTGATTCCATGTCTATATATATCTTTTGATGCTCATATACCATGCGTGGCCGACCCTTCGTGGTCGTTGGACTTTGAGTTACTTTTATGTTACCTTGCCATACCATTACCTCAGACTAGTCAGTTGCATGCTTTTATTTAACACATGTATATCACCTGGCATCTAGTATGTTATCACCTGACCACCTGATATGCCACTATCTGGCAAGACCATCTTGTTATGTCATGACTTACCCAGACTTATTATCAATCCATTGTTATGCATGTTACTTGATATACATCACCATCTATCATGCTATCTCTTGACACCAAGCATGATATACCGATTCTTATAATTATCACGATAAAGAGAATGTGGTACCTGATTACTGTTATGTACTGATCACTGTTATGTATCCCTGTTATGATATTGCTCATTCCCGAAATCTGATAATTATGTTCATAAGCTATAAAAAGGACAACTTGTATGGGTATGGGAGGAAGTGATGGATGCCGGAATGATATCTTGCTTATAGTGGTGGGGTATAAAAGTATGTATATACATATATATATATATGTACTGGCGGTAGTGAATCTGAATTACTGAATAGGGGGACCTTGGGCCTCCAAAGCCGGTTCCAGGTGTATGGAAACCACTATAAGAAGTTCTATCAGTTCTCCATCTACTTCCGTTAACAACCTTGGCTTGCTTATATATGGATGTATGTGGGTTGGCCGTACACCAGGTCACATACCGAGATATATGGGTCAGACGAGTAATAATAATAATAGGTGTTTCCTGTGACCCCAGTTATGATTACTGTTATGATTCCTGTTTTGATACCTGTTATGCACTCTTGTCACATCTGCTATGTATTCTTGTTATGACTACTTTGCAACTCTGATTCTATACGCTTAGATATTCGGTGGCATGAGATAACGGTATATAGATGAGGGTTTCCTTATTTGGATTATTCCTTCGATGTACTAGTCTCATGGGACCGTAACCTAAGCGTATACAATCAATTTTGCTTGTGATCAGTTTTACTTCGGATTTCCTGTTTTACGATTGTTACGTTATACCCGTTCTTATATATACTTCATTTGTGTTCTAACCCTCCTGTCTTCTGTACTTGACTCTTGTACTCACCCTTGGCTCGCCACCTGGCTTTTGCATCCAACTCGCCTGGGGAGTTTCACTGACTCCCCTGGATTCTCATGTCCAGGTCCTGGAGCCCGGAGCGTGAGGATCTCCCCCTTTGCTGCTCAGAGTAGCGCAGCGGTGGCGTGGATCCCCAGCCGACCTTTCAGAGCTCCATCCTTCCAGACCCCCTGTGAGTCTCTCGAGTTTTCCTTTTTAAACTCGTGAATGCCCTTTTCTATTCATACTTGTACATTCCTTGTATACATGTATGTGGACACCCTTTTTTATACTGTTCATATATGTATATCTTTTGTATTCTCGCATTTGCGCATACTAGTGATATGATATCCATGTAATATTGTGATCACTTCTGATGATAACTGTGTAATTGTACTATATGTGTTGGAATGTATAATGCACCACTGCTTCCGTACTCTGATTCTTGTTTGTACTGATGCTTAGCGTATATACGGGAGGGTAGTTCTGACCTACGTATATACGTTGCAGTGACGTCCCCGTATCGCTGGGATCGGGGCGTTACAGGTTGGTATCAGAGCCTAGGCTCTAACCTCCTCAGTACGTCCAGAAGGCAAATCAATGGTAAAGATTTGCAACTGGAATACATGAGTCTTGGTTATACATTCCAACTGCAAGTGCAGAGTTATCTATTTCTTGACTATCTTTCCTTTGATTCCTAGTCCCTTCCTTTGATTCCTAAATCCTTTCCATATCCCTTCCATGTTTTGGTTTTATGAAGCCTTTACGCCAACTTAAGATATGATAGACTAGGAAGGTAGTGGCTGGTTCTGCATGAAGCTATTATGTGATCTCTTCGGTGAATTCTATGAAGCTTGGTATTCTCCAGATCGGTCTTGATCTGGCTATCTTTCAGAAGACAGCAGTCGGAATTCTCTACGGATATTTTACATTCTCTACTATATCGTTCAGAGTGATTGATGCCTGGTATTCGGGATTCTTAATTATCGGTCTTCTTTATTATTATGCTCAGGACTACCAGGGTTTTCTTTGTCTTCGGTATTCTGGCTTATTTATTTCACAGCCACGACATCAGCAGTATTATTCAGCATTATTCGAAGATTTATACAGCCGGAAGTGCGGAGGATGATTAATGTTCAGTCGACTTGAGAGCCCTACCTATAGTGCTTCATATCTTAATTAGTATAGATTCCACCTTTGTCCCCTTGGTATTCAATTTGCCCCTTAACGAAATTGCGAGGACGCAATTTTTTGTAAGGTGGGTGGATTGTAATACCCCGTTCCCGGAATACGTACTTAGTTGCGTATTCAGATTTTCGGTCGTATTTTTTCGATTTGTTTCCTGTATTTATTCTGTATTATGAATTCCTTATATGACTGTTTTGTCTTGGATTTGGATTCGTGGATTCGGAGTCAGCCCTAGTCTGAACCGAAGGCCCGATCCTAGAGTATTACTCGATTTAGACATTCTGATAATTAGAATTGACCGATTTTAGTTTTAAATATCATTTTCCAATATATATATTTTCTATGATTTCTAGATTTTTCTGGAATTAAAATGAAAGTCTTCAAAACCGGTGTCGGCCAGTGCCGCTGACCGATTCCTAGATTTTTAATTCTCAAACAGTTTGGAATTTCATGATGGTCCTTTAGGCTTTATTCCTTAGAATCATATTTTCTACCTACATTCTTTTTCTGAGGATTTTATGATTTTATGAAAATTCCATCGGAGTCGGTAGGTAACTGATTCCGGGATTTTTAGTTTTAAAACTATAAAGTATTTCTTCAAACGGATTTCACTATTGGTCTTTATATAATATTCTTGATTTTTGATAATTATTTCGGGTCGTTCCGAGATACTTGAATTTCGGACGATTCCGGTGTTTTCCCGGAAGATTTCCGCATCCGCAACTGAATCCCGGGAATCCGCCACTTCCATTATTTTCATTCTCCATTCCAAGAGTATTCCTTCCCTTTCCATTTTCTTTCCCATTTCCTATTTTCTTTCTTTCCTTTCCTTTAACTTCCACCACACACTTTTCCTATTTTCCAAAATTCTAAATTCCATAAACTCCACCAACTCCCACCTACTTCCTCATTATTATCACTCCACCTCACCCTCTCTCATGGCCGGCCAAGTGTCCACTTGAGAGACACCTCACCTCCCCTTCTTTTTACACAAAACCCCCTCACTTCCATTTGATTTGCATCCCCTTCAAAAAATCCAAACATATAAATGCTTTCCCTTTACATTCTATTTCATTTTTCTTCACTTCTCTTTTTCTCTTCTTCACTTCTCAAAAGAGAAGCCTTCACCTTCACCAAAACCCTTCCTGGACCAGAAACCTTAACTCTCTGTATCCCAGATTTAGTCGACTTAACATAACTATCAGTCGACTTGTCATGTCTGTTAGTCGACTACCCCTATGACCCTAGTCGACTAACTTTTCCTGAATCAGAATATCAACTCTCTGGAACCCAGTATTAGTCGACTATACCAGACTGTTAGTCGACTAACCCCTTTATTAGTCGACTACTCATCCTACCCTAGTCGACTAATTCTGTCTGTTTGTTACAGTTATTTACCTTCTCAAACTTGGATCTTATACTTGGTTTATATGTTGTATATTATACTTCTTGACTTGTATCTTGACTAACATCATCTTCACTTCTCTCTTTCTCTCTCCTCTTCACTCTACATATATATATCATAGTTTATGGCGTGCCCCGGATTTCGTGGATTTCGGATCTTTCGGCGCTTTGAGGTTTAGGCGAGTATTCTCACTCGCTACTTTCTTGTATGCGAGTAGTCTCGCTCTTCTCTTATCTCTATTTGAGTTTCCAGTTTCGTCGGAACGATAAGTATTTCATTTCCTATTTTCATGTATTTGATTCCATGTCTATATATATCTTTTGATGCTCATATACCATGCGTGGCCGACCCTTCGTGGTCGTTGGACTTTGAGTTACTTTTATGTTACCTTGCCATACCATTACCTCAGACTAGTCAGTTGCATGCTTTTATTTAACACATGTATATCACCTGGCATCTAGTATGTTATCACCTGACCACCTGATATGCCACTATCTGGCAAGACCATCTTGTTATGTCATGACTTACCAGACTTATTATCAATCCATTGTTATGCATGTTACTTGATATACATCACCATCTATCATGCTATCTCTTGACACCAAGCATGATATACCGATTCTTATAATTATCACGATAAAGAGAATGTGGTACCTGATTACTGTTATGTACTGATCACTGTTATGTATCCCTGTTATGATATTGCTCATTCCCGAAATCTGATAATTATGTTCATAAGCTATAAAAAGGACAACTTGTATGGGTATGGGAGGAAGTGATGGATGCCGGAATGATATCTTGCTTATAGTGGTGGGGTATAAAAGTATGTATATACATATATATATATATGTACTGGCGGTAGTGAATCTGAATTACTGAATAGGGGGACCTTGGGCCTCCAAAGCCGGTTCCAGGTGTATGGAAACCACTATAAGAAGTTCTATCAGTTCTCCATCTACTTCCGTTAACAACCCTTGGCTTGCTTATATATGGATGTATGTGGGTTGGCCGTACACCAGGTCACATACCGAGATATATGGGTCAGACGAGTAATAATAATAATAGGTGTTTCCTGTGACCCCAGTTATGATTACTGTTATGATTCCTGTTTTGATACCTGTTATGCACTCTTGTCACATCTGCTATGTATTCTTGTTATGACTACTTTGCAACTCTGATTCTATACGCTTAGATATTCGGTGGCATGAGATAACGGTATATAGATGAGGGTTTCCTTATTTGGATTATTCCTTCGATGTACTAGTCTCATGGGACCGTAACCTAAGCGTATACAATCAATTTTGCTTGTGATCAGTTTTACTTCGGATTTCCTGTTTTACGATTGTTACGTTATACCCGTTCTTATATATACTTCATTTGTGTTCTAACCTCCTGTCTTCTGTACTTGACTCTTGTACTCACCCTTGGCTCGCCACCTGGCTTTTGCATCCAACTCGCCTGGGAGTTTCACTGACTCCCCTGGATTCTCATGTCCAGGTCCTGGAGCCCGGAGCGTGAGGATCTCCCCCTTTGCTGCTCAGAGTAGCGCAGCGGTGGCGTGGATCCCCAGCCGACCTTTCAGAGCTCCATCCTTCCAGACCCCCTGTGAGTCTCTCGAGTTTTCCTTTTTAAACTCGTGAGTGCCCTTTTTCTATTCATACTTGTACATTCCTTGTATACATGTATGTGGACACCCTTTTTTATACTGTTCATATATGTATATCTTTTGTATTCTCGCATTTGCGCATACTAGTGATATGATATCCATGTAATATTGTGATCACTTCTGATGATAACTGTGTAATTGTACTATATGTGTTGGAATGTATAATGCACCACTGCTTCCGTACTCTGATTCTTGTTTGTACTGATGCTTAGCGTATATACGGGAGGGTAGTTCTGACCTACGTATATACGTTGCAGTGACGTCCCCGTATCGCCGGGATCGGGGCGTTACAGTGCTCGGGCTTGGTATTACAGTGTGGCTGGAGGGACGGGAGCAACATTCCGTCTACCCAACGAGACGCCCAAGTGCCGCACGAGCTTCAGCTTCTGCGCTTGGTACTTCCAAGCCAGCCAGGCACCAGACCTTGTTCCGGAGTCTTCATGCCTTGAGAGCATCAATGCACATCTCGAGGCCAGGTCAGAGTCCGGTAAACGTTCGAAGCTTATCGACCAGTATCTGAAGGCTTATAAGGAGGTCAAGAGACGGTCGAGGAAGGAGCCACAAGCAGCGAGGGCGGAGCCGCGACCGGCAAGGGCAGAGCCTCGAACGACAAGGGCTGAGCCACCAGCCACGAGGGAGGAGCCGCGGGCAAGGAGGTCTAAGCAGTTGGCGAGCAAGCGTAGTCGACGCTCTGCTTCTATTGCTGAGCCTGCCCCAAAGAAGGTTCGGAGGGACTTAACAGCTGAAGTCTCCCAATTCAGAGATATCTCTGCTGGAGTTGAGGCTCCTCCTGAAGACATCCCTGTTAGGGTTGAGGAGCCGTCGGAAGATGAAGATTTCCCCACCCTAGTCCGTGCTCCTAGGTCGCGCAGTAAGACCGTGGAGGAAGGGGAGCTTGTTGACGAGTCCACCGCCGCCGAAGATGACGAGTCAGTGGAGGTTGACATAATGACTGGAGGGGATGTTGAGATTGTAGGCATCTCAGTTCAACCCGAGCCTTCTTCTGCTCATGATGTGAGGGACGAGGCACGGCAGCCGGGGTCTCCTAGCATCTTCATTTCCAGTCTTAGGGCAGTCGACCCTAGTCCTACCACTGGGGTAATTGGAGGTAAGGCTCCTGTTGCGGAGCTTCCTCGCGTTGCGCTGTCGTCTTCTTCGATATCGGGGAAAGCGCCTTTGAAGACGAGACCGACTATGGCGATGAACCCGCTCTTCCTGATCAGAGCAAATTCTTCCACATCTCGGAGGAGGAAATATATGGGGGCGAGCCATCGACTGCACCATCGCTGGCGATTATCCCTACTGAAGGTACTCTTCCCATCTTCTGTCTAATTTTCTCTTTGCATATTGAAGAGGATGTTTTACCATTCTTCTTTCACGCTGCAGGGCCAGCCGGAGACGCCGACGCTACAACCTCTTCGCGTGTTGAGGAGATGGTGAAAGAGTTGACCCAGCCTGAGAGGATTGAGGTCTCGGCTGCTGAGATACCCTCAAAGGGGGCAGCTGTTGAGATCGGGGAGCCTTCCACTCTGCCAGAAGAGGAAGGAACCACTAAGGCTGAGGAGGCTCTCACTCTGCCGGGCGAGGAGGTTACTGCTGAAGCGGGGGAGACTTCCATTCCGCAGGATTTGACGTCTCTGGACCTCCAACCTGGTAAGGCAGCTCTGATGCTTTAAATGTTTCGCTTTTCTACCATTGTGGCTAACATCGCGATAACTTGCAGAGAGGACCGAGGGGGTTCAGGTGGAGGGTCCGATGGTTGGCACCCTTCCAGAAGGCCATACAGCTCAGGTCTCGGTGGAGGTTTCTGAGGAGGTCGTGCTTACCACTCCCTCATTGATCGTGGAGGCTCCTGCAGAGGTAGTACCTCCGGAAGTGTCAGCGGCCGGTCTAGCTCTTGCCGTCTCGACGGCCAGCACGACTCTTGTGCGAGAAGATCCGCCTTATATCCCCTGTCCTGTGACAGAAAAGGGTCGGGAAGCTTCCTAGGTGGTGAAGGCATGGGGGAACTGGCACGTCAGATGGTGCAGCAATTCTTCGCTTCGATGGGATCATGTATTGATCTCATCTTACGTGGAAACAGCTCGTTCCAATTTGCCCAGACGCTTCTTAAAAATCTGGCCGTGAACGTTGAATTAACCGGAGGCCCTTCACTTGCCAAGGCGTGTCTGCAGGTGGTAGAGCAACTGGGAGGCTACCTGCAGGAGCTGGAGTCCTTGGAAGATACTGGCTCTTTTAGTGAGGCCCAGGCCACCCTGACTAGGCTCCTAGCTACTCAAGAACAAGAGCGACAGGAGGCGGAGGCACAAATTGCTGCAGAGGCCCGCAGCCTTGAATATTCTCAGGCTGAATGTCAAAGACTAACTGCCAATTCAAGGGAATCCGAGCTTACCATGCAGAG
Source organism: Agave tequilana (assembly GCA_038442645.1). Taxonomy (NCBI): domain Eukaryota; kingdom Viridiplantae; phylum Streptophyta; class Magnoliopsida; order Asparagales; family Asparagaceae; genus Agave; species Agave tequilana. Next base: position 37,456 of record JAVJIF010004070.1, read on the forward strand.
CACTGAGCAAGTCATCATCAGTGCTCGTGACACCATTGCCAAGGCTCGGGACACCATTGCCAAGGCGGAAGCTGTGCTTGCGTTCAATGAGAAGAAGCTCGTTACCATCAAAGAGGAGCTTGAGGAGCAACAAGCTGCTAAGGCGCGAGCTGAAGAGAGTCTGTCTCTACACTCTTCCAGGGTGGAATCTCTGCGAGCGCAGCTGGCTGCAAAACCCTTCCTATCTGAAGAGGAGCTGCGGGTCCAAGCCATGGTGGAGGCTGAGAAGGCGCGTCAGATCAAGATGCATCATCTCAGGGAACAAATCCGTTCCTTGGCGAGCCAGGACGTTTAGCCTTCTTTTCTTTTTCCCTCTCTTTTTTTTTTGTAAAGAAGAGGACACTCTGCTCACCAAGAGTGTTTGTATCTACTTTTATCATTTTTGAAATAAAAGTATGAAAAATTTTTATCCCCTTCTTCTTTGCGTTGCTGTGGATGAATCCACCTGGCTGTGAATGCTAGACTTAGGTAAGACTAAGTTCTTTCAATGAGACGCGGCGTCGGCTCTAAGTCTTCTTGATGAGACGCAGCATAGACGCAGCATAGAGTGAAAACGCGGCCTCCGAACGCAGCGTCAATCACAGGGTGAGACGCGGTTCTTAGTTCATGAGAACTTAGGCAGGACTAAGTCCTTTTGACAAGACGCAGCATCAATCCATAGGGAGACGCGGCCATCATTGTTTCATGAGACGCGGCATTCATTCAGGGAGACGCGGCTCTGAATAACGCAGATCTGCTTCTGCGAAGAAGGAAGCGGATCAGGCAGACGCGGGAGACGCAGCCAGTCCTTTTGACAAGACGCAGCATCAATCCATAGGGAGACGCGGCCATCATTGTTTCATGAGACGCGGCATTCATTCAGGAGACGCGGCTCTGAATAACGCGGATCTGCTTCTGCGAAGAAGGAAGCGGATCAGGCAGACGCGGGAGACGCAGCCTTGTGCCTTTCCCTTAATTCAAAAATGGATTAAGTGCTCTCTGAGGGACGCGACTTTGACTCGCGCGGGCATCTTTCTGGGACGCGGATGTGTGGATAGTTCTTCAATCCGCGTCTGGGTGTAAACTCCCAGGCGTTACATACAGCCTGTCATAGGGATTTGGTGTGATCTTTAAATATCAGATGCGGATTTTCCGCTTTGTTTCCCGAAGCAGTTGTCCACACGTCGGCTGCTGATTGGGCTTGAGTATTGATTCTCTTAAACGAGAAACCAGTGCGGGTGGTTGGAGATCAGCGCCAGCGGCGGTTCTCGAAGCAGCGTTACACGCGTCCGGCCCTTATTGGATCTTGGCAGTTGTGCAGTTATTAATGCCGGCGGTTCAGATTACGGGGCCATTAATCGCTATTATCAGGAGTTGCCTATAAATAGGGCGCCCCTTCTCCCTTCAATCCTGCCTTTGGACTATTTTGTTTTTTGAAAGAGAGGGCGCTTTGAGAACATTCATCTTCCTCAGCGAATTGTCTCCATGGATGAGGAAGGCTCTGAAGATGACCCAGGGCTTTTAAGCTCCTGTTTGGTCTCTTTAGGAGAAAACATCTCTTTGCCCTGTGACCGCGTTTGCGTCCTGGTGCAGAGAGTACAACTCTTGATAGAGGTCTCCACGGGTATGCCGTTCGTTTCACCATGACATTTTAAATTTACCATGGCCTGTACCTTGGCTTCATGTCATCTGGACCCCCTCATGAAGTCTGCATTGGTGCACTCCTTCTGGAATTTGTACCATAGACCTGAACTTCTCCGGACGCGCGTGCAGGAATCTTTGGCACTTGGCGTTGGCGCGTTTTATGGCTTATGCCTTAGCGCGTTTCATGGCCAATGTCTTGGACGAATTCCAAAAAAGGTTTCAGACCCGCACCTTGCAACTCCTGTTCATGGAGATGGCAATTTTTGGCGTCTGTGCCTTTTCGGCGTTTGTGCTCTTTGACCTAGGCGCAGAATGGGACCGCGTTTTGATTCGCGTTTGTCTCTGCTGACGCAACAGTTTGGCTTGCTGCGCGTGTCATTCCTGCGTCTTGGCAGACTGCATGGATCATTCCCGCGTTTGGCTGACTGCGTGGATCATTCCCGCGTTCGCCTCTGCTGACTTAGTTTTTCTCTGTTTACACTAAGTTGCAGATTGTTCTTATTCTCTCTTTTTGTTCCTTGCAGGTTTGCTGGGCCCTTGGAAGAATACTTCGGTCGGCGAACTCGTTTAACGTTCACCTATGAGAGAATATATTATGGTCCTCGTCACCTATAAGAGAGTATATTACATCTCTGACGAGGACCCAACCCTCGCCAAGGTCTCTTCAGATCTGGTGCAAGAGACGGATAGGCTGAGTATCGGCGAGGGTGGTCCGGCGGTTGCGGTGGCGGATGAGAGTCTCTTCCTCTCCCTACCCCAGAAGTGACATCAAGGACATTCCGTTGGATGGCCTGCTGGGGAAAGGGATGGTGATGAATGCAGGACTCTCTGCTGCCGCTGGACCTAGTGGAGGGTAGCATCCTTTGTGATGACTCCGAAACTTCCTCTCTCACCCCAAGAGTGACTCCATGTTTGTTGGATGGTCTACTAGGGAAAGAGACGCGCCTGAACGAAGGGTTGCAGGACCTTCTGTTGCCACCGGACCTCAAGAACACCATTGCTCTTGGCTTGGTCAGCTAGGGCGCTTTCGAAGTTGGCGTCATGCATCAAAGTGCAACCGGTTCCAACAGTCGCCACTTCTTCAGACATCATGCACTTAGGATCAGATGCGGCTTCAAGGAGTGAGTACGGCCTCAGAGAGAGAGAGGGACTTCTTTGTACTCCTTAATTGTAACACTCAATCTTATTGTATAAGAGAGCGTTTGTATCACTTTCATGTGTTTGGATATGAATAAAAGTGACACTTTTCTTTTTGCCTCTTTCTGTTGTCTTGAATGTTTTGTTTTAGAAGCAAAAGAATGATTTTGGTGGACCCGCCACTTTATAAAAGAAAGTGATAGGGGGAATGCGTGCTCCCAGAGAAGGTGAACTTTTGTCAAGTGTCTAGGATTGACTTGATTCAAGGTCAGCTGGGGAATTTGATAAAACATTGTCAGTGGTGTAATGTTAACCTAACAATGTCTTTAGGTGGACCTGTTATTCTGTTGAAGAGAATAACAAGTGAAACTAGACCCACGAGGAATCTAGTACAGCTTTCACCGTTAGAGGTGTGATATTAACTTAACGGGTTGGAGATAGTCTTGTCAGAAGTGTGGTGTTAACTCGACAAGGATGTGAGTCAGAGGTGTGATATTAACTTAACTCAGAATGTCACTGTCATAGGTGTAATGTTTAACTTAACAGTGAGGTAATGCTAGAGGTGTGATGTTGAACTTAGCATTGGTCATCTCGACTTAGACGAAGAAGTCGAGGAAAGGTCATGGCCATAGGTGTATTGTTGAACTTAGCGATGACTCGGATGCTAGAAGTGTAGTGTTAACTTGGCATCGTCCATTTCAGCTTCGATACGGGAGTCTGAAGAAAGGTGACTATCAGAGGTGTGATATTACTTGACAGGCACTCGATGTACTACTTAGAGGTGTAATGTTAACTTTAAACAGTAGTTTTGTCAGAGGTGTGATATTAACTTGACAAGAATTTGCTTGCGATAGGAGCAATTTGAGGACCTGTCATTCTATTGATGAGAATTGACAAGTGGAATTTGAAGTGCCAGAGGTATAGTGTTAACTTGGCAAATTTGAGAGTTTGTTACTCTATGCAGAGTTAACAAGCAAGGTTTATACTTGACAAAGAGTATTCATTACCAGAGGTATAGTGTTAACATAGTAATGATTGCATTTTGTGGTCCTACCATTCTATGGATGAGAATTGGTAAGGGATTTTTGGAGGGAAGAGTGGAATCAAGTCCACTTAGGATTTTTAGCAAACCCTCAGCTATCAACGGATTTGAGATGCCTTTACCAACTACCGTTTGAGTTGGGCTAGCCATGCTATTCCCCTCAGCATGATGAGTTGTCGAAGACTTATGTTGGACTTAAAAGCCAACATTTTCTTCCATCCTTAGCCGTCGGAGGCGTCGGATCAAATGGGAACGTGTCCCTTAGGATTTTTAGCAAATCCTCAGCTGTCAACGGGTTTGTCATGCCTTTACCAACTACCGTTTGAGTTGGGCTAGCCATGCTATTCCCCTCAGCATGATGAGTTGTCGAAGACTTATGTTGGACTTAAAAGCCAACATTTTCCTCTATCCTTAGCCGTCGGAGGCGTTGGATGTTTCCGATCAGAGGTGTATTTTTAACTTGATCGGTGGAAGAATGCCATCTAGGGATAGTATTTCTTCAGGAATTTGCCATTGATTAGCATCATGAGTGTATCGCCATTTGAGGTTATGAGGCGATACGATCCATTTGAGTAGACTGACTCTACTACAAACGGTCCTTCCCATTTGGGTTGGAATTTTCCTTTCGTCTTGTGCGTCATGACCATGGGTCTTCGGACGGCTAAGACGAGGTCGCCTTTCTTGAAAGTTCGGGATTTGACTTTCTTGTTGAAGGCTCTGGTGATACGAGCTTGGTAAAGCTCGATTTGTTGTTGGGCCTGCAGACGCTTGTCGTCCAAGGCTTCCAATTCTTGGAGTCGCTGTCGATGCTTCTCCTCTGTTGTCATTTCCGCTGTCAAGGCGACGCGAAGAGATGGAATTTGGATTTTCAGTGGAAGGACGGCTTCGCATCCGTACACCAAGGAAAATGGCGTGGCTTTAGTTGGGGTTCGCACAGTCGTGCGATAGGCCCATAAGCATTCGCCCAACTTATCGTCCCAGTCTCGTTGACTTTTTGAGACGAATTTCTTGAGAAGCTTGCCAATAGTCTTATTGAAAGCTTCTGCGAGGCCGTTAGCGGGCGGATAGTATGCCGTTGATGACACACTCTGGATTCTGAACTTGGCGCAGAATCTCTGAAAAGCCTGGCTGATGAACTGGGGTCCATTGTCATGGACAATCCGCCGAGGCACACCGAAGCGGTAAATAACGTGATGTTTCACGAACTTGATCACGTTAGAAGATTTCACCTCTTTCAAAGGGATAGCTTCGGCCCACTTTGAGAAGTAATCGGTTATCGCTAGGATGAACCGATGTCCCTTTGATGATGGTGGGCTGATAGGACCAACCACGTCCATCCCCCACATTTCAAACGGCCAGGTAGAGGTCGTAGAGTGGAGGTATCCTGGTGCTTGATGGATGAAATCGCCATGTATTTGACAGGCGTGACATCTTTTGGCATAGGCAACAGCATCGGCAACCATCTTGGGCCAGTAGTAACCCAATCTTTGGAGTCGGTTTGCCAGCTTCGGCCAGGTTGATGAGCTCCACACGTACCATCGTGGGCTTCTTTCAACACTTCGTGGGCTTCTTTTGATGAGAGGCACCGGAGCAGGATCCCGTCATGCGATCTACGATACAATGTTCGCGAAATCGCATTGTAGTAGAATTTGGAGGCTTTCCTTCGGATGGCAGCCGCCTCCCTGGTGTCTTCGGGCAGAATGCCGTATAAGACAAAATCAATGTAGGGGAATCGCCAGTCTTTAAGCTCTGGATCGGTCGACACTTCAAGTGTTTCCTTACCGCGACGATCTCCCGTTGACCTCTGGTAGTCTCCGAGGGGACTTTTTGGGCAGTATAGGTCGTGGCTATAGACGAATACCTTCTCCATTGCTCCGGCTGGAAGAGCTAAGGAGGCAGCAAGGGATGCAAGTGCATCTGCATGCGCATTTTGCTTGCGCGGTACATGGTCGATGTAGAAGTTTGAAAACCTCTCGGCCATGTGGATTGTCGCGTTGTAGTAGGGTACTAGATCTTCATGCCTGACCTCATACTTTCCGCGAACTTGGCTGACGATGAGTTTAGAATCACCGTATGCCTCGAGATTTTTAACGCCAATCTCATCGGCGAATTGCATCCCAATCAAAAGAGCGTTGTATTCCGCCACATTGTTGGAACAGGGCTCGGTAACAAGATAGCTCGGGGAATCACGTAATTTTGTGGGGAGACGAGTACCACTCCTACCCCCGCTACTGTGTGTCCCTTCGGGCTTGCCCTTGATGCACCGTCGAAGAAAAGTTGCCATACTTGACTTTCGAACAATGTCTGAGCTAGGCAGACTTCGGCGACCTCATCTGGGAGATCCTCGTAGAGTTTGGCTGCCCTGGGATCTGGGTGTTCAGCTAGGAAGTCCGCCACCGCTTGTCCTTTAATGGCTTTTTGGGGTAGGAAGTGCATCTCGTATTGAGAGAGCAATATGGCCCATTTTGCCAGCCGGCCATTTAGTGAAGAAGGCTTTGTCATAAGTAACCTCAGGGGGTTGACTTTTGATATGACATTTATAGTCTGGCCTACCAGATAGTGTCGCATTTTCTGAATGGCGAACACTAATGCCAAACATTCCTTCTCGATCGGGTTATACCGATGTTCGGCTCCGATCATCGTTCTACTTAGGTAGTAGATTGCTTGTTCTCGCCCCTGGTCATCATTCTGAGCTAGTAGAGCTCCCAAGAATGATCCATTGATCGGACGTACACCAGGAAAGGCTTTTCGGATACCGGAGCTGCCAGGACTGGTGGTTGGGTGAGGTAGTGCTTGATCTCCTCAAATGCTTGCTGGCAAGCGTCGTCCCAAATGAACGAAACGCCCTTCTTCATCAGCTTAGCGAAGGGTTGGCATCTCCCGGAGAGATTTGAAATGAATCTGCGGATGTATGCCAATCGTCCTTGTAATCCTCTGAGCTCCTTGAGGCTTCTGGGGGTTGCATCTCTTGGATAGCACGGACTTTCTCCGGATCCAAATGGATTCCTGTGGAAGTCACAACAAACCCTAGGAATTTGCCACTGGCTACCCCCAGGAAGGACTTGGTGGGGTTCATCTTCAATTGATGAGCCCGCATGATGTCGAAGACCACCCTCAGGTCTGCTATGTGATCACCTTTAGTGCGGCTTTTCACCGCGATGTCGTCGACATAACATTCCACCGTTTTGCGTATCTGCCGATGGAAAATGGCATTCATGGCCCTTTGGTAGGTTGCCCCCGCATTTTTCAGACCGAAGGGCATGACGGTGTAGCAATATACCCCTAGAGGTGTCCTGAAGGAGGTGTGCTTTTCGTCATCGGATACATCTTGATTTGATTATATCCTGAGAACCCGTCCATAAAGGACATTCGCTCGAATCCACAAGTATTGTCAATCATGACATCTGTGATTGGCAATGGGAATTCGTCTTTGGGGCAGGCCTCGTTTAGATCACGGAAGTCGATGCAGATCCGGATCTTCCCGTTCTTCTTGGCGACGGGGACGATGTTGGCTACCCAATCGGGATGCTGTTCCTCCCTGATAAAGCCGGAGTCAATAAGCTTCCTGACTTCTGATTGGATTGCCTCCATTATCTCTGGACGGAACCGTCGCTGCTGTTGTTTAACAGGCTTCATGTCCGGATTGATGTTGAGGCGATGCATAGCCACTTGAGGATCAAGTCCAGGCATGTCCTCATAATTCCAGGCGAAGACATCTATATACTCTTGTACAAGAGATATTAAATCCTTCTTCTCCGAAGGTGACAGGCCGTCACTTATGAAGATGGGTTTAGGATTGGCTTCATCTCCTAGGTTGACTTGAACAACCTTGTCTTCTGTGGGTGGCTCACGCTGTTCAAAGCGGATGTCCCAAAGAGCATTCAAATGTCTGATCCAAGGGTCTGTATCAAATTGGATCATTTCTTCATCTTCATCCTCCATATGGCTTGTCGAAACCATGTTTACTGAAAGCCCTTTGAAGATGTTGCCGACACTGACATCTGATTCCCACGACGACGTGTCTGATGAGCAGTCATGACTTGACAGTCTCTCCGAATCAGAGGCTGATGGCACTGGGGTTGATATATAGCCCAACCCCCGGCGCGTCTGATGATAGTAATCAGGGGTTTTCCCTTTCGGTACAAAGGATCGAAGCAGTGTTCTTCTTCCTTTTCCGAAGTTCAACCCAGGCCTGTTGGTTAGATCATACCCCATGCGCTTCATCATCTTGAGCGTTTTCGGTTCATAATGATCGAACTGAGGGGATTCATCCTCACCTTCCGATTCTTCGTGGGGCATTGGTTTAGATGCGATTTGCCCAAAAAGTATTGGTCTTTGGCCTTTTCGTCTGGCTGGAACCATGAATACAGACTCTTGCGCGTCTCCATTATCCTGGTACGTCCCGAAGGATGATTTCACCGGTACATGCAAAGATGTCAAAGCATCTATTGCCGACCAGAGGTCATCGTCCACGTCGGTAGTGGTATCCGACGGTATTGAATCGGACACATACACAGGAAATACGCAAAATCTAAATCTTCATTAATGTACCAACCACCCGCATCGTCGGTGGTATCAACATCGAGCTTATTAGTGCTCTTTACAAGTGGTTCCAACTCCCACAGGCACTCTTCTTTCTCAGGCTCAATGTCAGCTTCATTACCAGAGTCTGGCTCCTCTGGTTGTGGGGTTTCATTAGTCTCCTCCGGATCCTGATATAAGAGGGAGTCCGTGAAATAATTTTCAACCCCTTTAAACGGATGCCTTTCGGCAATCAACGTTCGGACCTGTCCACTCTCGTCAATGTATTTCATGACTTGGTGGAGAGTAGAGGGAACGATGGAATTGCGGTGAATCCATGGTCGTCCCAGCAACAGGTTGTAGGAAGTGTCCGCGTCAATGACGTAACACGTCACTTCTGACTTGAGGCTCCCGATCTGGCATTTGAGCTTGATCTTCCCCATCGGGCGGGAGCTGTTGGCATTGAACCCGTAAATAGTCGTCTGGGTAGGGCTCAGACGATGGGTAGGAATGCCTAGAAACTGCATAACCCGGCGAGGTATGATGCTTAGCGCAGACCCTGGGTCTACCTGGATGCGGTTCACCTCGGATGACCCAATATACCCTGTGAAGTATAGGGGTCGGTCATGCTTCCCTTTAACCTGCATGTCGTCTGTTGTAAAGGTGATGCAGGGAGCATTTGGGGAGGCGTGGAGGCAATCCTCTACATCTTCCTCCCTTGGCACACGAGTCATGAAGACCTCAGCGTTTGCCAAAGCTTCTTGTAGAGCCTCTCTGGTTGACTTTGATAGCCTCAGGAGTTCATACAAGGTGATGCGTGCCGGGATGTTGGCTAGTTGAGCCAAGACGTCGAAGCGGTAAGGTGTCGAGGATCCTTCTGCTGCACCTTTTAGAAGAGCCCGAGAAAACCGGGTTTCTTTCTGTTTCTCCACAGGTGGTTTCGTGGAGGGCTTGGCTGGTTCTACGGCTGGTTGCGGAGAAGCCGCTGCTGTCTCGCCGTACTGCTTCAAGTATGCCTGTCCTGAACGGGTCCCCGCCGTAGGTTGGCTGGGCTCTGCGGCCAGGACTATTGTTTCCTGCTCTGAGTCAGTCAGCGAGGGAACATCAGTGTCCGCTTCTCGAGAGGAAGCGCATATCACATGGCAAGATGAAGTCTTCCCTTTGCCTTTGGACTTCCTGTTGGTCACAGTCGTCCATTGTTGCTCGTCGACGAGGTCAGGGTGGACCCACATGATTTCCCCTCGAGGTGTAGGGATGGGTACCAAGCCTTTCTCCCGCTGCTGATGAGGGTCTGTGTTGACCACCCTCAGTTCTCCTTTCGGGACAGAGATCACCCCCACGGGTGTCGGGGGTCGTGTCCCAAACTGGAGAATCGACGTCATGTTGGCTGTCATCTTCTTTTGCTCCGGTCGGAGTTTTAATACCTCCGCGTCAATCAGAGCTTGAAGGATGTCCTTAAAGACGTAGCAGCTTTTGGTAGGATGTCCGAGCATCCTGTGGTATAAGCAGTAGGTGGGATTGTCGGTCTTGCCGACTTCCTCCGGGCGCCTAATTTCAGGGAGCTTCAGTCGATTGCTCTTGTTGAGTAGCTTGAAGAGCGAATCGACGTGTTCCTCCTTGAAGGAATACTGCTTGTTGGGGCGTGGCTGGCTTGAAGAGCCACTTGCCCTGCCTGTTTGAGGTTTGGTGGGAGATTTGGTCTCCGTCGCCAAATTATCCTTCCGCTTGGTTTGGAGGGATGTGTCTGGTGCACGCCTTGTCGACCTCTCTGGCCTGGGCTTGCCTTCTTCCGCTCTGACGCGGGCGACAATCTCCTCAGCCTGTTCACCTTGCTGGACTAATTGTTTCCAGGTGCGGCTTTCAGCAACTCCTATTTGAGCAAGGAGTGAGGTTTGGAGATTATGGCGACATGTTTCCACCAGGGTGGCCTGGGTCATGCCGCTTGGACATCGGAGTGCCATGTTCCGAAATCTTTCTACGAAAGACTTGACGGACTCTCCCTTTCGCTGTCTTGTAGCTAAAAGGGTAGGCATTGTGACTTCGGAGTCATCTTCGAAGAAGCGTGTCAAGAACAGCTTCTCTAGATCCCCCCAGTTCTTGATAGAACCCTCCGGGAGCTTCATAAACCACTCAAAAGCCAACCCTTTCAGGGTGCCGATGAACAGTCGCGCCAGGATGGCGTCATTATCTACCACGTTCCCGGTCTGGGATTTGAAGTAGTAGATATGCTGGTTGGGTGACCCCTTCCCATCGAATGCTTGGAGGGTTGGAGCCTTGAACTTAGGAGGGTATGAACTAAGTCCCACTCAGCCGGATAGGGCCGGACCACTCCTACTTCTTGGAGGTCTTTGCGATTGGCAAGGGCCTCGAGGCGTCGCTCCAGTTGACTCATTCTTTTAACATGAGCCTTTCCTGGTCTTGGTCGCCTTTTACTTGCGACGAGGACTTGGACGAACCGAAGTAGATCGTCGTGTCTCGTCAGAAGATTCGGAGGGTGGCCCTTTCCCCTTCGGCCTTCTAGGAGGAGACCTCGCTCTTTCTTCAAGCAATTTCTCAAGCATATGCTTGAGGGAGTCAATGGATCTCTGTTGAGAGGCGATTATATCCATCTGGTGCTTCTGCGTCTGTTCTAAACGCCTGGTCGTCTCCTCAGGAGTGTCGGTCATGTAGGCGGAAGCCTCCTTCTCGACGGAAGAGTTTGAAGCCTGCGACTCCACGATAGCGGAGTGAGAACCACCCATTCTAATGCCGCGGGCTAAAGCATTATAGTCAATTGGGGGAATGGCCCCTGTCCGGGTGCGAGTGTGTTGATACACCCCCTCCGGTTCAGAGTCAGATTGCTCTGAGTTGACCATTAGTTGTTTTACCTTGCTTCTGCTAGTCATGTTTGCAGTAAGCTCCGGGTATTCAACATCTGAGAAGGTTCTCCTCCTGTGGGAGCGTCTTCTCTTGGCTGACGGGGGAATCAGGGTCAGCTGTCTAATTAAAGACGGCTGGTGCACGCCTGACTCGCAATGGCATCCAGAGAGCATCTGGATGAGCTGTTGACAGCAGCATGGAGAAGTGGTCTGATTGGCACTCCTTTTCCTTGTCAAATAATCCCTCAAATCTGTGGGAGGGGGATTAAAGAGACTGGTCTCGCAACGTCGACGACGGGAGACAGTCATGTGCTGTTCAGCCTGGACACAGGTTTCAGAAACGCGGCTGTTGCGTCGCGGCTGCGTCACGCGCGTCTGGCGTCTCTGTTGATATGAGACGCGACTTTCGCGTTGCTGTCTGCTGCGTTGGAGTAGAGAGACTTGGGAGAGAGTGGGCTGCTGGGCCCCACGCCTTTGGGCGCGTGCTTCCTGCGTTTGACAAGACGCAGAAGCTTCGCTTTGGCGTTTGGCAAGTTGGTCTTCAGAAGGCTCAACTTGGGGAGTCTCGCGTTTGGGTCGCCAAACACGGACCTCTCGCACTGGACGAGGTGCGGGCAAGGCATCGGATCGTACGCTGCGTTCAACCCCAGTCAGAAAACCAACGTTTCCGACCGAGTGTTGACGCGCGCGTCTTCTCTGTCGACGCTCGGCATTCCGATTGCGCCGTGGAGGAAGAGAGAAGCCAACAACTTCCTGGTTTGTAGAACCAGGGGTGTTTGCCACGCGGGTCTCCTGAGAGACGCTGACGCGGGCGTTCTGTGCGACACGGTCGATCGCACCAGTAGATGTGCCGGGGACCACGCGGGCCTTCAGAGAGGCGTTGGCGCGTGTGTTCTGCGCGACGCGGTTGATCGCATCAGAGGTGTCTGAGGTTACGCGGGCCTTCTGGGAGGCGTCGGCGCGTGAACCAAACTTGGCACAGTGGGCAGCAGGAGCACCCGACAGAGCCTCAGATTGGGCTTCAGGGGGCTGTCCACTTGAGACCCTGCGGCAGACGCGGGTCTTTGGGCTCTTGGAGCCAGAAGAGAGGAACTCTTCATACTTCGCCTGGTCGAACTCGACGACGAGTGATTCGACCATTTTCCCCTTACGGAGAACGTCATCTTGCACCACGGTGCGCTCGTCAGTAACGAAGGTAGTCCCCAGCGGAGTCGCCATCTCTTGTGCGCGCCGGAGAATCTGGTGGTCGGAGAAAGTGGTTTTAGCTGTAAAAGATTTCCTTGATTCAAGCGAAACGATTACAACCAAAAGAACTACTCTTCCCTCTTTTCCAGTTACAAGGGAGGGAGGATGTCTGAATCTTCCCTTTGTTTAAGGCTGGGTTCTTCGTGTGGCGATGGAGAGTGAATCTTGTTCTCCGTTGACCAGATGACCGTCCTGGACCGTCGGGGGTCTTCTCTTCGGTCGGTAGAAAGAGTAACTCAGCTCAGTCTACCAAACTCTCAAAGAGGAGGTAGGCGAAGAGCGGCTAGTACTCAGTAAGCTCGCTGAAGGGTTTTTTTCTCTCTCTGTCGTTGATCGTCCTTTTTCCTTCTCGTCGTCAGTCCTCTCCTCCTTCAATAGTGACGGGACTATTTATAGGGTTTTTAGGGGTGATCGTGCCCCTGAAAACGCTCCACAATGAGGGGCCACTTCCTGCTACATGTGCGGTGACTGGCCCCTTATTTCGGGTAGTTGCAACTGAGACGCGGGCTTCGGGCCGACGCGCCTTGTTGCTGAGACGCGGGCTTCGGACCGATGCGCCTTGTTGCTGAGACGCGGGGCTTCGGGCCGACGCGCCTTGTTGCTGAGACGCGGGCTTCGGGCCGACGCGCCTTGTTTGCTGAGACGCGGGCTTCGGGCCGACGCGCCTTGTTTGCTGAGACGCGGGCTTCGGGCCGACGCGCCTTGTTGCTGGAACTCTGCTTTCTTAGTAGCTTGTCTGTTGGATATTTTTAGACAGCCTACAGTTAGTAGTTCCAAATATAATATCATCAACATAATTTGAATAATGAGAATGTCACCATCTACATGTTTAGTAAACAAAGTGATATCTATTTTTCCTTTTCAAAATCATTTGAAATAAGAAATGTTGAAAGTCTTTCATACCGAGCTCTATGAGCTTGTTTTAAACCATATAAAGTTTTGTCTAGTTTGAAAACATAATCTGGATGTGTAGGATCAACAACCCAAGGGGTTGTTCAACATACACTTCATCTTCAATAAAACCAATTAAAAAAGCGCTTTTGACGTTGATTTGAAAATTTTTGAAATTTTTATAAGAAGTAAAAGCAAGTGTGATCTGTATGGCTTCGAGCCGTGCTACGAGGATAAAGGTTTTCTCAAAATTGATTCCCTCAATTTGGATGTAACATTGGGCCACTAACCTAGATTTATTCTAACAACATTACCCGACTCATCCAACTTATTCCTAAAAATTTATTTAGTACCAATTGTTGGTCTATCATTGGGTCTAGGGACAAGATGCCAAACTTGGTTGTCTCAAATTGATTGAGCTCTTCCTGCATTACAAGCAACCAATATGAGTCGCCCTCGGTTTCGAGGATGTTCTTTGGTTCAATATGAGAAATGAAAGCATAATGGCCATAAAGATTATAGAATTTAGAGCGAGTAGTTTCCCCTTTGATACATCACCTAATATGAGTTTTTTGGGATGACTTGTAGTATATCTCTAATCTTTTGGAAGTGGTTGTGATGGTTCCACTTCAATCTCTTAAACTTCACCTTACTTATCAAGTTTTGGCTTGTCTTCTTGGATAGGTGAGTCCTTCAAGGTTACTTTCTCCATGTCTTCACTTAAAAAATCAATCTCTACAATATTCTTAACAAAAGCATCAGATTCTTCAAACTTAACATGCATAAATTCTTCAATTGTAAGAGTAGATTTATTGAAAATTCTATAAGCCTTACTAGTGTTAGAATAACCAACAAAATAGCTTCAAATGCCTTATCATCAAATTTAAGTTATCTTTGGTGTTTAAAATAAAACATTTGCATCCAAAAACTCTACAATAAGAAACATTAGGCTTTCTCAAATAATAAATTTCAAAAGAAGTTTTAGAAGAATTTTTACAAAAAAAATTCTATTTGATATGTAACATGCGGTGTTTATGGCCTCGGCCTATAAATATTGAGGAAGTCCGTATTCACTAATCATTGTCCTAACCATTTCTTGAAGAGTACGATTCTTCCTTTCAACGACTCTATTTTGTTGTGAAGTTCTAGGACAAGATAATTCATGCCTAAATCTATTTTCTTCACAACAAGTGATAAAGAATGGTTAATGAACTCACCACCTCTATCACTTCTTATGCGCAAAATCGAAAACCTTTTTCGTTTTCAACCCTTTTTCGAAAAATATTAAAATACGAAAAAGCTTGATCTTTATGTTCCAAAAAGAAATCCATGTAAAATGGGAAAAGTCATCGACCAATACAAAGACAAAACGATTTCCATTTAAACTTTTAGTTTTAGTAGGACCAAACAAATCCATGTGGATTAACTCTAATGGTCTGGATGTCATGATATCCTTGATTGCTTTGAAAGAAGACTTGATTTGTTTTTCAAGTTGGCACGCATCCCAAATGCGGTCCTTTTCAAACTTCAAGAAAGGAATACCCTTCACCGATTCTTTAGAGTTAATTCTAGATAGATGGTCAAAAGATACATGGCCTAATCTTCTATGCCATAACCAAGAATCCTCATTCAAAGCAGTTAAACATTTAGCATTGCAATTTAGATTTAGCATATCAATAATATATACATTATTTTTATGAAATCTGGAAAGAATACAAGCATTGATTTTATAATCTAAAATGTTACATGAAGAATCATAATAACTTTGAAACCTCGATCACATAGTTGACTAATACTTAAGAGATTATGTTTAAGTACATCAACTAAAACAACATTTTCAATTAAAGGAGATGAACCAATCTTAATGTTACCTATACCGATAATGTTGCCCTTTGAGTCATCTCCGAAGGTGACAGTGCCACCTTCATGATACCTTGATAGGGTTACAAAATTATTGATATCCCAAGTCATGTGCCTTGAGCAACCGCTATCAAGATACCACCGCTCCCTACGTCTTGGAGCCTTGGTGTGTACCTATATCAAATAATGAAGTTGTTAATTTTGGTACCCATATTTTCTTCGGTCCTATGACGTTAGTACTTCGAACCCAAATATGATTATTAGAAGCATTTATGCGATCAAAACAAAATTTAGCTGAGTGACCTTTTCGGCCACAATAAGTACATGTATAAATTCTACCATACATGAATGTATGATGTGCATGATGAGCATGTGATGCATGAGCATGCTTGGTGTGTGATTTAGAAGTGTGAGCATGTGTAGTATGAATATGTCTTTTTGAAGCATTTTTCTTAGAAAACATGTCTTCTAATTTTGCTTTATTGAATACGCATTTCTTTAAAATATTTCCCAAATTGTTGATTTTAGTTTTTAAAATAGAAATTTTATTTTCATCAATCTTGGGAAACTTAGCTTTACAGAGGTCTTGTATGCATCAAATTTTTTGTGTTGCTAAAAGAGTGGAAGACAAATCTTCTTTTTCTTTAGAAAGAATGATAATTTTGTTTTGAAGAACTTCATTTTCCTTTTTTTATTTTTAGATAATTTTTCTTTAAAACATCATAATTATCTGAAAGTTCTACAAATGCATCTCCTATATCATTTATAGTTAACCTACAATCATCAAGGGATGGTTCAGAATTTACCTTAGGTGTGTTACCATTTGCCATGAAACACACGTTTGTCGTATCCACCTCCTATTCGGATTCACTTTCTGAATCCCATGTGGCTTTGAGAGCTTTCTTCATGGATAGCTTATTTGGCTTGTTTGAGGAATATGACTTGTTTCTGAAATCCAGACATTCAGCCATGATATGTCCGGATTTTCGACAGTTGAAACAGATGATTTTCTTTTCCTCCTTTCCTTACCATCATCTCCTATGGTTGATTTTTGTCTTATTGTACATCCTTCTTATATTTCTTACGAGGAGAGATAGATCTTCATCATCATCTTCTTCTTCTTCATCATCGGAGATGGTGGGAGTAGACTTGAAGGCGATAGTCTTCTTCTTTTGTGGAGCCATTTCTTCTCTAGCCTTTCTCTCCATCTCATGGGTCTTAAGGTTGCCAATAAGACCAATGAGTACCATCTCTTCTTTATCGTTCAACTCCTTCAATGTAGTGGCTTTGACTTCCCATGATAGTGGAAGTGCACGAATGACCTTCCGGACCTTTTGATCCTTATCGATTTCATCACCTAAAGAAGAAAGACCATCAGTTATTTTAGTAAATTTGGTAATCATATCATCAATAGACTCATTTTCATGCATAATGAAGTTTTCATATTGAGAACGCAAGAGATCAATTTTAGCTCTCTTGACTTGTGATGTTCCCTCATGAGTGACTACTAAGTGTGACCAAATCTCGTAGGCGGATTTGTAATGGATGACCCTAACTAAGTCATCTTCATTCAAGGCTAAAAACAATGCATTTTGTGCCTTTGCATTTGCCTTATATTCCTTGGTGGCTATATCGGACCAAGTGTCCTCATCACCGGTGGGTGCACTGAAAGTCTAGTCACCGCTTTTGCAACCCGGCTTCCTAAAGATTGCAAAAATATAGTCATTCTAACCTTCCAATGGGAAAGTTAAGGCCATCAAACTTGGGAAGGATCCTAATACCATCAGCCATGTTTATTAGTGGATGAGAATGAATAAGTCAATGAAATGATTAGCAGATAGGATCTCTCTAAGGATGTTAAGCCTAAAAGTACAGACCAAAACTCTGATACCAATTGAACTTACACCTAGAAGGGGGTGAATAGGTGTATTGCTATTCTTATAAAATTTTTAATTGATATCTTTGAGCTTCAAATTTATATTTTATTCTATAGAATTTTGTGAATTTCAAGAGAAAGTTTGTGATCTTTTGATCACCCAAAGATTGTTCCATCATTGTTACGCTACCCTGGACTAGAGGAGTGTATTGGGAAGTTGTGTACTCCGTACGTTGTAATCCATTGGTGAAAGATTCTATAATGGATTGGGAATCCTTCACGGTGGTGAAGGCGGGACGTAGAGCAGTGGCTCGAACCTCGAAATAAATCTTCTTGTGTACAATTGCTTTCTTGTCTCTACTTATTTACTTTTTATTCATTCATTATTGTCGATCTATACTCATCACAACAAGATAGTAATTACGCACCTCAAACTATTATCTAGAGAAATTACGAAGAGAAGTTCAAAACCCTTCACGGGGAATTCGGCTTCAAGTCTTGTTTTGAGTGATCGGTTGCATCATCTCATTTTATATTGCATTGAATTTTTTAATTGAATAGCAATACACCTATTCACCCCCCTCTAGATGTAATTTCAATAAATTTGTGTATAAGTACATTGTATAAACAAAGAAATGCAATCAAGCATAATTGAAATACCACTTATAAATATTTAGTGGGAGGAGGTAGGTGTGCATGAGATGGGTTGATGAAGGGTGAGGATTCTCTCGAGTAATGTGTGTATATGTGGCATGATGAGAGAAAGGGGGAGAGATTTAATAAGGGTAATATATATAAGTGTAGAGTGATTTATGCAAAAGGAAAATGATATACATTCCTCATCTCTCTTTATCCCCTCCCTTTTTCAGCCGAACCTCTCTCCCCTTTCTTCTCTAAAAATTTCCCTAGATCCTGAAAGTTCTCTCCCTCAATTCCTCTCTCTCTCCCCCAATCTCAATTTCTCCCCTCCCTCTCTATTTTCTCTCCCCTCTCTCTCCTTCTCTCGGATCTGGCGCCAGTGCGCGCAGCGAGTGCGGCCGGCCAGGCCACAGCCGCCTAGGCGACAACCAGCCGCGATCCAGCGTAACGTAGCACGTGGGGGTGCTAGTGGCGTCCAAGGGATCGGCGGCAGCCCCTCTCATTTCTTCTCCTCCTCCTTGTTCTTCCCCCTTTGGTTTCGGCCAGCAACAAGTAAGGGCAACTAGGATTCGGGCGACGACCTGAAACAACAAGGTAAGGGTGACTTCTTCACTTTAATTCTTAAAATTGTTTGCTGAAAATTCTATGGAGTCAATCAAGTTTAGTCAATTTATATGACTAATTTCTTAGTTGATTTTTGATCAAATCTTGTTATAAAATATACTCTCTTTAAACTCTAGAATTAATATGGTGTTGTGTTTAACTTGTTCAATTATCCTTGCTATTTGTTATGGTTCGTTTGTTGTCACTCTCAAAGTATCTTCATATGAGAGTGTTAGGCCTTGATTGAAGCACAATCCAACTTAATATAATGGGGAGTGATAGTATAAGTTGTATGATAAATTTAATTAATGGTAGACAATTAGAATCAATAGCTAAATTGATTCATCTAATAAAGACAATAATTAAGGTTATTGATTGTCATGAAAAATGTAAAGTTGAATTAATAGCATGTAATCCAAGTAAAGACAACTTGATTTGTAAAAAATGGTTCATGTTTGGTACAGTTTTATTACTTAAGAGAAATTAATTGAGCTATGTGGTAGGAAATTAATTATTGGTATAATTATACTCCCATTAAATAAAAACTTTATCTTGAGTACAACGTACATGCTTCTATAGATATTAGTTGAAGAGGAAACGTTAAATTTGGTACAAGTTGTTAACACTTATAAAGGTCCGTGTTACCTGCCTGGTTGCTGACAAGCAAGATAAGAGAGAAAACATCTCATATAAATGAAAATAAATTATTTGAGTCAGTGGAGTTGGAGCTGAATGTTCCTGAGGGATTATATTTCGAATTGTATTCGAAGATCGAATAGACTTTTATGGCGTCTGTAGAGTTTGAAGTTGGGATCGAGTTGAGAGAAAAGAATTTGAGTTGTGAATAAGGAGTGCCAAAAATATTTCTTGTTGACATGTTGCTAAAAAAAATTTGAGTTAAAACTTTTCTTCTAGGCAATATTTTGTCACTCCTCTCATTGAAGCTGTAGTATCGAGGAAATTTGACAACATGACAATGATATTTATACCTTGACCAGGAAGAGAGAAATTCTAACTTAAATGTTTGTGGAGACATAAAATATAGTTTCAAAGATAGTTAATATTATGCAACCACCTATGATCAAATGAAGGCCTGAATAAGATTGTGTCATAGACAATGTAAAAATTCTTATTCCATAATAATTTTCTTTGTAGAAAATTTAAGTAGGTGGAAGTTGTTCCTTGAGAAATTGAGGTTCATATTTAGAAGCCATATTAGAAAATTTAGGGATAAGAGTTAAGTTGTTATAATTAATTAAGTAGATGAGAAAAGTTTTGTTGAACAGGCTTAACATGAATAGTCCCCTTTTTAGTTGTTATTATGTTAAAATCTTTGGATAAATCTTATCCCTCTATGGAGAGAGAATGTTATATGGTCGGCATTCTAGTATCATCCTATTGTTCCCTATCAGATCATTCCCAACAGTAGATATATCTCATGTGTGGACTTTTCTCATACACTCTAATATGTTCTTTAGATTTCTTAATCACCATTGTTATCATTTCCTATCTCTTTTCTATTATGGTAACTCCAACTGTCTTGTGATGTATGAACGGATGGATTAAAAAGAAAAATAAATTCTATCTATAATATTTCTTCATAAATTACTGGATATCCTCCTTTTAATCTTCTGGAAATAAGAATAATAAAAGAGAACTTAATAAACTGTCAACTTGTGGTTATAATAGAAATTGTGACTTAGCATCATATTAGAAAGAAAATCATGGGTACGTATATGTCCATCAAAACTTAGGGATCCTCGTGCAGTTATTAAAAGCGAGAAATTAAGAATTTATGTGTACTCACCAAAGTCACAAGTTTGTTGTTTATTAGGACGCTGCAGTTTGAAAATTTATGATTATCGATTTATTAATAATTGTTTGTGCTATGATAGTTAAGTGATCCTGTTTGTGAACTAAATTCAGACTCTAATGAAAAACCTTTACTATTACTGGAAGCTGAATAAACATGGTTGATCATATAGGGTTAGGATAACAGGAACTTTCTGTTAGACCTGTGAACCGTATCTTTAACTTAAATTACCTATACTCGTGCGCGTGCGCGTGTATGTGATGTTTATTTACGAATTTTATTACATCTCGAACTCGTGAAATAAGACACACACACACATATTATGAAACTTAAGTTGGAAGCTATAATAGTGATGCTAACCGGATTTTGAATACCAATAGTAATTATAACCTGTTCACCGAGCATGTGATTAAAGCATTGATACTATTCAGACAAATCAGACTTCATGATAAATATGAACATCAAGACAAATGAATAAAATTATATACAACCCAATTTGATGAGTTCATAATAATTGATACTATAAGAACTCTCAAAATTTGTCTTGAAAACACGAATGAAAAATAAGACATATTAACTAAGGCAACGGTTACCAAATGATAGTTTGCATTATGTTATATTTGATGATATAATCATTAGTAAAATCTATGCGTCAACGAATGAATTAGAACTTCTAACTTAATTAAGTATGAATAAATAGAATTGGACTTTTTATAGTTAGTAATTGTGCTAAAACTAGGAACATTGCTTGGCAGATTAAGTAACTCCATTAACCAATATCGAATGTATGAAATGAAAAACATAACTAATTATAAGACCAAATATAGGATTAATAATGAGTGTCGGGGATGTTAACAATTGTTTGATGTGCTATTGAATGATTGATATAGATGTTGACGGCATGATGTTTAGAATATGTGTGTACACTGAAAATTGGTATGAACTTGATCATCTGTAATATTTAGGTTATATATACATAATATGTTCAAGAAGATTGGGTATTGATAATGTGAATAAGAAGATCACTACAATGTTAATCTATAACTTGTACATATATACTCACATACCGTGAACAACAAACATTTTTTGGAAATAAATTGATGAGCTGAGAAGTAAACTATAATAACTGATTGATTTTTCGTATTGTGATAAATTGGTTATTACTCGTGTGTATATACATATATGACGCTTTTTTTTATATCACTCGTTAGCCAATAGGAAGCAACTTTTCATAGCTCTCTGTTCTCTCAGTTTATTAATTTGGCTCCTGACATCATATCTCTAAAATTCATTGTAAAATCAAATTGACAGCTTATATTATTTCAGTCTATTTGTCTACGAACACTCTCTAAATTGAAGCTCAAAAGAGAGAGAATAGTTAGGAGACCATGTACAATGTAAGATTCGTGCTTGTCGCAATACTTACTAGAAAATATGTGTTCAATTTTAAACCTGACTTACTATACCTTCCATGGTGATTATGAATCCAATATTGAACCAGAGTCTAATACACTTATGACTGCACATGTTTAGTATAGATACCAATTGATCGCAGTAGACACTCTCTTAACAAGCAAAGTGGTGACAACTTTCCTTTTTCTTTATAAAGCTATATATGTATATCTACGATGTGGGAACTTTCTATATGATGCTCTATGTAGATTTGAATTGTCTATAGAAAGAAGAATAATCCAAATCGTCATAGGTAGCGTCTCACCCATGGCGTATTGCGAGATATCACACCCAATAAAAGAAAGATATTTAAGGAGAATTGATAAGATGCATACATATAAGTGAAAGTACTAAGTTCAAGTATGTCTCAAGTTTATTAACTTTATAGGACATATACTATCAGTCAAGGGGATATTTTGGAGTTACGATTTCAATTTATATTTACATATATTCTATCCCTTAATGTTGATTGACTATTGGTAAAAATTCATGCTATAGTAGTATTCTACAAGATACACGACATCTCCATCGGTATGCAAAAGTATGACGTGCACAGAGAGCCTAGCTAGACGTATATATAAGTTAAGATTGTAAAGAGAAGAGGAATGACTTACATACTTGATAATTAAATGCAACTTCTTTGATTTAACATATTAAATAAGACCTAACAATCAACTATTCTTTAAATATCTTTGATATGATGTAACCAATGTGGTCGCAACTAAGATTTATCTATAACAATTATCCTCACTTATTCATGAATTGAGTTAAATTCTAAAATTATTTGAATTTTCACTAATGCTGATCTTGATACTACCGGTCCTACCATTTTAATTTTCTAACTTTGATATCACATCAAGAAATCTTTCTTTTCAATTAATGTCCATGCATATTTTATCAATTAAATAATATTCACAATTCATCATTAATTTCATATTCACTCAATTATTAGTTTACTGTCAGTATAATTAGCGTTGGCCGTTAATTTTTCCAATCGGCAGTTAGTTAAAATTGATAGAACTATAGTCTGTACAAGTAACTTCTAGCGTTTCATGATTCTTCCACTGATATTTGCCAATAAATATCCTATTCATAGTCCAATATACTAAGCCATGGAAGTATTTATATGTTAGGATGAAATATATCTTTTGGAGTCCATAACATAATAATTCTCTATTTGTCAGTAAGGCTTAAGCTTATTTAAGTTTGAAGATAATTTGTCAATATACCGGATATATAAAGACAGAACACCGTTTATGAGATATTACTATAAGGAGCCAATACTCTAACAAATAATTACAATATACCCGTTCATAACATGCGTTACTGAAGGAATGTGTTCAGTTTTAGGCTTAGCTCAATATGCCTTTCTATTAGTTCCTATAAATTTCACATAGACTCTTCTAAACAGTAATTCGTCCACTCTGCCCTCCCTAAGAATCGACGATATTTTTATCATAACTCTTATTTCTGACATAACAATAAGACATTTCGGACATAAGAATAAGACATAAAAACTTTCATTAAAAATTAAACTTAATTATCTTTCCAACGATATATTACATAACCTGTTTAATCCACATAAACTGTCCTAAACAAAAAGAAATCTTTCAGCCACTCAAAATTTTGCAGCTCGGTAATTTCGACTAGCTTGTTGTGTTTCAGTGATAATTTCTAGCACAGACATTCGACTAGGACATCACAAGAGTCGTTGGAAAGTAGACTCGATTATCTTTCTAATAGTATATTATATGTATCTATGGTTCTCAAGATATTGACGAACTGAACTAAACTTTATAGATTATGGTGTTTAACAGATTTGCGTCTAATTTCAAGAGCGTTAAATTTTAGAATTCACAACTTATTCTTTAATCTTTCCTCCAATTTCAGAATTATAAACAAGCTATGACCTTGAACGTATTAAATTCTAGTTATATACTTGATCAATCATCATATTAATTCGTCCCCATCTTCTAAATTTCACAATAAAACAAAGGTTCTTCTACACTATTTACAACCATTAGTTAGCTTACAAAATTACAAGGATTAGGAAGGACTCAAGAAGGGATCTCCCCACACAATCCAGAACAATTATCAAGGAAAATCATATCTAACATGATGATCAAAGTCTAAAAATAAAGACAAAAATCTGAAATTTAACATTTATTCTTAATCTAAAAAAATATGTAGGGTACTTCCTCACCTCCTCTTCTGACGCTTGGCCGCCCTGCCGCCTTACCGTCGCGCCTGGCCAGTCGCTGCCGCTGCCCTGGTGCGGTAGCACTGCTACTGCACCAACTGAGAAGGAGTGAGAGAGAGTAGTAGGGAGAGAGAGATAGAGAGAGAGATTGAGGAATAGAGAGGGGATTAGATCTTTGAGTTTTCTAGGGCTTTGTCCATAGAGAAATCTCCTCTAGGAAGAGGATGAAGAAAATGAACTCTTATTTGGACCCTTTTAAGATCCATACCCATATAATATTACAGGTTTGTCATAGCTCTTTCATCTAAGTGTCCAATTCACAAATCAAGAAGATCTAGACCCTTGATCTACCCTCTCATGCACACCTACTCTTTCCACTACCTATAAGATTAAAATATCCTCTTGGTTGTATTTTCTTGTTAAGTACACATATTTCATGTATAAGCTAGTATATCTATACATTGAAGTACTACGTGTACAATAATTATGATATATGTATATTCATACATACCACTTACAATTCTCAAATTATTGAAATTCATTACATACTCAATTAATCAATATCAATTTTTTTCTAATATTCTATATAGTCTTAATAACCTAAGATTTATATTATTAAATCGGGGTTTAATAACCCGGAGTGTTACAATTATGGACCTGACCCGATCCACATTATAAAAGGTAAAATTCATTTAATCCCTTAATAAATAAGAATATTATTTCAAGGTCATGGAAATTACAAAACAACCCTTTATTATTTACAGAATAAACCTATTACCGTCAATGTTGGTGTTCAGGCAATATCTCGGCCATCCAGAGCTGGACTCACGCAAATTTTGAACAATTAGATTTATGATAATGAGAGCTACATTTACACATCAAGCACGGGCATAGCCTGAAGGGAAGCCGACCAAAGCTCAAGCATGGGGGGTTTCACTGGCGATGAGCGGTGCACGCCTCGGAGAAAGTGGTAAGATTCATGTTTAAAATCAAGGAAAATAATCAGGAGATTAGATGATCGATTTAGCCAGTGATCGTCAAAATCTGTAAGTATCGTATCTCTGATTGCTAGAATTTATGTATAATGAATTGAAAATATAATTAAGTGGTGATTAATAACATACAAGAATAACAGTGAACCTTGATTAAAGCATTGTTATGAATATACATTGGTAGTTAGTTCAACTACCTTAACCTTAATCAAGGGGTGATGAATAAACTGGTAATACCGTAACTTATATTATAATTTGGTAGATCTATACATGTGTATGCGTGATGATTGAGTACAATCATAATGTATGATAAATGCATGAAATTAATATGTATAAATTATGAACCATAATCGGAAATTGTTGCATGGATAATAAGTTAGAATCAGATACCAGTTATGATAATTATAACTTGGTCAACAAGCGTGTGATTAGGTATTGAAACTGTACTTAATAAATTGAATTTCATGTCATATATGAACTTGAAAGTACATGAATATGATGGTGTGTAACACATTAGCATGTATGTGAATGAACAAACCATAAGAACTCTTAGAAAATTATTCGAAAATTGAGTAAACTCATGGATAAACACTGATTGTAATTTTTGCATGATTTTTTAAGTACGAATTTATATGTGGTATGTGTGTACACATGTTTGTGTGTATTTATATGCATTGCATAGCATGAAAGAATGTTGGCAGATGGGGGAAGACGGGGGATTTATATATGTATATGTGTATGTAAATTTGTATATGCATTATATATGTGCATTTGAGTATATATATGCTTATGGAGGAAGATTTGTGGTGGGGAAAGAGGGAGTATATGTGAATATAAGTGATATGGGTACAATTTGTTGTACCGTGTTACGAAGGAGGCACCAGAGGGGAAAAGACAGAATATTTTTATTATATATATATATATATATATATATATATATATATATATATATATATAATATATATATATATTGGAGGAAGGTGGTGGGGGAAAGGAGTAGGGAAGGAATGGTGCAGACATGCATTACATATTATATGTGTTGTACTTGTGTAATATATGTGATTGATACATCACTAATTATTATTGTGTGCAATGAAAGCACGATATGTGATCGGTACATCACTAATTATTAATGTGTACCCTAAGGAGTACGATATGTGATCAGTACATTACAAACCATGAAATTGATAAGATACAAAACTATATCTGGTAATTGAAATATCTATATTCTAAGAAAGATAAATGAAAACCAGATAAGAGGTCAAGAATTAAAAATTGATAAGGAATTAAATCTCTATCCAATTAAATCTGATATCAAAAATTTGAAACTACAAGTTTTATACATGTAATTATGTAGGTTAAATTAGAGTTTACCTTACTCATTGAGCTGTCGAGCTCACTCCATTGTTGTTAACTTCTTTTTCAGGTTGTGACAAGGGTAAGGGCTCAGCTTGAGACCTTACAAGTAGGAAGAATAATCAAAGAGTATTCTATTAAGCATTTGTGCTTATGTTTAATTTATTCGGTTATCTTTTATAATAGTTATGGAAGTACTCGTGTTTTAGTATATTCATATGACCCATGGAGGATTATATGAAACTGTGAACCGAGAGGAGTACTCTCGAGTTATATTGATTAATTGTTGAGAATTATTATTAAGTTATTGGAATTTCAGTTTTGAAATTTTATAAGTAGACTGATGTAGGCCAAAATATTATATGTTATATCAAGGCAAACTTCATATTATAGAGAAGATGCTAACAAAATTTTTGGTGATTATTAGGATGATTAAGTGTTATGATAATTTAATGATTTAAAATCTGAGACCGTTACAGATAGTATCAGAGTTTGAGGTTAGATGTGAGGAGTAGAGCTCGGATATAGGCTTGAGTATAGGCCCAAGGATTGTTCTAGAATAGTTTATTTTAGGATTAGGATTGGTCGATATGATTGATATATATTTGTGTGTAATTGTTATATGATTATGTGATTGAATGTGGGTAGTTCTAAGGGGGCAGTGGGTTCTGGCATGCATGATTAATTTTAAAATGTGTGATATTGATTATTCTCTTACGCTCGAATGAGGGTATACCCGCATGCCTTGATTCGAGTGAGTTCTGCTAGGAGTGTGGGATCGTACATGTATATTGCATTATTTATTAGTACATTCCTATACTAATGTAATAAATCTGCTAATCACTTTGTCTTAATATTTAATTCATGCTTGATATGATTAATAAAGGGAGAGAAGATAATACCAAATAAACACCAGTTAAATTAGATTTATATGGATCTATTTGGTCAGCTGAAGATCATCACAAATCTAATCCAGCTAAATCAGATTTAGTTGGATTTATTTTATTAGCTGAGAAATCAAGAAGATAGAGGCAAATTCAGAAGTCCAAATGCAACCCTATCAATATACAAAGAGATATCTAAAGGATTGGGATGTATATTCAGAAGATTCAGAGAGATAAGACACAATCTAACTGATGATCAAGGAAAAATTTATCTCCAGCCTTACCAGAAGATCTTTTCTCCAACATAATCTAACTGAAGATCAAGTGATTACAAGCTCAATAACGCATTGAGTTGCACCAAGCTTGAATTTCGAAGGCCTTCAACAAAAAGGTCAGGAAGAGAGTCTTTCAGAAAGTAGACTTGGTCTTAGGTGTCAGGCGACCTATGACCATGACACATAAGACCAAGGACAAATTCCAATGTAAGTGAAAGAGACCCTTCATAGTAGAAACAGTCTACTTTGGGAAAAATCCCTTTCTAACTCCCTAGTAAGAAACTTGGTTGTCACATTAATTATTATTTCTGATAACTTTTTAGGAAACAATCATTTCCCTATGGAATCCTCATAAAGTTTTGTTATGACACGTTATCGATTACCTCTGACATCTAATATTACAGCGAACTCTCTATAATCTCTCATGGGATTCATTTTCTAACTCTACAGCGAGTTTCTAATAGATTCCCCTCGGAGTCTATTATAACCCTTTTCAGTCCCCATTGGACTTTTTGGTTGTCTTGTTAACATTATACCTCTGACAATTTCTTCCAAATGATTCTTCAAGGAAACGCTAATTTTCTCACAGAATTTATAATAAAATTATATTCCCTAGTGGAATAACTCTTTTTGCCGTCACGTCAAGTTTATCACCTCTGAACGGCAGAACTCTGAGCTTGGTGGCTTCTCAATCGATTATGTCCATATTACCTTTGAAATGACAGATAGCCAAGTCTCATCTTTCAATCCGATAGGGACTACTCTTTTGCCGTTATATCTAGTTCGCCACCTCTGAACGGCAGGGCTCTGAGTCTGATGATCCTTAGTCGATTATGTCCAATTTTTTACCTCTGAATCGACAGGTGCCAGATCTCTTCCCTTTTATGGAACTAAAACTGTCATGTCCAGTTCGCTACCTCTGAACAGACGAGTTTATAACCTTGTTCTTCTTTCCCCTGTCAGGGCCAGGAGTTCTTACTGTCAAGTTAGTCAATCACCTCTGAATAGTGAATTGCGAGTCTGGTGTCTCTTAGTCGGTTGTGTCCAGTCCATCACCTCTGAACCGACGAGTGCTCAGATCCAATTGACCCTTGCAGTCCCTAGTGGACTAGCTATTTTGTTAACCTTATGACCTCTGGCAGTGGATTCAGAATTTAGTGTGTCTTAGTCTATCTTTTTCAGTTTATCACCTCTGAATAGAAAAGTCCTTAAAACCGAATTCATCTTCCTTTTGTCGTTATGTCCAGTTCGCCACCTCTGAATGACAAATTTCTAAGCTTGGTGGCTTCTTA
The DNA here is from genome assembly GCA_038442645.1 of Agave tequilana. NCBI lineage: Eukaryota > Viridiplantae > Streptophyta > Magnoliopsida > Asparagales > Asparagaceae > Agave > Agave tequilana. Next base: position 66,054 of record JAVJIF010004070.1, read on the forward strand.
ATCGGTCATGTCCAGTTCATTACTTCTAAATCGACAGATAGCCAAGCCTCATCGTTCTTTTCATCGTCATGTCCAGTCTATAAGCTCTAAACGGTAAAGCTCTGAATTCAAAAGTTTCTCAATCGGTCATGTCCAGTCCATCACCTCGGAACCGATCGATGTTTGGATTCATCTTCCAGTCCCTTGTAGACTTCTCTTTGTTGTCATGTCTAGGTCATCACCTCTGAGCAATAAATATTCTGAGTTTGGTAATTCTCAATCGGTTATATCTAGTCCATCACTTCTGAACTGACGAATATCCAATATCACTTTTCTCTGTCGTTACTATTGACACTCCAAAAAGACAAGCTCCCAGCAGCACTTCCACCGGTTTGAATGACGTCCACACTTGATGATATTTACAAAAGTCAGAATTTTGGACAAGTTGGTGATCAGTTCTATACCTGCTCCAGAGGTCAAAGCAAGCCTACAAGGCTAGGTTTGTTCAACATCTAGGCTCGCATGTACCCAAAAGGGGCTAGTTTCGCTCATAGCCTTATCAAAAGGTCGAAGCAACTAGCTTTGCACGAAGCTTTAATAAGCCCCGCTGAAGGCTAACCTTAGCTTCGCCGGAAGCTTTCTCACCAACTTCGCTGAAAGTGTGGTTCAACTCCACTGTGAGCTAACCTTTTAGCTTCTCCTGAAGCTTCACCTAGCTCATCAAATGGGCTAACTTCTAGTCTCGCTTGGGGTTTTGAATATAGCTTCTCCTGAAGCTTTTAAGATGAACTTTGCATGAAGCTCTCCCTAGCTCCGTCGTGAGCTTTTCCAGGTCATCAGTTGACCGTCTCAAAATCCCACGAGGGATTAATGGGTGAACCTCACTACTTTAGTGGGGTTAATGTCACTTTAAGTGGGTGGTTACACCCGCCCACTTCATCCCACATTAAGTGGAGATACTTAAGCCGCAATAGCTATCAGTAGCTCGCACGAACCTCCCAGCTTCGCCTGAAGCTTGCATTTAGCCTCGCGGCAGGGCTATTTCGAGCTCACGCGAGGCTAACAGGCTAATTCAACATTGCTGATTTTAGGGGCGATTATACCCCTTGCTTGCCTATAAATAGCCCAACTGGGAATGTACTCGAGGGCGGATAGCTGGTTGTGACTGAAAATTTTTCAGAAATCTAAGAGACATTTAGCCCAAAAGTGTCCTCTTACTTTTAAGCTTTCAAAGCTTCAGAGACTCAACTCTCTTTCATCCAGAGTCCCAACACTCTAAGTTTTCTATCTTCAGAGGATTTTCGGAATCAGGCGAGAAGGAAATTCTCTCGAGAAGGCTTGAACATCTGACCGATTGCATCATCAATGAAATAAAATGATCGCGCATTGATTAGATCCCATCGGCATACCTTCCCAGGAATCTCAGAGGAGATCTACTTGTAATTTTTCTTTAATTTAGTTGTAATTTTGCTCCTCAATTCTTTTAGCAAGTTTTCTCTTTTTTAATTTTCAATGAAAGATAAGATGGCGACTCTGCTGGGGACTAGAGTCTTCTTCTGCAATAAGGAGATGATGTCGCAATGCAACGGTTAAAGGTGTTGAACCTATCACCATTGAAAAGTTGGTCATCCACTTTGACCAAGAGAAGTTCGAGGAACTCCTCTCTAGGGTGACCAGCACTCCATGCACGGAAGCACAGGAGGGTCTACACAGCCAAAGCTCCACCGGCTACAGATCAGAAAGCAGATCCGACTAAGGCCATGTCCAAGTCTATGCTAGCCATGTGCCCGGTTGAGCGAGCCTCGGTCTAATTCCCTTCAGCCTCAACTGAAGCCAATTGACATCATGTCAACATGGTGGCCTAGGCAAAGCCAAGCAGGTTCCACGTGAACCTAAAACTGCTAAGAGTAAGCAAATTTGAAGGGCGAAGCCAAGAGCTCCTCTGCACAAGGCTTTAGGCGAAGTTGAAGCTTAACCTCACTCTTGAAATCACCTAGAGGGGGGGGTGAATAGGTGATGGCTATATGAAATATGGCAACAATGCGGAATTAAAAAATTCTACTAACAAATTGCTCAAATTAAAAGACTAGCAATAAACACAATAAGTAGTGCAAGAAATAAAGGAGTAGAGTTTAGAGAAAATTCGAGCAAACGCAAACACAAGTATATGTTTCTGAGGTTCGAGCCACGCTCTACGTCCCCGCCTTCACACTTGAAGGATTTCCACTATTGTTGATCCCACCAGATCGCCAATACAAGGACACACTTGTCCTATCTCTCGTGATGCCGCAACACCACCCGGAGCACACTAGCTCTCCTTGAGGCCGATGCCTCTACAACTTCACACAAGAAGAAATGATCACACTTGATCGAAAATCGTTCACTTAGCACAATCCTATAACCAATATGTAGATGTAGAATTTGCGATTGTGTAGTGCAAATATCTAGAGTGAAGTAGTGGTAAAGGCTTCAAAAGGGTGTATGGAAATTTTGGCTTTGAAAATCTTTTCTCAAATGAAAGGCTTGAAAATCTTATGAAAATATGTTGTAAAATTGTTCTAATCATGTTGAAGTGACCACCTATTTATAGGGGTTGAGAAACAGGGTAAAACTGGTGGAGAAACTCGTTGGGTGAAGATCCCAACAAAAGAGTCAGAAAAATATAGCTGTTGGAGACTGTCAGACTTTTCTGACAGCTGCCGGTCGACCGGGACGGTCGACCGCCAACGGTCATATTTCTGACCGTTGGGGGACAGCGGTCGACCGCCCCGGTCGACCCAAACAAACAGAGAGCACTGTAAGTGCCCCGGTCGACCCGAGCGGTCGGCCAACGTACACACATGCACAGCGTGCACGTCGGTCGACCCGGACGGTCGACCGGCTCCTGTCAGTTCTGAAAAATCAGAACCAGAACTTGGGTTTTTGGTTTTGGTCTTTCGGGTTGAGGTTTTGGATCTTATAAAAATAGGAGTATGATCATAAGTCACTACTCTAACATGTTAAAACATTTTGATAAAGATCCTCTTTGATAAAAACTTGTTTTTCCAAAAATCGGTTTTTTCCAAAACTTAAAGTTTCTAAAACAATTTTCCAAAACATGTTAACTCTAAAACTAAGTTGGAAATAGAGATTGTTTTTGAAGCCATGAATCAAACTAAAGTGTGTGTGTGAGTGACAATCCCATAACTCTACTTCTAACATCTAGGTTTTGACAAAAAGTCTAAAAGAAAAAGTAAAAATACAAATCTTGGACTTTTTCATTGTCTTGTTCTTGACTTGGTCTTTTCTTCAAAGTCTTGTTTCTGAAGCTTTCTATTGTGCTAGGCTTTGGAATGCAAATCTTCAGCGGCGTCCAAACTTGTGAGTCTTGATAGTGGAGCCGTCAAATCAACCTGTTTAACCTGAAATACTTTTAAACAAAATTGTTAAATACGTAACTAAATATGGTTTGTTATCATCAAAATATTCAACGGGATATTGGGCTAATGGCCTTTGGGCCAACAATCTCCCCCTTTTTGATGATGACAAAACATATATAGTTATCACAAATATTTTGGGTAGAGACTTCAAGTGAAGCTCCCCCTCAACACATGCATATAAAAGAATCATACTCAGGCATAGATATATAGCACAAATGATAAATAGCAATACTCATCCATAATACTCATGTCCATGCCAAAGGTACTCATCTCATAAAAGGATAACACATTTTTATAAAACACAACATAAATATAAAAACATGTCCAGACAAAATACAAAAATACATGTCCACCATACAAAGATGTCCAAACACAATACCAGTACACAACACAAATACATAAGTCAAGTACACAAAATATAAATATCTCTCTCATAAATAACTCTCCCCCTTTTTGACATCATCAAAAGGGGCAGGTCAGTCAGCACCACCAGCAGCATCGTCCTCTGAAGAACTCTCCTCAGCGTCGTCTTCCTCAGACGAACTCTCCTCAGCGTCACCCTCTGCCATCATCTCATCATCATCATCATCCTCATGACCTGCCTCCTCTGGATCGATGCCAGCAACGCCTGGCTGTGGAGGTGGAACAACAGTAGGGTCTCTGGCAGGAAATGGAGGGCTGGAGGATGGAAGAGGACGAGCAATGGTCGTGGGATCTGGACCAAGCATATCGAATTTCGCAAATAGTGTCCCAAATTGCGAGTCCACGAATCTCATGGCGTTCGCAAAGTAAGACATGTCATTGCGAATTCCCTGAAAGCGCGAGTCCATCTCCGCGCGAAGGGCTGCATCTCGCTGCTCCATATCCGCACGAAAGGCTGCGTCTCGCTGCTCGATCCAAGACTGGTGCTCCTGGATCTGAGAATGAATCTCAGAAGAAATAAAGAACTGGAACTCAGGAGATAAAGATGGACCGGGAGCAGAGGAAATCCCTGGGGCCGAAGAGACCCTGGGGCAGATGAAGATCCTGGAACTGGAACAGAAGGAGGCTGCTCAGGAGGGGCTCGACGAATCTGAGCCTGCATCCTCTTCAAAAGGGTGCAGTCCAGGTTCACAGAGGGTTCGGAGAGAGTCTCCGAAGAAAGATCAAATCCTAAATGTTTGAGAAGATAGGATATGAGCATGCCATAAGGCAAATGCCTACCGTACATGCGGATCTGATCAGAGGCCATGTGAGAGGCAATGAGATGTGAGAAATTGATCTTAATGCCTTTGAGAAGGCAGTAGATGATGAGAGGAACTGGACCTCTAGCATTGCTATACTCACCGGACTTAGGTAAAATATTATAGAAAACAAATTTGGCTAGGACTTGGGCGGTGAACGTGAACTTGTTCACTTCCTCATTCCTAACCAAACCGGGATTGTCATTCCCGTGAATCAAGGAGGAAGCGGTGAGCGCAGACTCACCGTCCGGATATTCAAAATCTTGGAGATTAAAGGTGTAAACATCAACTCTTCCCGAGGAGAGATGCAGAATATCAGCAAATTGGGATAGGGGATGTCAATATCCTTCCCAAGAACACGAGATCTTACTCGATTTCCCTCAAAAGCAAAATTTGCATAGAAGTAATGCACTAAGGAGGGGTACACAGGTTCCCTAATGGCCATGAATTTATCCAAAGAATTTCTTTTCAGGATACGAGGGATGTGGAGATGTTCAAAGTCTTTTAGAATCACACATCTCCCTGAAATAACAGCTTTCTTAGAAAGTATGATATATCGGTTTTCAGCTAGCTCATTAACAAAGGGTCTTTTAGGTTTAGGAGTGGTGGAAGATGAGGGAACTATACTTTTTCCCTTCTCAGACCTAGATCTCTTTGACATTTTTGGAGAAAAGAGTGATTTTTAGGGTAGATGGTTATGGCTTGATCTAAACAAAAAGAAACCTAAAAATTTTTGACAAGGAATTGAGATTCTAAAGGTTAGAAATCAAGATTTGAACAAAAGAGAGGATTTTTACCTGAATGAGAGAAACCCTAACCCTAGATCTTGAAATCCCTGAAATCTGTTGGTGAGGAATCCCTGAGAGTGAAAATCTAACTCACAAAGAGTGAATCCAACTTGATTTTAGAAGAAATTTGAGAGATTTTGAGTTTTGAAAATTTTTGGAGAAAAAGGGAGAAAGGGGATCGCCGGTTTGGTTATGAGAGAAGTGAGAGAGACTGTGAATAAATAGCAAATCTGGGGCTGAAATCGATGCACGGTCGACCGGGCCGGTCGACCCGAAAAACCCGAGAGCTCTGTAACTCAGAGCTGTCGACCGTACCGGTCGACCGGCAACAGAGAGCAAAATTTGTTCTCTCAGGCAATGGCGGTCGACCGGGGTTAGAGCCGGTCGGCCGGCTTTGCCCAAAAAACTGTGAACAGAAAGAGCTCCCAAAAAATTAAATAGAAATATTTAACAATTAAAGTAGGATATATGTAACATGCAGGAATACAACAATGTTTTTAAATCTTCATTAGGTTATCACATCAACCAAAAATATTCACACAAAACATTTTATTTAATTTTCATACAAAACAAAGTTTTTAGAGATGTTGAAGCCGAATACCCGGTGAAGGGTTCTGAACTTCATCCTCTTGATTCCTCTTGAATGAGTTGAGGAGCGCAATTGCCATCTCTAACGTATTTGCTTGAATATGAAATTTTTACAAAATTTTATTTCTAGTTTTGAAAATACAATGTGTATATATAAATAAGCTGGTCTAGGCATGGCATGTAGACATACAATGGATATGGTATAAAAGACAAGATATTAAAACATGGCATATACACAATCATGATAGGGATGTAAGTTTACACTAGCATATATCAATGTATCATAAAAGTAAACTAACAATCCTATACATGTGTATATAAATAACCAAACAAAAACTTTTTAATGGAGAAGTTACCAAATGAGGGCAATCTCCAAAATAGGTGCCTCCATGATAGCGATGCAAATGCGATGTGTTCTTTGAGCTTAGTTGCATCCACCACCTGGGCACCGTTTCCTCCTAAGTCTTGGAGGGTGAAGATCCACCTGTATCATTTAAATTTGGAGGGTCTTTTGGTACCCAAATCTTTTTGGGTCCTTCTGGATTAGTACCGGGACGAACCCAAATATATTATTGTTCATATTATGTTTAACAAAACAAAATTTTTCTAAATGGCCTTTGCGTAGGGTGGCAATTGGGTCGGGTCGGGTCTAATTGGGTCGGGTCTTAAATAGGTCGACCTATAATCGGGTCGGGTCGACCCGACCCATTTATTTATATGGGTCAAAAATCCAAACCCAAACCCGACCCAGTATTATGTGGGTCGACCCGACCCGACTCATTTGACCCATTTAACTAAATGGTCTCCGGGTCGGTCGGGTCGACCCGTTAGCGGTAAATGTTTTGTAGGAACCTTGTTCTTGCATTCTATAAGTAGATGACAGTGGCATAATATTGGTTTCAATAAGTTAAAAATCATAAAATCATGTATATCAAATGCAATGCTTCTTATTCTCTGAAATAAAGGTGAAAGTATTAGTGGGATTGAGACAAACTCAGGGATTGTTTATGCAATATAATTTTGTTATTTATGAGAATGTAGTTAAAATTAAGGGGCTTTAGGTTTTTCATAGAAGATTGTGCAATGTGTATGGTGTATTGGATTTTGATGAAGAAAGGATGGAGAGCTAAATTATGAAGTCCCTGAGCGGAAATGATAAATGATTCCCAAAAAAAATCTCTGGATCAAAAATATAAAAAGGTAAATGGGTCTTAGCGGGTCTTAGCGGGTTTGGTGGGTTGGGGTCGACCCGACCCATTTATTAATCGGGTCTGGTGGGTCGACCCGATTACGACCCAAACCCGTATAGCTCAAACCCATACCCACTTACTCTGGGTCGGGTCGGGTCGGGTCTGGCGGGTCGGGTCTGAATTGCCCCCTACCTTTGCGGCCACAATGCATGCATTTGTAAATTTTACCACTACCATACATAAATGCATGCTTGTGTGAGTGTGCATGTTTCCGTGCATGTGCATGGTGAGTGTGTTTCCCTTGGGTTACTCCCTTGGGAAATCTAGATGCAAATTTATTTAGATCAATGGCACACCTTTTAAGAGTTGAATCTAGAATATCAACTCGTTTTTGCATTTCCACAAAATCATTTTTATTACATGAGGGAATAGAAGTTTTTCCTTTACAAGCTATTTTATAATTTTCAAAATCAATTTTTATTTTCTTAAAAGCAGAATATAAATCATTTTTCTCTTTTTCAATAATATTAATTTTATCTTTTAAAGACTCATTTTCCCTTTTTAACTTTTTATTATGAGATTGAGAAATCTCATACCTATGTTGAAGTTCTTCAAAAAATTCGGCTAATTCATCCATAGTTAGCTCATCATCATCTATTGAGTTTTTGTTTGTTACCTTTGATGCATCCTCCCCATGTGCCATGAAGCACATGTGTGTGGCGTCGTTTTCCTCCTCGGATTCCGACTCCGTGTCGTCCCATGTTGCCACCATTGCTCTTTTCTTCTTTGGGGCATTCTTGGAGGTGGTAGCTTGAAGTGCGGGGCAATCGGCGATAAGATGTCCGATCTTCTTGCAATGGAAGTAAGGACCGGGTTCTTCTCTTTTCTTTTCATACCTTCCTTGAGGTCTCCCTCTTCGGAAGTTGCTTTGCCTCCCCTTCTTGTAGAACATCTTGCCCACCTTCCGGATGTGTAACACCCCGAATTTTTCAACCGTGATTTAATAATATATTCTTTGATTTTTGAGATTATAAAGAATATCAGGAATTTTATTTTGGTTATATTTATGTGATAATAAATTTGGAAATTTATCAGGGAGATTTGAAATGAATTAATTGGAAGTATTTAAATAGATATGCATGTTATATACATATATATATAATAGTGATGATAATAATTATGGTGATGTATATACATGGGTACAAGTCACACATTTGTATATGACTACACTTCATGCAATATCTAAATATAGAAGAATTTATTTTTGTTACTTGTATTAGTGAGAAATGATCTCATATTAGATGGAGGGCTAGGATTGACTTGAGATGAATGATGGGAGTAGGTGGAGTAATGGGAGAGGAGGACAAGTGGCACATAAGGCAAGTATTTTATATTTTTGGAATTGTTTATAATAGGAAGGGAGAGAAATAAACTTATTTTCTCCCCCAAATCTCTCTATCTCTTTCTCTCTCTCTCCCTCACGCAAGTTCTCCCCGAAAAAAAAAAAAAAAATCTCTCTCTCTCTCTCGCGCGGGGCCAGGCCAGGGCCGGGGGCCGCAGCCGCGGCCAGGCGGCGACCAGAGCCGCGACTCCGGCGGCCGGCGAGGGCGGCGGCCGGCTAGGACGGTCGGAGACCGGAATTTGCAATTGTGAGTGGGTCTTCCCTCTTTTCCTTTTATTTTCTCATAGTTCATCTCTTGCAAACCCTAGATTCTTGGCTTATTGAATTTGGGAAAAAAATTTTCCTTGAGTTATTCATCTCATTATTATCTGAAAATTCATGATCTTTAATGCATGTGATGACCTAAATGGGATCTAGAGATTTATGGAGTTATTTAATTGTAGGCAAGTGATGAGTGGGAGGTTGCATGAAGGGTATGTCATGTGTAATGGGGCTTAACAAAATTTCAGATTTAGTGTAAATCTCAACCCTAGAACTCCCAACCTTACACTTTAAGTTGATGGTGATGAAACTTTAATTAAAGGTGTGGGAGACTAAATTTTGAGCAATTTTTATTCTTTCTTAAATTGGGTCGAACTCTTAAATAAATCATGGGCAAATGCATGATGAACCTATTGGTGACAACCCTAACCTTATGTGAAAGCATGATATGGAAAGAAGGGTTATGGTTTGAGTTAGTTTAAATTTTATCAAGACATATATTCTCTTGTAATTTGTATATGAGTCTATTTTGAAAATCGATCGGAGGTTGGTATGGGTATCATTAAGTAAATGAGGTTAAGCCAAAAATAAAAATAAAAATTGGTGACATCCTATCAAAAGTCCTAATAACGATTAACATATTAGTAGAAGACAAGATTAATCCAAGCGTGGAATTAGTATCATAAATTAGTGGATCGTTACAAATGGGGGAGGTCAAGTTTTAGATCACTCCTAACCATTAGTGTAGAAGGAGAATCTTGAAGCTTTTTACACTTGTGAGTGTTGAATCTCTTACCACTTCTACATAATAAATGCGCATGCAAATCAAGATTTGATCTTGGTCATGTTAATGAGATAAGAAGGAAAGTTTCATGATATAAGTTAAAATATGAAGAGGGAAGTGACTTAAAGAGGGACTTGTGATAAATCATGTAGTGATCAAATTATGCATACTCTTATAAATATTTCTTGTGACCACAAATCTAAATATTTTAGTTCATGACTTACTTATGATCTAATTTAGATGAGAAAATAAGAGGAAAGTTAAGAAGTTGTGTAGTTCAAAGCACTTTTATAATAATATTACAATCTGTTAAAGTCTGTCCAGATTTGAAACCAGAATCTTGGGGTTTCTTTCGTAAGGATATTTAATAAGGAATAGGTCATGTAATATACCGTTGGAAAGCTAATCGAGTCTACTTTCCAACGGTTCATACCATGACCTCATCGGATACCTGTAACTTAAACTATGACTAAAACATTGAAGGTTGGTCAAAACTGTCATTGCTGCAGAATTCAGCACAGCTGATAGGTTTTGAATTTCTGGAGCAGTTTGGTTAATCAAAACCTATCATGTAATAGGTCATTGAAAGGTAGTGGAGTCTAGTTTCTAATAAATCTTTCCTCGTTCTATTTCTATACGTAGAATGAAAGTTATTATAAAAACTCCGTTGGTTATCCGGAAAGATCGAGCCATAAAATTGTGTCAAACAAAAGGTTCATGACTGGTGGTCACTGCAACATCAAACTACTTAGTATGTGTTATACTGTCTAAGAGATATATATATATATAGAGCTATACGTCCACCCTCCCAGCAGTTTATTCACATTCCGGTTGGATGTAGGTGATAGAGGCTTGTCGAAACATCACGAGCAAATCGAGGGATTTTTAGAGTGATCCTTGTTGATATAGTAAAGGCTTTGCAAATCCTTAACATGTAGGAATTGAACTTCAAGTTCATTAATGCACAAAGCTAAATTGTGTCCCTTTTACAATTAAAATATAATTAGAAGAGAAATTTGGAGAACACGGAAATCTCCCCAATTAAACTCAAGCCCTCATTTCATTAGAATTTTTAGTATATAAAGTAGATGAGATTGTACTCCTAACGTCTACACCTGAAATTGTCTTGGGTAGTATTCTAAGAAGTCTAAGAGATAGAAGAGCTGATAAAATCTCATGATCTTGTAACAAAAGATTTAATTATGTTATACCCGAAAGTTTGATATCAGCATAATATGAGTCATGAAGGATTTTACTAAAAGTTTTAATAGTGGTGTCTACTCCAGATAGCAGACTGTCCTTATCTGGCTCATAAAAATATAAGGTACCAATAAATTTTCGTGTGCAGTTTAGTGCCAAATGGAATGAGATCCGTACTTTACTATGCATATGATAATTTCTTAGAGATTCCGACACTGGGTTAAAAGTGAAAGATTTGTTACTGTTTAGAAGGTTCACATTCCTACCTTCAGTTTAAATAAGATGTTGCCTATATGCTCATTGCAAAGAAAGGTATAGACTGCTCAAGTCATTAACTTTTCTAAGTTCATCTGAAAGTGTTTAAAAGTTGTTTAACATAGAGGGTGATATGTTAGTAGATGCCCCTATAACATCGTCATAGTCAAATAAGAATTGTATGAGAATGATTTGTTTTGTATAATATATCTAATATGAATAGTTGGATAGAGCATGTATGGAAATAGATGTTATTACTTAAGTGCTGACCTATTGGAGCACTTATAATTGATAAGCATGTTAAGAATCCGAACTTAGGAATTGTGTGAATATGATTTTGTATAATATTATGTGTGTTAAATGTAGGAAGGGGCCAGCGGGAGCTGGTAGGTGTGAAGACGGGGTATGTTATTGTGTGAAATGTAGGAAGGGGCCAGCGGGAGCTGGTAGGTGTGAAGACGGGGTATGTTATTGTGTGAAATGTAGGAAGGGCCAGCGGGAGCTGGTAGGTGTGAAGACGGGGTATGTTATTGTGTGAAATGTAGGAAGGGGCCAGCGGGAGCTGGTAGGTGTGAAGACGGGGTATGTTATTGTGTGAAATGTAGGAAGGGGCCAGCGGGAGCTGGTAGGTGTGAAGACGGGGTATGATATTGTGTGTTAAATGTAGGAAGGGGCCAGCGGGAGCTGGTAGGTGTGAAGACGGGGTATGAGATGGGTCGTGTGTCATGATATAAGATGTGCTTATTCAAATTGAACAGTGTTCTATGCTTGCCCTTATGCATGACTGTGAAGCTCTGCTTTATTATAAGAGATAATGAAATATTATATGATGGGTGAAAGTGCAAGGGTTAATCCATGCAGTACTTGAATGGTGATATGATATACATGTATTTGAATCCTTACAAATGATTGAAAATGAATGGTTATGTGTGATACAAATGTGTATGTGTGTGTATGTGACACTGGGGGTATGAGGGTTGTGTCATCGTATATGACATGAAACCATCAGAATACAAGTTTAGCTGATTGAAATGAATACCATATATTGGGTGAAAATGTGCATGTGAATCCGTGCTTTACTTGAAGGGTGAAGCGTTATTGCATTATGAGAAATATGATATGATTATATGTTATATAACTATGGCTTGTGACGTAAGTGTTATCGAATGCATAAACTAAGTTTAGGGCATAACTCTTGGGGTTGGTGTATTATTGCATGGAATACAAGGCACGTGAGTAATACACACTATGTTCACATAAGACGAGAGAGTGTATTTTATGTAACTCATAGACCTTATCACACGTAAAGATGATAATCCAAGAAAGCAATTGGGGAGTACATTCATAAAAGTCTAATCGTCCTCAGAAATTGTAGGGGCTGAGGCCTTTATTCATTAAACTATCGGATGCCTCCGATTCTTGTCTTCCTACTGTTTCAAATTCCTTTTATTGCGTGTATATTCATACCCTTGTTGAGATATTACCTTTTCTTGATTATTCCTACCTCACTCACTGAGCTGTCGAGCTCACCCTCCCACAGATTGATATATTGCAGGTTGCATGGAGGCAGGGGTCAGGATTATGCTGTGCAGGGTTCATTCTGTATATATATCCAACTCTTGTATTTTGGGAACACTTGTGTTTGTAAATGTTATATGTGGGTCGTGGGATAGATTATTCGCCTTGTACATATACATATATGGAGAACCTTGTAGTAGTTTCATTTTATGTTTATAGTTGAGATATCTTGTATGGGGTTGTAGTAATAAGATGTATATTTATCAATATGATGCCCATGTGGAGTTGAAAGTTATGAATTCTGAAAGCCTCTGGAATGCCGAGATAGCAACTCTAGAGTTTATGTTATTTTGTTTCTCCATAAGTAGGCAATGTCAAGCCGAAATACTTTCATGATTGTGTGGATGATTTTGAATAAAGTTATATGATTGGAATGAGAATAAGTAGGCTGATGTTAGCCGAAACATATCATATATGTATTGGATATTACATCCGACCAGTAATTACAAAGGAGGTGCTGCTGAAATTTTTAAGAAATAAAAGGGAATGATTTGATTAATCGGTTTTGTAAGGGGAGATTATGCAAATTGAGGATTTATTAAACTGGGACCGTTACAGGATGAGCATGGCGAAGTCCTCATCGCAATCCTTCGATGAGTCATCCTCTTCAAGAATGGTTGGAGTGGCTTTGAAGGCGAGCGCTTTCTTCTTGGGCGCCTCCCTCTCTTCTCTAACCTTCATTTCCATCTCATGTGTTTTGTGATTTCCAATGAAGCCAGAGAAGTCCATCTCCTCCCGATCGTTGAGCTCCTTGAGGATAGTAGCCTTCACTTCCCAAGATTTGGGAAGAGCCCGAATGACCTTCCGAATCTTTTGGTCATTATCGATTGCGTCACCTAGAGAAGATAAGGCATTAGTAATCTTGGTGAATCGCGTGAGCATGTCATCAATGCTATCATTATCAAACATATAAAAGTTTTCTTATTGAGAACGCAACAAGTCAATCTTAGATCTTTTGACTTGTGACGTTCCTTCATGAGTCACAATAAGAATATTCCAAACTTCAAATGCGGATTTGCAATTTATGATGCGTGATAAGTCATCCTCATTTAAGGCTTGGGTCAAGGCATATTGGGCTCTAGCATTAGCTTCATAATCCTTGGAGGTGTCCTCGGACCATGAGCTCTCATCAGCGAGGGGTTCAATAAATTCTTTTGTAATGGACCTAGCAACCCTAACTCCTAGGGACTTAAGAAAGAGGTTCATCTTGACCTTCCATATGGGAAAGTTCAAGCCATCAAACTTTGGTGGGGACTTGATGCTAGAAAAGTCAAGTGATGCCATGGGAAATGAGTAAAATGCACAATATATGAAGAATGCAACAAATAATATAGCCAATGACAAGGATCTCCCTAAGGTGGTTAAACCAAATTGTAGGGTTAGGCTCTGATACCAATTGTAATCACCTAGAGGGGGGGTGAATAGGTGATGGCTATATGAAATATGGCAACAATGCGGAATTAAAAAATTCTACTAACAAATTGCTCAAATTAAAAGACTAGCAATAAACACAATAAGTAGTACAAGAAATAAAGGAGTAGAGTTTAGAGAAAATTCGAGCAAACGCAAACACAAGTATATGTTTCCGAGGTTCGAGCCACGCTCTACGTCCCCGCCTTCACACTTGAAGGATTTCCACTATTGTTGATCCCACCGGATCGCCAATACAAGGACACACTTGTCCTATCTCTCGTGATGCCGCAACACCACCCGGAGCACACTAGCTCGCCTTGAGGCCGATGCCTCTACAACTTCACACAAGAAGAAAATGATCACACTTGATCGAAAATCGCTCACTTAGCACAATCCTATAACCAATATGTAGATGTAGAATTTGCGATTGTGTAGTGCAAATATCTAGAGTGAAGTAGAGGTAAAGGCTTCAAAAGGGTGTATGGAAATTTTGGCTTTGAAAATCTTTTCTCAAATGAAAGGCTTGAAAATCTTATGAAAATATGTTGTAAAATTGTTCTAATCATGTTGAAGTGACCACCTATTTATAGGGGTTGAGAAACAGGGTAAAACTGGTGGAGAAACTCGTTGGGTGAAGATCCCAACAAAAGAGTCAGAAAAATATAGCTGTTGGAGACTGTCAGACTTTTCTGACAGCTGCCGGTCGACCGGGACGGTCGACCGCCAACGGTCATATTTCTGACCGTTGGGGACAGCGGTCGACCGCCCCGGTCGACCCAAACAAACAGAGAGCACTGTAAGTGCCCCGGTCGACCCGAGCGGTCGGCCAACGTACACACATGCACAGCGTGCACGTCGGTCGACCCGGACGGTCGACCGGCTCCTGTCAGTTCTGAAAAATCAGAACCAGAACTTGGGTTTTTGGTTTTGGTCTTTCGGGTTGAGGTTTTGGATCTTATAAAAATAGGAGTATGATCATAAGTCACTACTCTAACATGTTAAAACATTTTGATAAAGATCCTTTTTGATAAAAACTTGTTTTTTCCAAAAATCGGTTTTTCCAAAACTTAAAGTTTCTAAAACATTTTCCAAAACATGTTAACTCTAAAACTAAGTTGGAAATAGAGATTGTTTTTGAAGCCATGAATCAAACTAAAGTGTGTGTGTGTGAGTGACAATCCCATAACTCTACTTCTAACATCTAGGTTTTGACAAAAAGTCTAAAAGAAAAAGTAAAAATACAAATCTTGGACTTTTTCATTGTCTTGATCTTGACTTGGTCTTTTCTTCAAAGTCTTATTTCCGAAGCTTTCTATTGTGTTAGGCTTTGGAATGCAAATCTTCAGCGGCGTCCAAACTTGTGAGTCTTGATAGTGGAGCCGTCAAATCAACCTGTTTAACCTGAAATACTTTTAACAAAATTATTAAATACATAACTAAATATGGTTTGTTATCATCAAAATATTCAACGGGATATTGGGCTAATGGCCTTTGGGCCAACAACTCTCACGTGACGAAAAGGGCAAAGTGCCTCTAAGTGTTGATTGTATTGCTTATGCAGTTTCAACACGTGGCGCTCAAAGTCTCCTTAGTCACGCGGCTATAGTGGAAGCACAATGCAGAGTTAGACGCGAAGTCTTATTGGCTTCTCCAAACCAGAGAGTGCTTGTTTCTAACACTAGGTTCGCTCCTTTGAGCGAATTTAAGGGAGTACCCTTAAGTGCTGATAGCGTTGCTTATACAGCTTCAGGACTTAGAGATACTAGCAAAGTCCCTAGCCATAAGGCTAGAACTAAAGCACTAGTTATCTTCACCACAACGCGAAGATCAAAGTACCATTGTGTGCTAAAATCAAAGCTATCATAGCTTGGCTCCCAGCGCTTTCTAGCAAGAAACTTGCACTTGAAGGCGGAGCTAAACGCTTAGCTTCGCCGGCGAAGCTAATGCTACAAGTGAAGTTGTTTTAACTTCACCTGTAGTTTAAAAAAGAAGCTTTAATGCTAGAGTTCACCTGCTTGGATAGCCTAGTACACGACCTCGAGTCTCTATACTAGACCGTTTAAGCTCGATTAATTCTGATTTTACGAGAGTTCTTACCTAACAAACTGAAGTTCTGTCGTGAAGAACTAAGCCATACTTCTCCTTTTCGCTATGAACAAGCAGGGTGTCAGTTGGTGACGGTCCATTCAGTCCATTGCTGACTAGGGTCGGTCCCTACTACTCTTCCAACCCGACAGTCAATTTTCAATCGACTATCGACTCAAGCCCCTGTGAAGCCTTAGAAAAGGAACAAAACACGAAATGTGCCAGATCTTTTTTTAGCATCCGTCAACATGATAGGAAGGGGACGTGAACCGCTCAGGGCCAAACGATAGAGACGTGATACTAACTCTCCATCATTCAATTCTCCAGATTCCGACTATAGTCCTAATTTGGGCCAAGTCTTAGTAGGACAAGAGGGTGCATTCTGAGGCACAAGGTCTAGGGTAGCAATGCCCTATAATTATGAACAATCGTCCTCTTCAACTGGGGTGATTTCACCAGAACCACTGAAAAGTCTCTTCCAATGGTCTGATGATGAGGGAGAAGCTAGTGGATATGCCTCTTCAGTAATGGTCAGCTCTGTGCAGACAGGCAGAGTGTCAGCTAACATGGCCAACAACAATAATGATGATCTTCGCCAATGGATGGAGGCTCAAGAACAAACTTCCAGGGCATAGCAAGAAGCTTTGGACAATATTCAACAGATGCTAGCTTAGCTCCTGACCAATCGAAATAACAATAACACCGGGAGCAATCATAATGTGGAGGAACATAATGATGATGAACGTCCTAAGGCTGAGAAGTCGAAGGAAAGTTCTTCAATTGATGCCGAGGTCAAAGGCATTCAGGCTCAGATTGCATCCCTAGCCTAGAGGGATAAGCTGAAGAAGGTAGATATGACTCTCCCTTACCCACTTGAATAGGATTCGGTGTCATACCCGCCGAAATTCAAGCCACCTAAGTTACATACGTATTATGGTAAGAGTTTATCAAACCAGCATATCCATTACTTTTTGTTCCAGCTGGTAATATAATAGATAATGATGTCATCATGACCAGATTGTTTAACGGGACTCTCAAAGGAGTGGCCTTCGCCTGGTCTAGAAATCTTCCACCAGGTTCCATCAATTCTTGGATCAATTTAGAGACTCGGTTCCTCTCTTGCTTCTATGCGGATGACACCGAGATAACCATGGATAAAATTCTTTCACAGTGCAAAAGAAATGTGAATTGGTTCACATTGAAAGATTCAGGAATCTATCTCTAATGTGTCCAGTAGGGATGCCATTGCCTATGTTATTGCAGACATGTAGGCATAACTTTCTGGACCAAGTAGAGCTTCGCATGGGGGCTGTTAAGGCCCACACTTGAAAAGAGCTTGTTGAGAAAGCTGAAATAACCAAGAAGTCGGATAAAAAGTTTGAACCTTTTATGCCTAAAGGGAAATGGGGTGTGAACAACAAAGGACATGGAGAAATGACAAAGTCTTCCTAATCAAAAGGGAAAGAACCATGTCTGTGGAGTTGTCGGGAGAAACTCCTCCGAAAATCAAGAAGAGTGGCGCCAATAATCAGGAGTTCAAGTTTCCTCTGAAACAGTACTCCAAGTTTTCTCTGAAACAGTACTCTTTCAAAGATGAGCAGGTTGTTATAATATTCCATTTGCTCTAGAAGGGTAATAAGTTGAAGCTGCCAGAGGTTCGACACCCTAATGAAGTGGGACGCACAAACGATCCCAACTATTGCCTCTTCCATAGGATGGTTCACCATCCTACCTACAAATGTTTTGTCCTCAAGGATAAAATTCAGGCTTCGATCGATGCCAGAGTTCTGACTTTGAAGTCAGAAAAGAAGAAAGCCATTGCGAACATGGTGACTCTTGAGTTCGGCACTTTTTCGAAGGTTACTGTCCCCGACAGACATGCTCCAATCCCAAAGGCACGATTGGAGGTAAGTAATCCTTCAACAAAGCAGCAGGAGGTTAAAGGTCTCATTCCAATGATATTAAAGATAGAGGAAATCATGTGGGTGCACCCAAATATTTTCAAAGATGAATAATGAGACTCAAAGAAACCCAAGTCAAAGGGAAAATCCTGCAATGTCATCTCTGTCTTGCCAAATGATGACAACATAACAATAGCTTCTCTCAGTGACTCTAAAGATGAGAAGCATGCTTTGGCAGCACAGGATGCTGCACCTCAACCAACAGGTACTCGGTCTGGGAAATCATACACAGTACGAGAAGACCACTGACAAGACACAACAACGAACGATGTCAAGGAAAGTACCTGTTCCAACTTCAGCTCCAACACTCGGAAAATAAAGGCAGAAAGAAGTCCGGTTGACCGAATGTTAAAGAAAACTTCAGGTCTGGGACTTGATGCCCCTTTTCGCTTTGATATATTAACACAACTAGCCAATATTTCAGCTCGGATTACTATACACGAGCTGCTTTGCCTCTCAAAGGAGACAAGAGAGGCACTCAGAGACGCGCTGGCTAACTCAGAATCATTCCTGATACATATGCCGGAGGTCTCTGAAGATGACAGTCAACCCTTGTGCCCTGAATGTCATCATGTACAGCTAAAAATACCCGCCATCACCTTCACTGCTGAGGACATGCTCCTCAAAGACAATAAGCATGGTCGACCCTTATATTATACGGGATACATAGGCTCAACGTGCATTGAGAGGGTACAGGATGATCCAGGGTTTACACTCAGCATCATCCCTAAAAGGCTCCTCTACTTTCTTGGGATACCGCTGAATAGATTATCAGCAACGACTACTATGATATATAGCTTCAATGTAGGAAGTAGTCACCCATTGGGAAAGATTCGGCTTCATTGTCGAATTAGGGGCCTAAAATCGGAAGTGACATGTTACGTCATCGACGTTGACATGTCATATAATCTATTGCTTGGGCGACCTTGGATTCACGTTAATTGGATCGTTCCTTCTACTCTACACCAGTGCTTCAAGTACGTGGATGATAATCCGACAGTATGAACAGTGTTTGCTGAAAAACAGCCGTTCAAGGGAGTTTAAAACTACTTTACTGATGCTCTCCTTTATCCGGAAGCTAACGAAGTAGCAAAAGAACCGTTGCTAGAAGATGAAGATAGCGACAATGAAGCGGATTTAGAGTCAGAGGAAGACATTCGGCTACTTTGCTTTCAAACCAATTGTAGCATATTTTAATGATCCTAAATGTAACAATCCCATTGAGAATGATAGTGAATCGGTGATCAATGAAAGTGTCACTTTTGATTATCCTGTGAGTGTTGATTTGTTTAAATTTGTAGACGATACCTCCCTACACATGCCCTTGTCCATGTTAAGCGTGACAAGTATGCCTGTAGAGAATGGAGAAGGGTCTGTCTTTGTGATCCCTCCATCCAAAAGGAGTCAATCACCGATAATATTCGGTAAGATCCAACCCCGAATTTCTACAGTTACAGACTCAGGTTTGGACTCAGAGCCCCCGCAAAATTTTCATTATTCACGATCAGCGCACCATATGATGAGAAAAATGGGGTATAATCTACAACGTGGGAGTGGATTGAATTTCGAAAGGGGATGACGTGGTCTTCTATGGACTTTCGTGTCGAAAAAGAAGCCAACAAATTATTATGATAAAACATGCAAGGGGTTTGGATATATTACACCTTCCGCTCAGTTTCAGTCTGAAGGAGACGAATCTCTCCTGTCACATTCCACCAGTTCATTTGAGTAGGAATCAGATGTTAGTGTGGGGGTGCTCTTCAAAAACCTCTTCGTCAATATAACTTCAATCAGTCAATTGGAGCATGACGAGGCTATTGAAACGTTTGACGCTGAGCCATGGGCTCAGTAACTCGATCTCCAGTGTGAGAAGCGATTTGAACAACATGACTGCCCACTGAGGAGAGGGTAATTCAAGTTGATGTGGGTGGTCGAGATCACCCTAAACCCATCTCTATAAGTGAAAGTTTATCACTTACAGAAAGAGAAGAATTGATAGCTCTTATACGGGAATATGTCGATGTCTTTGCATGGAATTATGAAGATATAACCAGTCTTGATCCGCAAATAGCCATGTATCAATTAAACATTAAGCCTGACATCAAGCCAGTGAAACAATAACAACAGCGGTTTTGCCCTGACATCATGGAAGCTATTGAAGCTGAAGTTCATAAACTCATTGAATTTGTTTCATACGGGAGGAGCAACACTCGAATTGGGTTGCTAACATTATCCCTGTTCTTAAAAGAATAAAAAAATCTGAATCTGTATTGACTACCGTAATCTTAATGCAACCTGCCTTAAAGATGAGTCCCACTGCCCATCACTTACATCATGATTGACAACGCCTGTGGCTTTGAGAGAATATCTTTTATGGATGGCTTCTCAGGGTACAACTAAATCAAGGTGTACCAAGAAGATAAAAGATATACTTCATTCTGGACACCGTTGGGGTATACTATTATACTGTTATGCCCTTCGAATTAAAGAATGCTGGAGCAACCTACTAACATACAATGAGCACAATTTTCTATAACTACCTCCGAAAAATGATAGAGTGTTATGTCGACGATATTACTGTCAAAAGTCGCGATAAAAATGATCATCTTTGTGACTTAAAAATAATGTTCGATATAATGCGAGCCTATCAGCTGAAAATAACCCAACAAAGTCTTTCTTGGGTGTTTCAAGTGGCAAGTTCCTGAGATTCATTGTCACATCAAAAGGAATCCTTCTTGATCTAGACAAGTTAAAAACTATTCAGAGCATGCAACCACCTAAGAATATCAAGGAACTTAGGCGTCTGCAAGGAAGGTTGGCCTATATCCGGATTCATTGCAAATCTCTCGGGTCGTTGTCAACTATTCACCAAGCTTATCAAAAAAGGTGTCTCTTTTGTATGGGATAAAGCCCAACAAGAGGCTTTCGAAGATATTAAAGAATACCTCACTAAGCCTCCAGTCCTAGTGGCTCCCACATTAAGAAAATCATTCTTGTTCTATGTAAGAGCTATGGACCATTCTTTGGGTGCTCTTCTTGCCCAAAAGAATGATAAAGGCCATGAACAGGCCATTTACTATCTGAGCAGGACCCTGATAGGAGCTGAGTCCCGATAAAATCTTATTGAGAAGGAATGTTTAGCTGTTGTCTTCACGGTTCAAGAGACACCATATTATTTGGTTGGACAAATCATACATGTCAATTCCAAAGTTAATCCCTTGCGTATTCTCATGACGAAATCAGGATCACTGAATTTGAGGTTAGCCAAGTGGGCCATCCTTCTGTCTCAATACGACATGCTCTTTGTCCTCAAAAGGCGGTCAAGGGTCAGGCCCTTGCAAACTTTCTGGCAGCTCATCCAGTTTCGGAGAGCTCAAAGCCTCATAAAAATATTCCAGATGAGGTTTTCGAATCCAATATGATCTCAGAGGATGAAATGTGGCAGATGTTCTTTGTTGGAGCATCAAGAACAGGCCCCAAAGGCAAGATAATCGCTGGTGTAAGGGTGGTATTTATCTTACCACAAATCATGTCCTTCCTTAGGCATTTTCATTGACAACACTTTATTCTAACAATGTAGCAGAATATAATACCCTACTTATCGACCTCCAGCTCGCTCATGAGATGGGGTACGATACCTTGAGACTTATGGTGACTCAAAGTTGATCGTCAATCAGGTCAAAGGAGAATACGAGGTCAGCGCAAAGACTTGGTACCTTATCACCATGCAGTTATCAAAATGGTCAATTCATTTGATGGCTTTTACATTGATCATGTGTCTCATTTTCGAAATACTAAGGTAGATGCTTTTGCTGCAATAGCGGCTACATTGGCCCTACCCATTGACATAACTTATCATCTTACAGTAGCCGCTCGACGCCTCTTCTGCCCGAAACATGTGCTGGAAACTAATGAAGTCCATGCAACCTCAACAGGATTCGAGTCTAGAGATTGGCAGTTTTTCATCATTGACTATGCTTTACATGACATATTACCAGACGACCCTAAGAAAGATTTTTCTATCCGACGAAGGTCTCTTCACTTTTACTATAATCCGATAGTAAAGACGCTCTACCGCCGCTCATATGACGGTATCTTGCTCTGTTATCTCTCTAACTCTGAAGTAAAAGAAGTGCTTAAAGAGGCACACGATGGTATATGTGAAGCTCATCAACCAAGTCCGAAACTCAAAAATCGATTGCACAGACTCTGTTATTATTGGCCAAACATGATAGCCGATGCAATTAAATATGCATAAAGATGTAAAGCATGTCAAATCCACGCAGACTTCATACATCAACCTTCGGACTTACTTCACCCAACTGTTGCTTCAGGGCCATTCAGGGCGTGGGGAATCTATGTCGTAGGACTATCAGCCCCTCATCAATGAAAGGTCATCGGTTCATCTTAGCAATAACTGATTATTTTTCAAAGTGGGCAGAGGGTATATCACTTATTGAAGTCAAAACTTCCAACGTGGTTAACTTTATTAAAAATCATGTTATCCATTAATTTGGTGTCCTCAGGTGGATTATTTATGACAACGGTCCCCAGTTTTCTAGTAAGAATTCTATAGGTTCTGCAATAAGTACTAAATTCAGACCGTGGCTTCAACCGCTTATAACCCTACTAATAATGGTTTAGCGGAAGCATTCAACAAGATAATTATTAAGCTACTCAAGAAATTCGTTTCGTCAAGCAAACGAGATTGGAATGAGAAACTCAGTGAATGTCTTTGGGCCTACCTAATTATGGTCCGAACCACAACAGGCAACACGCCTTTTTCTCTGGCATACGGGTGTGAAGCAGTCATACCTCTAGAGATCCAGATGTCGTCGCTACGGATTGCCTTGGCAACCAAGATGACTTAGGAATATAACGATCGACTACGCCTTCAAGAACTCGAAGCCCTAGATGAGAGACGGCTACAAGCTCAACAACGCATTGAGTTATTCCAAGCTCGGATCTCGAAAGCCTTCAATAAGAAGGTTAAAGAAAGGGTATTCTAGTAAGGAGACTTGGTTTTAGCCGTCAGGCGATTTATGGTCATGACACATTAAAACCAAAGGCAAATTTCAATCCAAATAGGAAGGGATGTTCGTGATAGAAACAGTCTACTCAAATGGGGCATATCGCCTAGCAACTCCAGACGGCGACATACTCATGATGCCAGTTAATGAAAAATTCCTAAAAAAGTACTATCTTGAATTGTGTTAACGTCTCACCTCTAATTGAATAAGTACTCATTATGACTAGGTTAATATTAAACCTCTGGTCATTCAAATTAACATTGCTTGGTTGTTTTTCCTTCCACAAAGAAGTATCTTGTACCCCCCAAGTGAAATTGATTTTGATTCTACTCCCGATCAGTCAAAAAAAGAATATTTCAGTAGGGAGTGCCAAACTACCTGTCTCACTCCCCACAGAGTTCTTCTTAACTCTTTAATTCCTAGTGAGATTTTAGAGGTCACCAGTGGAATACAGAAATGTTCACTTCATGTAACACGATCCGAAGCCTTTGGTAAATAAGGCTAGAGGAAAATATTGACTTTTAAGTCCAATATAAATCCTCAACAACTCATCATGCTGAAAGGAATAGCATGGCTAGCCCAACTCAAACGGTGGTTGGTAAAGACATACTAAATTCATTGACAACTGAGGATTTGCTAAAAATCCTAAGAGACCTGATTCCATTTGATTCCCTCTAAAATTGTTTACCAATTCCTATCCATGGAATGGTAGGACCACACAAAAATAATATTCATTTTTCCTGCGAAGTGAATCACAAGTCAAACCTATCATGTTAACATTGAACCTCTGATAGTGAGACTCTGACATATTCCCCGGCAGATAAAATAAACATCTCCGGCGGAAGATTCAAATTTTTTCTAGCAGAGCAAGGCTTCACTTATCATTCTCTTTTATAGAATGACAGGTCTACTTAAAGTCACAAGACTATCCCTGTCATGTTAACAGTAAATCTCTGAACAGCGAATTCAGACCCAGCCTGTTATATCTGTAAAAGATCCCTGAACAGTCAAGTCTACAATTCAATTCTTTATTTTACCTCAGGATAAAGAATTCTTGCTATTCTATTCGGTCTCTAGGTCGGTCATGTCCAGTCAATCATCTCTGAACCGACGAGTCCCGATCTTCAGTCCAGTAGGGACTTTTCATTCTTGATATTATGTCCAGTTTGTCACCTCTGAACGGTGGGATTCTAAACTTGGTGGTGTCTCAATCGGTTATGTTCAGTTCATCTCCTCTGGGCCGACAGACAGCCAGGTTCCTTCTTTATACCATCATGTTCAGTTTATCACCTCTGAATGATATGGCTTTGAAATTGGTAGTCTCCGAACGGTCATGTCCAGTTCACCACCTTTGAACAAATCGGATCCCGAACTTCATTCTTTAGTCTTTTGTGGACTTCCCTTCTGCCATCATGTTAACATTAAATCTCTTAACAACGAATTGCGAGCCTGGTGTCTCTTAGTTGGTCATGTCCAGTTAATCACCTCTGAAATAATGGGTGCCCAGATCCAATTTAGCTTTGCAGTCCCTTGTGGGCCAGCTGCCAAGTTAATACTACTACCTCTGGCCAGCGGATTCAGAATTTAGCGTGTCCTAGTCTATCACGTTCAGTCAATAACCTCTGAATAGACGGGTCCGTAAAACTGGGTTCACCCTTTTAAGCTTTGTTGTCATGTCTAGTTTGTCACCTCTGAACAACAAATGCTCTGAGATTAGCGATTTCTCAATCAATCATATCCGGTTTATCACCTATGAATCGATAGATAACTAAGTCTCATTATCCCCAATCCAGTAGGGACTTTTCATTCTTGTCGTTATGTCCAGTTCACCACCTCTGAACGACAAAAAAATCCTAAGCCTGGTAATCTTTAACCAGTTATGTCTAGTTTGTCACCCTAAACTGATAAACTCTGGACCTCACCGCATTTTTGTGGTGTCTAGTTTGTCACAACAAGTTCATGTTCTGACGGTCTTTGATCTGTTATGTTAATATTTACCTCTGAATAGAAAGATTGTCAAATTCCCTTCATTTCCTTTTTATCCTGAAGGAGATTTGAATCGAGTCATTATTTAAACTTATTGGTGGTAATTTATCAAATAACTAAGTCTATCATGTTTTAAACCTCTAAATAGATTAGTTAATATTCTTATGGTATAAGTTGAAAGATTATATTATTACCTTGATTCTTTTGAAAGTAAAAATTAAACATGAAATTACTGCAAACTCAGAAGATAAAGAAAGCAGGGACACGACAGAAGAGTCAAATAAAATTATATTTTTTCATTGATTCAAAAAAAAAGAGGGATACATGGATTACAAACTACTATTGTGTTTCGTAGGTCTTAATCCGTTCTTCAAGTATGGCCAGCCTGCTTTTTCTTTCCTCAACGGCTCTGATAAAAGCCTGCGATCTCAGCTTAGCTTCGTTGAAGTTCGTCATTTGGGGTAAGCGAGCCTCGATCTCTGGCAGAGTTGCCCTTTTCGCCATCTCATGCTGCAGGACTTCATCGTTCTGGGTTTTGAGCTGCTCCAACCGAGCGATCTCCTCGAGACGCACCGGTTCAGCCTTAGAAAGGAGAAGGTTGGCCCTTTTGAACATCTCTTTGGCTTTTTCAATCTTATCATCGGCATTAAGAAGAGCGTTATTGGAGGCATCAATAGCATCACCTATCTCTACCTTCCTTACCTCCAAGGACTTCAAGTTCAAAGATACCGCCTCGACTGCTTCCTGTGTCTCCAGATGAGCTTTCTGCGTCTGGGTTGCAAGACGTTTAAGCTCCTCGTCTACCAATGGAGTCAAGTTCGAGATGCTAAGACGACGCCACTCACGCACGTCCCTCTCGAATTTCTCCACCAACAGCTCCAAGGCAGCAGCTTGTTCATCTCCTCTGAAATCTCGAATACTCTCAATATTACGAGAGAGGACCCCTTCAGAGCTGTAAATGAAGTGGTCGAGCCCTTCAAAATCAAGGCAATGGATCGTTTCAAGTTCTTATAAAAGCTGTCGATCATTTTCGCCACGAATTCCCTCTCAGCTTCAATTACTCCCGGTGAGCGAGTAATCCCTAAAGATAAACCCTCCACCAGTTTCACCGTCATAACTGTGGAAGAAGTGACAGAAACACTTATTGGAGATGGACGAGGAATCGCTGGCAACCGAGGGGGAGTTTTCATCGACACCAATACACCAGTCACGAGGGAAGTAGGGCTGATGACTACTCCAGAAAGTACTGGCTCGATAATCAATGTCGAAGATGTCGGGATGGTGATTACACTGAGACTGGTTGTTACCAAAACTAGCTGTATCATGAAAGCCACTGTCATCTCGCTGACCGATTCAGGTGGAAGTGCGATTGATTCCGTCGATAACGTGGAAGGGAGAACAGCCCTCGTCTCCTCAGCTGTTGCAAGATCACCAACAGACTCCGGTTGGTAAGAAGGCAGATCGCAATATAGGACATCCAACTCCGCATCATCTACAGTAGCCGGGTACTTTTCTCCTCCCTAACCTCTCCAGAAAGGCCCGTCGGCTCCTTCAAAGTTGATGTGGGCAGAGGCGGAATACCTGCAAGAGTATTTTGTTAGGCCAAAGGTAACCAAAAAAAGCAAAGGTTGTTTATATGTTACCATAGTATTACCGGAAGGAGTTGAAGTCACGATAGTCATGGCCCCAGATTTGATCGTCTCCTCGGCAATGTCCTTCAAGGCTCCCTTGATGGTGGTGCTTACTTCGATTGGCTCAATAGCAGAGACCCCACAATGACTGGAGAAGCACCGGTTTCTGCCAAATCAATCAGAGGCTGGCTCAGAAAGAAGTTCATCAGTCCTGAGGGCCTCAGTAACTTTGGCAGCACTCGGCCCTCTTTCAACCATAGCACTCGCCATAGGTTCCGCGACCAATCCTCTTGAACTCGAAACCATTGGGCTTTCTCTGCCCTCGCCATCACCGGAGGGACCAACGTCGGATGCACAACCCTAAGGTTCATCAGAGATGAAGTAGCTGGCTCGTCACCCTCCCTGAACAGCGGATCGTAGTAATCTCCTTGTTCCCCCGAGATCTTTGTTCCTGCATCCCAAATTAACAAGTTAGTTGCATGGGAAGAGAGAGTAATTAAAACAATCTTGCAAACAGGAACTAATCTTACCCAAGCCTGGAGCAGCCTTTTTAGGATCTTTTTCTGCGCCGATAGTTTTATAACTAACGGGGCAGGAGGAGAGACGACCGCAAGCGATTCGTTCTCACCAATGACTGGAGTGTGGCGGCAAGGTTTCTTCACGACCCTCTTCCTACGAGGTTTGCCCTTTCGCTTCTATTTGAAGTAACGTCCGGGTTTTTCTCTTCCATCTCCACTTCCTCCATAGGAACTGTGCCTACCCCACTAGGAGCATCCCGTGATACCTCAGCGCCGGCAACATCCTTTAAAAGAGGGCTTTCAACATCAAAAGCTTCACTGTCAATGACAATAATAAACTCAAGAAGGCCTGGCGCTCGAACTCTTTTGCCCCCCTCTTATTCAATTGCCTTCTTCTTTATCCGCTTAGAGATCCACCTCAAGCCGAAGGACTTGATGTTGAACCCAATTGGCATGGAATTTGAGGTCTTTTGCCACTGGCAGAACCCTAAAGTCATCAGCAGGTTTGGGGTTCTTAATGGCATGCACAGTCGTGCCTCAATGCAACCGGAATTAAACATCTCCAAGCTCAAGCACCATCGATAAAGCTCCATGAAAGCCAAGTTGGTTTTTGGATTGCTGATGTAGAGCTGATCGTATCTGAACTGGCGAGCAAAACAGTTGGGGACGTATGGTTCCAGGTAGCAGATGTCTCCGCTCTAGTATACCAAGTGAGAACACCTGATGCTTACAAGCCACTCGAACACTTCGTGACTCAGTGATGTTATACCATCTCCGGCATCCTTGAACTCTTCACCATCACCAACATCTCGAATGTAGGGGAAGCATCGGAAAAGACTATACACGTCATGGTGGCACAGTTTGCAGACCGCGACCATATAGATTCGCTCCCACGAAGAGCCTTCGAACTGATGGAGGTGCACAATCCGAACACCCTCTGGAGGCTCATCCCCAGATTGGATGATCGTCGAACAGTGCAGGGAAGCCATGGCATCAGATATGTGTATGACAATCCAACCCTAGGGCTCAGTCCATCACGAGGTAAAATTGTTCCTTTACCCATCTTCATTGTGGGTGGTCTACAAAAGGCATCCGTTAGTGTACAAAGACCTTACTGTATAGAACACACCATAGCCGAAAGTAGCCCCAGAGAGCGACCGTGCACCAAGCGAACGGTCGAGGGCAGTGCCATCAGGAAAATGGCATCGTTGGAGGGAGACGACACTATATGCCTCTTCAACTAAACCAACAGAAAGCCGGCCAAAAGTGCTTTTCGGGATATCGATTGACAAGACTGGGTATGAAAAATCTTGAGGGTATCTTCCTTTTTATAGATACCATCGTCTTCTTCCAAAATAACGTCTCTGTGGTCGTGCTCCCTCATCATTCAAAGAATGTCCTCCTCTATCACCCCGAATTGAGCTTCTTCAGGAGCTTCCTCCAGAGTGGAAATTAGATAATTTGCCCAACTCTTTAAGTTGTTTGAGCTTTCCTTATAACCATCGTGCACATCCAAGCAGATGTAGAAGTGGCACATCAACTCTTTGTAAGCTTCGAACAAGGCAGACTCATGTTTCTCTAACAATGCCAGATCTGATTCGCAAGGGAAATACTCTTCGTAGGGGAGAGATCCCATTAGTAAGGCAAAAACTTCCCACATGTCCTGCAAAGTCATACCCAATTCTCCCACAGGAGTGAAGAAAGTTCATGTGGCTGGGTAGTACAATTCAAAAATGGCGTAGATGTTTGCAACGCTCATCTGACTGTCGTAGCATGTAGCCCTAATAGCTTTGCGAAGTCTGAGTCTTTTCATGTCCTTTCCGAAGTGAGCCAGGATGTACATGGCCAAATTCTTCCACTAGACCTTCGAGGATGAATCCAACCTGGAGCTCTGAAGTCCGTTGCCAGATTGTTGCCGCTGATCTTTAAGAACTGGTTGCCGAAAGTCTGGGCCATGGCTGGGTTTTTGCCCACCAAGTGTCTTGTAGGACGTTTTCAGGGCGAAGATCCAGTATGCACCGAGGGGAACTTGCCCTGGTGTATCATGAGAGGAAGCTGTAAGAACTCCCACGTAGACTGAGGCGGTAGTTTGGGTCACCTGCCAGTTCATCCTCTCAGGCCTCGTCACACATTGGAAGAAGGATAGCAGGAAGTGACGCTTGCTCGATGGAAGGTAATACTTCTCGTCATTCAGTGCGAAAATCCACTGCCCTTCCCCAGCTAGCAGCTGCTGATCCGTGTCAGGCGCCGCATTCCCGAACATAAAGTCAAGCTTCCGATAAATCTTCCATTCACGGTCTTCTAGAGGAGCAGTGGTCAGTATACTCCTCATCGTGCGCTGATCTCCAGTTTGAATTAAGACGTCCCGATCAGGAGTGCTCCTTTCACTGAATAAAAATGCCTACCCTTGGAACTACAGACTGACATTCCCATCCAATCTCTTGGCGGACATGAAGAGACTATTCAAAGGTCTGGGAGTATAGTGCACTGTAAAAATGGAAAAAAGAGACAAATATGTTAGCCTATGGATAAAAAAGAATGCAAAGAAATTCTAAGACATAACTGCGCTTTTCAAAGCGAAGCTATCTCAACATGCACAACTTCGCTTTTCAAGCGAAGCTAGCTCAACAGGCACAGTTTCACTTTTTCAAGCGAAGCTAACTTATCATCAGCTTCGCTCTGAAGCTTAACTTCACTCTCTATACAAAGGCAGAGTGCAAAAAACCCCAAGGGCTAGCTTCGCTGGAAAGTTTAAAAGGTACTTATGCCTAAAACAGTTCAAAGGACTTAAAGTCCTCCAATTAGCTTCTCTTTGAAGCACAACTTCGCTTTGAAGCACAACTTCGCTTCTAAAAAGAAGTAGAATGCAAAAATAGCCCCAAAGGCTAGCTTCGCATAGAAACTTGGGAAAGAAACCCTTCAGTTTTTGATTTTAATTCACGAAATTAAAAGGGAACTAAATCCTAAAATTAGATAAATCAAAATTAAGGAAGTTTGACTCCCTAAGATCACCAAATCATGGTGAAATCGCGGAGGATTCACCATGAAATAAGCCAAAACTTTGCTTTAAAAGAAAAAAAATTCTTAGAAAGGGAGAAATCCCTACCCGCAATGGGACGTTCGATGGCCAGAGGCGGCGGCGGCGTCGCTGAGGTGGCAATCTCTTTCCCTGCACGCTGTTTGGGTGCCATTAAAACTCGTAAGAAATTATTGAGAGATATCGAAAGAAGAAGATAGAGATTTTCTATATCTCTGAAAGTTCAAAACACTTAGGGAAAATGATTTCTCTTTCAGCCAGTTTGGCTTTTATAGACACAGAAGTGTCTAGCTTCGCCTCCTCAAAAGGAACGCAAGCGGTCATTTCAAATTAATTTGAAACGACGGTTGAAAAAAACCTGAGGCGGCAAAGTTAGCCAGCTTTGCTTAGACGCCTTCTTTAACTTTGCAGGAAGCTTCGTTTGCTCCTTTGAGAGTTCATTTTTAGCTTCAGTTGAAGCTTTTCTCCAGCTTCATTGAGAGCTAATCCTTAACTTCGCCTAAAGCTTCGTCTTAACTCAGCTGAGAGCGCATTTCTTATGAAAATTCCTAGGTTAAAACCAATCTGGTTACCTAATTCAGTGTACATTTGCACCCAGTGGGTCTATCTGACCTGAGCGATAGCCAACTTCGCTCAGACGCCTTCTTTAGCTTCGCAGGAAGCTTCGTTAGCTCCCTTAAGAGCTCATTTTTAGTTTCACTTCAAGCTTTACTCCAGCTTCGCTGAGAGTTAATCCTCAGCTTCGCCTGAAGCTTCGTCTTGGCTCAGCTGAGAGTTCATTCTGTATGGAAATTCCTAGGCTAAAACCAATCTGGTTACCTAGTTCAATGTACAGTTGCACTCAATGGGTCTCCCTGACCTGAGCGATAGCCAACTTTGCTCAGATGCCCTCTTTACCTTCGCAGGAATCTTTGTTAGCTCCCTTGAGAGCTTATTTTTAGCTTCACTTGAAGCTTTACTCCAGCTTCGTTGAGAGCTAATCCTTAGCTTCGCCTGAAGCTTCCTCTTAACTTAGCTGAGAGCTCATTTCTTATGGAAATTCCTAGGTTAAAACTAATCGGTTACCTAGTTCAGAGTACAGTTGCACCCAGTGGGTCTCCCTGACCCGAGTGATATAGGTACCAGGTTTCAAATTCAAAGTGTTTCAGAATCTGTACCAATCTATTATAGATTCACTAAAACTTTGACAGAGATTTTGTTGACACTCTAAAAAGACAAGCTCTCGGGCAGCACTTCAACCGGTCTGAACGACGTCCACACTCGACGACATTTGTAAAAGTCAGAACCATGGACAAGCTTGTGACCAGTTCTATACCTACTCCAGACGTCAAAGGAGGCTACAAGGCTAGGTTTGTTCAACATCTAGCCTCGTATGAGCCCAAAAGGGGCTAGTTTCGCTCATAGCCTTATCAAAAGGCTGAAGCTACTAGCTTCGCACGAAGCTTCAATCAGTCTCGTTGAAGGCTAACCTTAGTTTCGCTGGAAGCTTTCTTACCAACTTCATGGGAAGTGTGATTCAGCTCCTCTATGAGCTAACCTTCTAGTTTTGCCTGAAGCTTCACCTAGCTCATCAAATGAGCTAACTTCTAGCCTCGCTTGAGATCTTGAATGTAGCTTCGCCTGAAGGTTTTAAGATGAACTTCACATGAAGCTCTCCCCTAGCTCCGCCGCGAGCTTTTCCAAGTCATCAGTTGACCATTTCAGAATACCACAAAAGATTAATGAGTGAACCCCACTATTTTAATGGGGTTAATGTCACTTTAAGTGGGCGGTTACACCCACCCACTTCGTCCTACATTAAGTGGAGACAATTAAGCCGCAATGGCTATCAGTAGCTTGCACGAGCCTCCAAGCTTCACCTGAAGCTTTCATTTAGCCTCGTGACAAAGCTATTTCGAGCCTCGCGCGAGGCTAAGGCTGATTCAGCCTTGCTGATTTTTAGGGGTGATTACACCCCTTGCTTGCCTATAAATAGCCCAATTGAGAATGAACTCGAGTGCGATGGCTGTTTGTGGCTGGAAAATTTTCGGAGATCTAAGAGATCTTTAGCTCAAAAGTGTCCTCTTGCTTTAAGCTTCCAAAGCTCTAGAGACTCAACTCTCTTTCATTCAGGGTTCCAACACTTTAAGTCTTCTATCTTCAGAAATTTTTAGAACCAGGCGAGAAGGAAATTCCCTGAAAAGGCTTCGATTGCATCGTCAACGGGATAAAGTGATCGCGCGCTGATCAGATTTCCATCGGCATACCTTCCCAGAAATCTCAGAGGAAATCTACTTGTAATTTTTTTTTTAATTCACTTGTAATTTAGCTCCTTAATTCTTTTTGTAAGTTTTCTCTTCATTGAATTTTTAATAGAAAATAGTTACATCCAATTTATCAACTCTGAACGACAAAATTTTGAATCTGATAATTTCTAACATGTCACGTCCAGTCAGTCACCTCTGAAAAGACGAATTATTAGACCTACCTTTCTTTTATCCCTAGTGGATCCTCTTTCCTAGACTATTTCTATCATGTTCATGATTAGTCTTGGTTTTGGTTTTAAATCCCTCGGGAATTTCACTTGGTGAAATCTCACCTTCATATGTTCTTTCCGAAGAAAAAAACATGTTAGAGTTTTCTCATGTGGAAAACTTAAAGGCAAACCTGTTAGAGTTTTTCTTATACGGAAGACTTAAAAGCAAAGAGCGAAGAGAAAAGAGGAAGAAGAAACCAAACGAGTCATTGATCAAAAATCAAATTTTATTGATTAATGAAAAACATAAAGAAGATACAAAGGTATTACATCAAGATTGTCTCTCATACAATTCAATCTTTACTTCAAAAGTAGGTGACTGTTTACTCTACGTCCAGAACAGTAGATCACTTCTGCTCCATTTTGAACAATGGCATTTCTCGAGATCGAAATACAGTGGGACATTCCGATCTCGCCTGACCAACTGGACATGAAAGGCTTCCCCCTGCATAAGGTCGTAGTCCTTCGCTCAATGAAAGATTTTGCTACCAGAAAATCATCCAATGAGCATGAGTTCTTTCTTATTGTCACTTCCTTGAATAAGATTGGTGAAGGGAGGATCTGAAACCTTACTGGTGACATCCTCTTTCCTGTGACCTTCAATTGTCTTGTACAGAAACCTGCAAAGGTGAGATATTGGTGGAAGCAATGACAGAGTTTCCCATATATGTTGAGCTCAATAATACAAGTTTGCAAACAAGTGGGCCATCTTAGATAAGCAACTGTCAGCCGACGCTTGGTATGACAATTCTAAGCACAAAATTTGGCCTCCCGAATATGGTCCTTTCACCTTCCCTGAACGTGGTCGTGGAAATGATGCTGCCAAATGTATGTTCTCCCCACCCAGAATTAGTGCTTTTTGCTCCACTGTACTCTTGTCACTGATAAGTAAAGCCAGGACTTGAAAATGGAAATGCATACTTCTGTCCACTCACTTCGTCCAGTCGAAAAGATTATTCAATAGATCAGGAGCATAGTGCACTACAAAACAGAGAAGAATGAACATGTTAGTCTCTGGAAAAAAGAGAAAAAGAAAATGCTCAAGGCATGGCTTCGCTCCCCGAGCGAAGTTAACCTAGACTCAACTTTGCTCTTAAAGCGAAGTGAAAATAATTTCGCTTTAAGGTGAAATTTCGTACTTTGCACAACGATAGAATGCAAAAAGCCCAAGGGCTAACTTCGCTCAGAAGTGCAAAGACACTTTGCCTTGAGGGAATTCAAAGGAGTCAGAGCCCTTCATTTAGTTTCACTTCGAAGCTCAAACGTCGCATTAGCCAAGGGAATGCAGAAAGCCCCTAAGGGCTAGCTTCGCTCAGAAGCTTAAAAAAGAAATCATTCAGTTTCTGATTTTGATCCTCAAAATTAAAGGAAAATAAATTCCCTAAAATTTGAAAAAAAATCAAAATTAAGAGAGGTCGACTCCCTGAGTTCACCAGAATCTGGCAATCACTTGAAATTTGTTGTGAATCAGCCAAGATTGGCTTTGACAGATCAAAAGATCTTTAAAGAAAGGGAGATTTTCCCTACCCGCGATGGGTCATTCCATCGCCGGAGCAGGCGGCGCCGCCACTGCAGAGGGCTCAATCTCTTTACCAGTGCGTTGTTTAGGCGGCATTAAGTTTGTGCGAAGAACTGAGAAGTTCTCGACGAAGAGATGAAGAGACTTAATCTCCAAAGAAAGTCTTAGAACTCGAGTTCTTGAAAGAGAAGACTTCTCTAAAAACAGCCAAGTTTGGCTTTTATAGACTTCAGCTTCATTGAGTCTTTAGCTTCACCTCCTCAAAGGAGTGCAAGCTGTCGTTTCAAATTAAATTTGAAATGATAGTTGGAGGTTCCAGAACTTAGACAGCGAAGTTAATTTAATTTCGCTCAGACGCGAACTTGAACTTCGCGTGAAGCCTTATTTTATCTTTATTGTGAGATCATCATTAGCTTCGCATGAAGGTAACTCATAGCTCCGCTGAGGGCTCAGATGTCAGCTCCACTGAAAGCTCATTCTTAGCTTCGCCTGAAGTTTTATTCCATCTCCACTGAGAGCTTACCCTTAACTTCGCCTGAAGCTTCATCTTCTAGCTCCGCTGAGAGCTGATTCCTTAGGAAATCCCTAGGTTAAGCCAGTATGGTTACCTAGTTCAATACACATTTGCACCCATTGGGTCTCCTGACCTAAAACAATGCCAAAAGTTAGGTCTCAGGCTTCAAATTCAAAAAGTTTCAGAATCAGTACCAATCTGTTATATATTCATGAAAATTTTGAAGGGAATTTTGTTGATACTTCAAAAAGACGAACTCCCAGATAGCACTTCAACCGGTCCAAATGATGTCTAACTTGACACTTCCAAAAGACAAGTCGCAGACAGGCTAAACACCTGTCCATCGACAAACCAACGATTTGGACTCCACTGATCCAGTGAAGCAGACCGGGAGCCAAATGTTATCTTTTGAAGAAAGCCCAAGAGGCTAACTCCCAGCTTCGCAACAAGCTTTATTTTGACTTCGCAGCAAGCCCGTATAGCTTCGCTGCTAGCTCATATTTTAGCTTCGCGTGAAGCTCTTCCCAGCTCTGTTGAGAGCTATCTTTCAGCTCCATTGTGGCCTCATTATCTAACTTCACTGCAAGCTCAGCGCTAACTTCACAGTAAGTTATCCTTTAGCTCCGTTGCGAGCTCATGTTTCAGGTTCGCTTGAAGCTTAGCTCTGTTGTGGGCTTTTATGGTCATTTTTGACCAATTAAATCTGTAACGCTCTGATCCCGTGGATACGGAGAAGTTACTGCGACGTATATACGCAGGTCAGAAATACCCTTACATATATACACTAAGCATCAGTATAGAAAAGAATCAGAGTATGAAAGTACGTGGTGCATTATACATTCCAACATATGAGTACAATTACAAAGTTATCACAGGATGTGATACAATATTACAAGAATATTACATCATGATAGGCGCAAATGCGAGAATATAAAAAGATATACAATGATAGATACTATAAAGTGCGCTCACGAGTTACAAAAGGAAGACTCGAGAGACGAGCGGGGGAGCCAGGAAGAATAGGGCCTCGGACTGATCTTCAGCTGATCCACTACGCTTTCGCTGCACCACTCTGATCAACAGAATGTCCATCATGGTCCAAGCTCAAGGACCTGGACATGCAAATCCAGGGGAGTCAGAAACTCCCTAACGAGTAGTGTGATGAATGTCAAGTGACGTGCAGGGACAAGCACACATGTATTGATAAATCCGAATCAAAAGCATGAGTTAAAACCGTGTCGTGAGCATATACATCCGAACATGAATAAGGCATCAAATGATGAGATAACAGATGTGACAAAACCAGTTGTACAGGCTCAGTAGACCGATTCATGTGATTGATACGTCAAAGGAATAATTCAAATAAGAAAACCCTCATTTATATACCATATACCTCATGTCTCCATCGATTGAGTACGCACAACTGAGTTGTTCACAATAACATCTCAAGAGAACAATATGAATTATTAGGAAATTATACGGTAACTAAGTATCCGTATAAATCAAGAATAAGCAAGTCAGAAGGTTAAGTACAATAATACAAGTGTAATATCAGGCATGAGACAGGATGTGTGCAATATGATAATAGCAGGAGATCAGTAAAGTAGAATACAGGTGGTAAAGCCAGGAATGAATAAATAATATAATAATAATAGTAATAATAAAATCAAAAATCCGAATTAAACCCCGATGAAAGCAAATACGGCAAAATCAGTGGTACACCCAGATTACGGCTTCATGAGATAAGTACGTCGAAGGAATAATCCAAATAAGAAAACCTTCATATATATACCTTTAATCTCATGTTATCATAATCTGAATATATACAACCCGATTTGTCAAACACAATGAATTATTAATTAGTATCTTATTATTATTACTCGTCCTACCCATATATCTAGGCGTGTTACCGGTACACATACATCCATATATGAGTAAGCCAAGGTTGTTATTGAAAACTGATAATGAGACCAACGAATAATGTTTACAATGGGTTCCGTGCATGTCCGGAACAACAACCCAATAACCTGATATTTAGCCAGGCCCGTGCCGCTAAGCACTCATGATGGTTGATTACAATAGCTTGGGTGTAAGAACCACCCCGCCTGGAACACCAGGGGCCCACAGGTAGAACTCAAGATTTTAGTTCCACAACATCCATATACCATTGTAAACAAAACCACAATTAAAGTCCATCAATTTCCCTCTTACCCGATATAGGTTGTCTTTTTTATAGTTTATAGTGTAATTATCAATTTATGGGAATAGCAGGAGCATGACAAGTTCAGGAGTACATAAGTACTAGAAATTCAGGTCACTGTATATAATACATGATATCACGACAGAACTCTTAAAAATATGATAATCACAGGTCAAGCAGTCATGTATCAGGTGGCAGGTGATAAGTGATATCAAACAAGTATCAGGTGATAGCGTGCAGGAGTCAGGTGTCAAATAATGGCATGTAGTAGTATGTCAGGTGTCAGGTGATCACAGGCAGGTGATAGCACATCAAGTAAATAAGTACACTAGATATCATTATCATATATCATAATGCAGAAAAATGGTACCGAAATAGGGGATCGATACAAATACAAGAAAGTGGTATCGATATTGGATATCGGTACGAATACCAAAAAAACAATCCGATTTTGAAAACCGGTTCAAGTAAAGGCTTCAAACTCTTCACAACTGTCAAATAAAAGAGTTAATCAAGTTATCGAGTAGACAAGCGGTAAGTAAGCAAGCGAACATACAAGCAAAGCTAGATAAGTTGGGGACAAGATCAGCGAATAGAGTTTGATCACTAAAGCACACGGTGGAACTCAGGAACGACTCGACTTAAGATGCCACTTTAAAATCTGGCAGAGTCTCGCCTAGGCGTGTTTGGTGGTAAAACGCTGAGCGCTAAGCTGCTTTTCCAGGCGTAGCTAGAAAGTCTAGAGAATTTTAATAAAACTCGGAGAGGTTAAGCCGAAGGCTGTAGTAAACTGTAGAGCAGTTAAGCCCGAGGTTATTTAGGTACCTGCATAAAGTGTTAGTACCAAACAACACACAGATAGACACTATTATGAGCATTCGTCCCATCAATACAGATACATCATGCCACCGATACAATACAAATTCGCCAATACAATGGTTACACATTTACACGAATACGAATCAACCCAGCGAAGCGAGGAAACCCAAAAGGAAAGCGAGAACATTCGCTTAAATACGGAAAACACCATGAAATGCCCGTTCTCCGGAACTCTAAGTAACTAATGCATGAATGCGTTCAATTATTTTAAATATAATATAATATATAAGGATAAAAGAGAAATCAAAGAGAGAGGGAGAATCCAGGGAAAAGAAAAGAGAAACACGGGGCTAACGAGCCCCGCGTTCAGGCACCAAGTGTGCGCATAGACCGCGCGTGGAGTCACAAGCCCACGTCTGAGCGCGGAGGAGAGAAAATAGAGAGGGGAGAGAGATTATACATGAGAGAGACAAAGATAGATAAGAAAGAGAATATTAAGGGGGGAGAGAGAGAGATAGAGCTAGAGCTAGAGAATGCGAGAGAGAGAGAGTTCAGTGAAAGAGAAAGATAGAGAGCGACAGGGAAGGAGAGAGTGGCGTAGGGGATAGAAAATAGGGAGAAGAGAGAGGGAGTGAGAAACAGTGAAGGGAAAATGGAAAGAAAGAAGAAAGAAAAAAGAAAAAGGAAGAAAGAAAGGGGAAGAAAGAAAAGGAAAAAAGAAGAGGGAAGGGGGATTTTGGCCGGCCCGGCCTAGCCGGGCAGCACTGGCTCTGATGGTTGGGAGGTGCGCTGGAGGTCTGGCCTAGAGGGGGCGGCAGCTCGGGCCCAAGGAAAAGAGGAGGGTGCAAGTATAGTGAAAGGAAGGATTTTGAAAGTTGCCAAAACGTCATTATGGAAAGTGAGAAAGGGCTAGGATGGTAGAGCTCGCTGAGGAGGAGAGTTTGATGAGGTTGGTGGCAGACGTGGTGGTGTAGGTGGCGGAGAAGGCGGTGGGAAGAATGGGTTTTGGTGAAGAAGAAGGAGGAGGTGGTGGTGATGGTGTTTTGGAGTAGAAAGAGAGGAGGAGAGAAGTGTTGGGTTGGTCAGGGTGGTTGCCAGCCTAGGTATGCTGGCCAAGCCACCAACTAGGAGGAGTTTTGGGTGTAGTCAGTGCTGCTTGAAGAAGAAGAGAAGGAGATGGGTTTTAAAGTGAAAGGGTATTTACATGTGTGTGTAGGAGAGTGGGGAATTACAATTGAGACCCTCATCTCTAAAAATCTAGACCTGCATTTGGTTATGATTAGTCTAGACGCAGATGTGAGTTCCGCGTATTGTTGGGTTGAACCTAAATGCGGGGTTCAGGTCCACGTCCAGGTGCGGATTGAGAACTCGTTTGCAGAAGAGAGAGAATGAGTACATGAGTGATTGTGATTGATTTTAGCGAGGAATTAAATGCAAGAGAGAGAAGAAGATGGTACCCCACGTCCAGCTGAGTCTGAGCCTAGACACGGGACTGAGATCTGCGTCTGGTACAAGCTGAGTACTCGTCATAAATGAGGAGAGAGAAAAAGTGGTTAGGATATTTATTGTGTGGTGGAGAAATTTGAAGAAAATTTTGAAAGAAAGGAAAAAAGAAAAGAGAAGGAAATTATGAGTGGGGGAAAATTCAGAAAATAAAAAATAATAAAATAAAAATACTTGGATAAAATTCTGAAATCTGAAAAACACCGAAAACTTTAGAAAAAGCTTGTGAATTGAAGTAGCTTGAAAAGGTTTTCAAAAATTTTCAAAAATAGAGAATATTATTTTAGGACACATAATGAAATCGAATTTCAGAAATTCAATTCTTTTTAAATTTAAAATTCTGGAATCTATCGGCAATACTGGTCGACACCAAATCCAGTCAATTTTGATAAATTCAGAAAAATCTCCAAAAATGCATTTAGATTGAAATGTGATTTTAAGAAATAATATGAAAGCAGTTTCTAAAAATTCAACTTCATTTGTAAATTAAAAATCCGAGAATTGATCGGCGGCACCGGCCGATATCGATTTTGAAGATTTTACAATTTAATTCAAAAAATTCCAGAAAATCATGAAAAATTTAAAATTTTAGAAAATAATGTTTGAAACTGAAATCAGTTAAATCAGACTATCATAAAGGTCAAATCAATTAATACATTGGGATCGGGTTCCCAGTTCAGACTCGGAATGATTCTGAATCCAGGAATTCGGATCCAAAACACAAACGATGATATAAATA
Source organism: Agave tequilana (assembly GCA_038442645.1). Lineage (NCBI taxonomy): Eukaryota > Viridiplantae > Streptophyta > Magnoliopsida > Asparagales > Asparagaceae > Agave > Agave tequilana. The sequence continues at coordinate 106,191 of JAVJIF010004070.1, forward strand.
ATCATAAAAGAAAATTAAATATGAGGGAAAATTGAAATAATATGATCAGAAATCCAGGATACGTACCTAAGCACATATTCTGGGAACAGGGTGTTACAAAATCTCAGTACAAGATTAATATGATTAAGATCAAATCAGGCAGTTAATCCCTGTGATCTTTTCACTCCTCAAATCAGCTGAGAGAATCAAGGGAAATCCTTCAATCAGTTGAAGCAAATCAAGGCATTAGTGCAACAACCCGAAACCAGCTGACTGATTAACTCCGCGAGCATGTTTCTAGCTTCACTGAAGTTGTGTTTAGCTTCGCAGCGAAGCTATTTTTCAGAAACGAAGCTAGATTGACTTAATCTATTTGCTGATTTTTAAGGAGCAGTTACACCCTATAAATCCTATAAATAGCCCACTGCAACGAGGGGCTCGGGGCTGGATTTTTTCCATTAAAGGCTGGAGGCTGAAGATTCTGGCTGATCTTTTCAGAGAGATTGTTTTCTAAGCTTTCAAGCTTTTTTAGAGAACTCTGCTTCTCTTATAGGGTGCTAATACCCTTACGATCTTTCTTTCTCAAATGATTTTCAAAAACAGGAGAGAAGAAAATCCTTCTGCAGAAGACTTGAAGACTCAATCACTTGCATTGTTAGCGGAACAAAGTGGTTGCGCGCTGATCAGACTTCCACCAGCGTACTTCCCCAGAAACTCTAGAAGAGAATTTTTGTAATCTTGTTTTTTACTTGTCATTTTTATTCTACTACTTGTAAAGTTTCCCCCATTCAAATCTATGGAAAACAGTCGCTATCCGGGAGGTTAACGATTAATTTTGGCCAGCTTCACGTGGAGTGAAGCAACGAACCCCAGACGAAAGTTTTCACATCGAGTGAAGGTGGCAAAATCCTTGAGACGATATGAGGAAGCCGTGAAATCGACATAAAGGGCTTCGTAACCCAGGGTCACCTGTCATGCACATGGCGTCAACTAGATCAGAGCGACATTGTGGAAGGCTAGCATTTGGTGGACAAATCGATTAGTGAAAGGTGCACCCTCAGCGCCAAAAGCTGGGAGTGGAAATACACCCCCATTAGAGGGGAGACCTTGAAATTTGTCTTAGAGGGCATCACTCGACTTCATTACAAGGTGGCAGGGGGCTATGGTACTTCTCTAAATACTCGATAACATCCTCTTGGTTGTGGAGGATAGTTGGCATAGGATCGAATTCCATAGTCTTTCTCGTTATGAAGGCGACCCTCTTTCTCTTCTCCTCAATGACAATAATTTTTCCTCGACTTGTCATCTCTCAGATCTAATCAAGAGAAAGTCGAAAAGTGAAGGATTGAGTTGTAGATTTGCGGGCGAAGGAAAAAGAAGATTTGGTAAAATCTGAAGGCCAGGATTTTCAGGAAACCCAAAATTTTTCCCAATTTATACACTAAAAGATGATGTCATCACAAAGATAACTCTGGGTCTAAATCGAGGCGTTGTGGCGTCCCTTTGATTCAAATCAAACTGTCACACACATCCCAACAGACCATAATGGTCTAGGAGATGATTATCTGCTTACTGCGCATGCCAATGAGACGTGCGATGCGATAGCTAGACACTCAATAATCACGTTAAATGCTCTGAACTTGAAGCGACGCATCAGTCACTTCTCACTATCCATAAAGCGACAAGCCTAGTCCCAAATCGGAGGATCAAGTCGGTTACGCTTTCCTACCTTTTCGATCGTAGACTCCGAAAAGGGGAAAAGAGGGGGGCATCTGTAGTGGTCGATTTTCGACCCTGTTGAGATCACGATACGTGTCCTGCTGTCTTAGAGGCGCCCCAAGCAGCCCACCACTATTCTGCCAATGCCAGCAAGCCTAACATGGGCCGAAAAAGAAAACCTTGTGTCCCGCCTCGAGACTACATCAATCCAGAACCACCGCTCCGTATCCTCAACCCAGTCAGAGCTGCTTAGCTATCGGAGGCTTCAGTCTTCATAGCGAAGATCCACCCCGAGGATGCTTCACTTGCCACGATGAATACTCTCTCCTAAGAATTCCACTCTTACTTCAGCAGCAGATCAGAAACGCCATCTCTGTGAATCGCGGAATCGGTTGCTCACCCTGATCTTTCTCCACGCTCCAGGTATTGTACAACTAAGACAGTTGTAACAACCCTACAACTAAGTAGTAGGTTATGGATAATGACATATTCCTCAATATATTAATCCAAACAACTTCAGCGTAATCAAAACTATTACAAGATCTGCAGATACACAGTTCAAACTGTGGCAGATAGCTGTGAACCCTCTGCACGTCAATCTCAACAACCCAGGCGAACAGTTGTACATAACAACAAACCCCTTTGCGTGTTTATCTAAACCAGCTCAAATGATTGTGATTCAGAGATCGTGCAATTTCGAAAACCTTCATTATCTTCATCCACAACCACCCCAGTAGGTATAAATACACTTCTGATCATTACCAAAAACTACCACACACAATCACTCTCTTTGCTTTCTCCCAACGAGGATACTCATTGTCACGTCCGAGGATTTTTGGCTGGCACCACACTGGTGCTCCTGACCTGAAAGATATTTTCTTGCGTTTGTGTTTTTGACAGATTAATCGGGAGAGTCTAATACACCGTGGTGAAAAATCTCTACCAAAGTATTTGAAGCTATTGTACTTGTTGTAGGGCTTGTTGTTGCAAGGAAGTGGGCGGAAGTAAGGAAATGAGGAAGTATAATTGCTTACTTCCCTATCTATCCAAACACCGGAAAAGCAAAATAAGAAAACCCTTTTTTCTTTTCTCTTGCACAACCATTTCCTCACTTCTAGAGTGCTACAGTTAATTTTTGGTCATGTAAATCTCATTTGTAACAAGTTGTAGCACAAAACAGTTAATTTTTTGATCATGTAAATCTCACTTGCATTCTTATTACAGTCTATTTTTATTTTCTTAATTAATTTTTATTTTAATATTATTTTGCGATCAACTTTGTGGTCAACTTTTTCACTTTCACTTCCATATTATCATCCAAACACCGGAAAAGACATAACATTTTTCAATTCACACTTCCCAACAACATTCAAACACCAGAAAAATTACTAACCAATTCTCAAGTTCCAAAGGGAACTATTACCACTTCCTCACTTCTTTACTTCCTCACTTCCACCCTTAACCAAACATGCCCGTAGTTGTAGTTGAGAGGTGAGAATTTCTGAAAGAAAAAAAAAGTGAGAGGAGATAAATGTGGCATGAATTATGGTGACCCCCATAATTTCTAAAACAATCGGACGCTCGTAAAACACTTGAGTAGCAAAATACGAGTCACAAAATGAAGGGGCGAGGGGAATTTGAGAGAAAGCCGAAGGATTCACCATCATTAAACGCAAAAAAAAAAAAAAAAAAAAACCGGAAAAATGAAGAAGAGAAAAACGCGGCCGGTTGCCACGCCGGCTACGCATTGGAATTTCGCATATATATTAGAATAGGCGGACAAATATAACTACACGGCCGGATGTGGACTCGGATTTTGATAATTTCAACCGGATCCGACCCGTTTACAACCCTCTCCCTTCTCTTCCCCATCGCAGTGGCAGTAGCACTTCCCCTTTGAAACCAAAAAACCCGACTAAAGAATCTCTCTTATCTTCAACCCGATCCACGCTCCCAAGGACCTAAGGTATGAACTCTAATATCATTCATCTTTTACTTTTTCTTTATTATGCTTTTATCGAATAGTTTTTCCTTGAATTATTTTGGCGTCCGTGAATTTAGACTTGGGTATCAAAATGGTAAATTTTTTTAATTCTTTTGTTAATTTAAGTCCATGATCTAATTTTAAATTCTTAATTTCCTTCTTCTTCTTTCTCCCGCTGCCGCGGCCAATGCGACTGCTTTACTTCAATAGTTGTAAACAGAGATGATATATATATATATATTTTTAATTACAAATTTTGGGGCATTATTAACGGGAAAAATGGGAGAAAAGGCTTGTGCATTGTGGCCCAAGCACTTCTTTTCTCTGTTGTGCCCATCTGTACCCGGCCCATTGGATTACTCGTTAAATGGGTGGCGTCGGGGCGGTTCCTTTCGGGTTTCAACCCGATTACCCGTAGCATATATCAAGAGTTAAACCCCCTCCCTTCTTCTCTTTCCCTCCACTGCCCTAGACCCCGCTCGCTGCTCAAACTCCACCGCCTCAAATTCAGCCGGCGACCGGTCTGTTTTTTCTAACCCTAATGTTTACTGATCACACACTCTTCTACTCTTCTTCTATCATAACTTTTTCTAATTAATTTCTCGTCATGGATCAGTTATGGGTAAGCGCAAGAGGGCCGAGACGGGCGGTGGGTCCACTGGGGACGGCGGAGAGCAGCATTGCCCGGCCACCGTATTCGTCTCCAACCTCCCTTATTCCTTCAAGTCTTCAGAGGTACTGATTTGTTTCTGTTTTCCCATTTTTTTCTAGTTTGTTATTGATGGATTTTGGGTGCAATAAAGTTTGCTTCTTTTTTTGATTTGGTTCAGCTGGAAGCAGCGTTCAGCGAAGTGGGCCCAGTGAAGCGCTGCTATATGGTTACTCAAAAGGGTAAGCTTGCGAATTAACATAATTGATTGCATCACGCCTTTTCTATGTTTTTGTTGTTATAACATGCTGATATAACGGGAGTTTCCTATTGAGTTCAGTAACTTCCTCATCAAAATGATAAAAACAAAAATGATATTTTGGGGTTCTTAGATTTGAAGATGGTCACTGTTACGTTTAGTTGATTAGATTGAAGAAGGCAAATAGCAACAGAATTTCCTGACCATACTAAAATCTGGTTACTAGACGATAATGTAAATATGCACTTCAGGGAAAAAAAAAGTTAAAAAAGAAAAGAGATGTATACATGCAACAAAATGGGATCTCACTTTGTACTTAACACTGGATTCCTCACAGAGACATATTGGAGGTTTATATGTTTATATAATGATAATATTCTTAGAAGGCTGCGAAGAATGGCCTTCTCAGATTCAGATTTACCTCCTTTGGAGTGCATAACAACTAACTTAAATTCAAAGTATGTCAAGCTTTCTTCATATTTTCTGTTAAATCAGTATATTTTTATCATTGTCTATTTTAATCTAATATGATTTTTTTTGCATCATTGATAACCCTTGAGCTAGGTGGAACTGTCAAATCTCATTGATTGGTCAGTATTAGAGGTATAGGCTGTCAAATATCATTGCCATAGTTTCTGTAATACGTATTTGGGGGCTCATGTGCTTCTTCTATTTGTGGTGGGCGAAGAACCATAATACTTATAGATTAGGGCGTTCCTTGGAAGCTATTGTACTAGTTTTGTTGTATTTGAACATCAAAACTTTGGAGCATGCCGCATAACTTGAGGTTATAGGGGCTAGTTTCTAACATCTTGATGAGTGCATCTGGAAAGAATAAATTTTGAATGATGAATTGGTCTGGGACATACTTTGAAGGATATATATTTTAAACTTCTTCTTTTACCAATAGGTGGTCAATGACTTATTATGATTTCTGTCGTTATGGCTTGTCTTTGATAGTTATGTCTGATAATATTCTTATGATGAATGAAAGAATACTTCTTTCTTACTTTGCCTGCTTTCATGTTTACAGGTTCAGAATTAACTCGCGGCTTTGGGTTTGTCCAATTGTAAGTTCGATAACCTTCCTCGAGCTTTTCTATTATTGTTACAAAGTTAATGGTGTCTTAGGATGGCAAATTAGTGTAATTACAAGAAACCCCTTTCATTTATATTCCAATTTTGAATTAACCCCCTAAACTAAAAAACACAATAAGTAACCCCCCTTCAACTATCCAAAACTCATTTTATTCGTTAATGAAACAACTTTTTCTATAAGTCTAGAATAAAATAAAGATGATGTCACGTGACCATCAAAAGACTATCATGATTATTAAAAATGTAACAGGATACGTGACAATAACCGTTCAGAGGCTTATTTGTTCACTTATTTAGATGAGAGGGTTAATTCAAAAATAAGGTATAGATGGAAGGGGTTTCTTGTAATCTACCCCTTAAAATTAAAAATACGGTATTACTAGTTATTTCAAATATTTATGAGTCATACGACTAAACATACAAGATGAATTGACATACATGTATGTCACTCGAGTCACTATGAATTTACGATGGGACAACCGATGCTAAACTGGCAAGTCTCGTGCTTGTTAAAACATGACAAACTCCTCCCTCTTTGGTTTATTATTGGACGTGCTTTATTATTGGACGTGCTTTTGTTTCTAACTCATATAACATGCATGCTGTACATGTGGACACACATACCCCTATGAATTGCACGTACCATCCATTGTATGGACCTGTAATCTTCTCTGCTTACCTAGGTATTTGCACGGCCTCCCACACTAAATTGAGTTCTTTTAAGGTTGAATTTACAAAGAGTTATAAGTGATGATATTATGCTGGGGCAAATTGTAAAGAATCTCGAGTCTCAACTAAGTTAGGGTCCTTAGAAAGTGATTTTGTTCAGAGGAAAGCTCAAATCAAGTAACTTATCTGTCTGTCTTTCTCGAGAGGATGAGTTATTGATTTTTGGGTAAACTTTAAGGGTGTTGTTTGAAGTTCAGTCAGTCAGTTTATAAAGTTACCTAGTAAACCTGGTAAATTTTGGTTCAAAGTTAACACTTTCATCTATAATCGACTTACTAGGAACAGATGACCTTTTTGGCATAAATACAGACTGATGATCCAGAATATGTTACTGTCTTGTGACCAACATCAAGGGTAGAGTAGATTGTCCTCCACGCACCGCAACACAACTTTAAGTATTTTTACAGAGTGTTCTTGTACTTGTATATTGGAAACTGTACCAATTTTATAATGTTATTGGTTTTTGCTAGTTTTAGTTTTTCCCATAGGAAGTTGAATCCTTTTACCTCCTACCTGGAAGATGATTGGTTAGTATCATATAGCATTCCTGAAAATCTAAGAGAACTGATTACTCTTTGGACAGCATTGAATGTGTTACTTGTTCTCAACCTGCATTTTCGTGTCTTCAATTTCACTCCTAACTGCATCTTTAGGTTTTCACACGCAGAGCTTGCTTACTTCAATCTCTCAACATCAAGCTGGAAATTGGTAAAAACCCTGGACCAATTCTTAGAAGCTTTATTTTGTGTTTCAGTATCTCTAAATCCTAGTGGGCAAGTTTCTGCCTTCTGGTAGAAAATTAGGGCTTTTGATTTTGCATTTTTGCTTGAATCTTCGAAGAGATTAAGGTAATTGAACCATTTGAATGCGTTCTTTATGTTATTGAATGAAGATAAATCAGTTCTTTTTTCAACCATAGCCCTGTAATTCCTTGAAATTAACATTTCTAGCATTATTGTAACAAGGAAGGATAGAGTGCTTTTGGGATACTGCCTTTGACGTGACATTAGCCCGCGAATCCTGTCAACCTAATGAATTCAAGTTTGTCATTTCTTTGAACTTAACATTTCTAGCATTATTATAACAATGAGGGAGAGAGTGCTTTTAGGATACTGCCTTTGACATGATGTTAGCCCGTGAATCCTGTCAACTTCTGAAGAACTCAAGTTTGTCATTCATGTTTCTCATCTCTTATGACGTTTGATAAATGTTCACTGATGGAAAAATTGATAGGAAACTAGATTCATTCCTGACCAAATCCTCCAATATCCGAGCTTTCGTCATTCAGCAACGAAATAAACTGCAGTTGAGCATCTTTAAGCATTTAAGAACTATAGCCTTAACGAAATAAACCACTCCAACCATTCATTCTTAATTTGTGACCTTGTAGTTTGCACTCCATGCACTCAGTATTATTTCTTAGATGGAATTGACTCTGTAGCAAAATTCCCGTGGAGTTTTTGTTTTTGGAACATAGGCCATAGTCGGATTCCCATGGAGTTGATGCATCTTGAACATGATGCCTCTGGGTTGGTTATCCTATTTTTCTTGTCTAAAAGATCAATTCGGTCAGACACCAATCTTATTAACTGCCTGGCAAAATAAAGCTTACATCGCACATGATACAAAATTTGAACTTGGTCTTGAATTTCTTTCTTCTCCTGCAAATGCACATATCAGTCTAACTGCATTATCAATAACACACAGGAAACTGATTAGTCAGCATTTTGTATTGAAAGATGGTTCTTTCTACATGATATTCTATTGTGATCCAGAGGAGATGTTTCACACTTGACTGGAATTTTCCAGACAATTGAAGTTGGTTCCATTTGACACTATGAGTGCTTGAGAATTTGATCCAATGCAAAAATGTGCCAGTATGTGCAGTATAGGACGATATAAGGTGTGCAGTTGGAGTGCCAAGGAGTGAAATGACATTTTCTGTACTCTCATAGTGTTCAATACAATTCTTAAATTCAAAGTATTCAATACTTTTATTTCAAGCTAAGAATGGATTAGGCAGCGTGATGGTGGTTACTTTTCTGTCAGGTTGTCGTAGGATCAGAGACAAGGTCTGAAATATCTGCATTGGTACGAGTATCAGCCATAGGTTTTTGGTACTGTCAGATCAATAATATTGGAAACATCGACTGTTTTGTTTCAGTCGTACCAATAATATATCGTGTGTATTTGGAAATATGGGTATCAGCTGTACGTATCAGCATCTGTTGGATGTTGGAGATGTAAAGGAGGTCCCTTGGTTTCATAATACACCATGGATGATTCACTAATGAGTACATACTTTAAAGTCTCTTGTGATCAAATTGTAACCTACTTGATTCAATAATTATCAGTAGGCCTAGCCTCTGAATGATGTCCTGCATGAACTTGAGCTCATGTGCACAATATTTTCTTATTCATAGTTGTTGCAGTCTTATTGGGCAATCCTTTCCTGACCCTATTGAGTAGGCCTCTGCATCTAAAAGATCATATCTTCTTGTGCTTTGGTTCTTATCGAAGGAGTAAATAATTTTTCTGGGTAGCTCGCTTATGGCTCAATATGGCAGGCATATCATATGTTCCATTATATGATTTGTCTTCATTAACTTGGCCTTGTCAGTATCTCTCTGGCTCCAGAACAGCATGGGAAACAAATTAATGTTTTTTGTGGCTAAAGTTACTGCCTTTATTTTCTTCTCAAGCTGATGTTTAATTCAATCTAGAGTCTATTGCTCAGTAGAACGTCCTATTTTCTAAATATAAGCTACTAAGTTGGGTCCTTTATTCCATACATGTTTCTCATTGTTGGGAGCTCACATGAGGAGCCAACTTTCAGTAACTTCCACTCAAACAATTCAAATTAATTAGAGTTATTTTGTTATTTCTTTTCTTTTACTTAAAGTATGATTTTGTTCCTTTCAGTGCTGCTGTGGAGGACGCTAAACGCGCCATCGAACTTAAAAATGGTTCATCTGTAAGTGGTAGAAAAATCAGAGTCGAACTTGCAATGCATCGGCTTCCTCGGGAGCATCGGCAGCAAAAACCAAGTAAAGGTGGCACCTACTCTTCCAAGTTACATCTTTTCATGCCTTTGTCATTCTTAGGTTCTTAGTCCTTCCTATTACAAATATTAATGAGCCTTTTCAATTTGGTGGCTGTTGTTCAGTGAGTTTGGAGGAGACAAAAGCAATTACTGATGCCGTTGGTCTTTCTACTGATTCAAACAACCACAAGGATGGAGCACCATATCCTCAAAAAGAGAATCCTCGGGCACCAGGTTTAGTTTGTTATTCATTTTGACTACCCCTTGAATATATTTTCCATTAAGGTACTTTTGGATGTATAAAATCTATTGTATATTGATGATTATTCATAAACTTCAGCATCATCAAGTGGCAACCATCAAGTTATATTGCCTGATAATATCCCAACTGATAAAGGAAATGGCTCAGAGAAGCAGAGGTAACGTATCTTCATGGATTCTTTGGGAAGACGCTACCTCTGACTCTTTAAGATCAATTGAATTGGCTTGTTCTAAGTGAACACGTTTTTCATAATTTTGTTTTGTTTTATTGTTAAATATTCTTCCCAATAAATTTCTTGCCCAATCAAAGAACGCTTAAATTTTCAACACGGTAGCTATACTGTTTGTTTGCTTTCAGCCTTAATTATGTAGATATCGTTGTCTCATCAGTAGAGAGCTCTAAACCATGTCCGTCTTTAATTCCCTATAATAATGTCAAAACTATACAAGAAATTCCCATTTATAGCGTGACTGCTTTTTTAAATATTTTTTTTCCTGTAATGTGATGAAGGGTTGCAAGAACAGTTGTATTTGGTGGTCTGCTTAGTTCTGAGATGGCAGTTGAAGTGTTCCGTCGAGCTGGTAATGCTGAAACAATTTGCTCTATAACTTATCCCCTTCCAAAGGAAGAACTTGAACTCCATGGTTAGTGACCTCGTCTCTGGTTAACATACTTATATTGAAGTTTAACTTTGCATGTATAAACTCCTAAAATTTGTTATTTTCTATGATATATTTCTATATATCCCTTGAAAATGTATTGCATATCTAACTGATTACTATTCTTTTTTAATTACTTCATTGAAATTGCAAATTTGAGCACTTGGAACAGTTAGTCTCGTGTAGATGTAGGCTACAAGAAGGAACAAATTTATTTACAATTTTAATTTTTAATGATATCTGAATCCAAAACCATCTAAATCTGGGACTTAATCTAAGATCATTGAAAATGATACTCTATGATGAGCTTTGGAATTAACTCCGAAACTTCAAACCTTGCTGTAGTATAAAAGCAAGTTTCCGTTATATTATATCCCAAATCTTTAGTTGACTTCATTATGAAATTTGCTTATAATGCTCCTTTGGCAGATTAAACTAAGTCTTTTTCTTCTTCAAATTTATGAAAATTAGGGAAAAAGATGGGAGATATAATAAGTTTTGTCATCGATCAGAGAAAAACCCTGCCCCATAAGATCCTAGTAAGCTGCTACTTGCCCCCTCAAGTCATGTGCATTATTCATCTTCAAAATTTGACTTCGAGGAAACTAACTCAATTTGAATCACCTATTGGGAAGGAAGCAAAACTTACTTTTCCAATTTTTTCGTGGTTTCCTCTTTTTATTAGAAGCACAAAGTGTAAGTAGAGAACATAAGATTTTGAAGAGATTTGCAAATAAATATTTTTCAGGGAAAATATAGACTAAAAATGATCGTTCACGTGGCACATGGAAATAATCACTTTTCATTTGTTTTTTCTTGAAACATATCTGTGTTGGACCGAGATTGATGATATCTAAATACCACACTATTTGATTTCAATATCCATCACAGCCTGTCTAATTGGTCTACTCCATGTTGTAGATTGTAGAGTCTTTAGTATTATGCTGCAAAGTGGCAAGTTTTATATAATTCCTTTCTTAATTCACACTCCGATTTCTATATTTCATGATTTTGTAACATTATTAATATTAAGGAATTCATAATATTATGCTCACAAGTTGGAAATGCTTAAATAATGTCATAGTCTTATTCTTATACTATTACTACAGGTTAGATAAATTTTAACTTTAACGATAAGTGGTTGATAAATCAAATAAGAAGGTGGTCAGTTAAGCCTCCCCATTCATCTTTGTGGCTGGAGATATGAGAAGAGGAATGCACCACTCATAGCCAAAGATCTCAACCTTTTGCTCCTCACACCTAAATGCAGAACAGCAAGGGAAAGATAAAAGTTTTGAGAACAGTTGTAGGTTAGAAAATTCAATTCCTGTGGCATAATTGTTACTGTAACTGCAGAACTATTATGTGTAATTTGATAACTAGCTCAAATTCTTAGCTAGCTTACTCGCAAAATGAAACTTAGAAGAAACTTTAGAACTGTATGCGCACAATAAAATTTCTTCCACAACAATTTTTATAGTAGGTTCATTTATAATCCAAACGTACATGCTACTGATTCAGGACTTGCTCGAGATGGTTACAAACCAGAAGCTGCAGCAGTACTCTTTACAAGTGTCAAGTCAGCATGTCATGCCGTGGCGCTATTGCATCACCAAGAGATAAAGAGCGGGCGTGTTTGGGCACGTCAGCTGGGTGGAGAGGTATGTCTTTCATTGATACTGTACTCATATCATTCAACTAGAAAAGAATAGCTATACGAACTCCTATTATACTTTTGTTTACTTGGTGGTGAATAAATATATGATTCAGTCCACACCCTCCAGATCATTGTGGTAAATTCAATTAATATTGCTCGGCATGTTTGTTTTAGATGACTACATTATTTTTCCTCATGGTTGTTGCGATGCTCATTGAAATTGTTTTCTTTTATGTCGAAACTTAACTCTAGTTACCACTTTTCTGATGTTTCTGGAGTCTTAGTTCATTTCAATTCAATGTCGTAACTCCAGCAAGAAATAAAGATGCTTTACCTGATATATAAAAGGTCTTTCTCCTGCTAAATTTACGAGCATGGAAATTCTACTGCAGAACTGATGGGTCATGTCTTCACTCATTTGTTTAATTAGTACAGTTTCTAATACTAGTTTATCTGTCAAAAGTGTTAATAATCTACCAACTGATCCTTAATTTGATATATAACTAATATAGACTACTTTGTTGTTACTAAAAATTTGATCAGAATATTAGATAGATCTTTGTTCTATCATTTTGGTTTTCTGGTATGCACATACTCTATTTGCTTATCATGTCTAGTCAAATTACAGCAATCTGAGATTGAGAAATTTGAAGGAATAGTGCATGAAAGTATTCACCCATCTCTATTACATTTCCATCTTTCCAAGAAAAGAAAGAGCTTAGAAGAGAACACACTATTGGCTATTATATTTAATTTCCTTGAGGGTCAGACTGCTGATTTTTATATTCTACAGGTGTGGATAGTCGATAGAGCCATGAGTCCATATTCTGTATTCTACAGGTGTGGATAGTAGATAGAGCCATGAGTCCATATTCTGTCATGTATATGGGTATTGGAAACCACCATTCTCCAAATATCAATGCACACCCCACCCCTTATGTCTCGTCATACATGTTTTGGTTGTAGTTACATGTGGAGCAAACTTAAACGTGTAAAATAATTTAGGGTAAAATTTGCCCACCCTGTCCCCACCTACGCAAAGAGAAAGAAAGGAGAGGGGGTGGGGGGTACCACTCTCGTATGACGTTATCACATCCACACTCTGCATCGGTTTGTTGGCATCACGTGACATTAATTTTGATGAGAATACCCTCGTTTTCTTCATTAGGTCATTAAGTTTAGGGTTTGGTTTGGAATTAGTGTTAACGTTTAGTTAATTTTGGATGACCTTTAAGATTTTGGATGAATTTAGGGATAGGATTAGGAATATCACCCCCATACTATCATAAGTTTAATTCTGTGCGCCACATGACTCTTTCCAATGGATGGTAATTTCTTGCATGCTTAAGTGTGATCGAGAGCGCAACTGCTTTGCTAATATAGAAGAACATCATGTGCTCCTATTTGGTAAGAACGACCATCCTTTTGAGGCTCATTTGTATGGTCAGAGGATATTAATGGTGTTGATGATTTCTCACATGTCCTCTTTTCTTTATGTTAAGTTTAGTACATCTAGTATTAGCATGTTATAGCTTTGTAAGTTTCTATGCTTGTTTCTTATGCCTCTCAGATTATTTTGTGGGTACTGTATTCCCTCTTGAAACGTAGCGGTGGAATTAATCTTGTCACCTCCCAAATGCACATTCTTCTATCACCACCATTGTGTTCTCACTTTTATTTTTCATTTGATATATATATTTTGTCTTGGCTTGAATCAGGGTTCAAAAACAAGCAAGTGGAAAGTAATAGTCAGGAATCTGCCATCAAGGTATTGTATTAAGTATTCGGTTACACTTTCTGCTACCTTTTCTAGCCAAACTTTTTATCAGGATTTCAATGGTCAAAATAGTGAAATTCAAATGCAGGTTACAATTAATCAGATACAAGATGTTTTTTCTTCTGCTGGATTTGTGTGGGATGTATGCATTCCACATATCTCAGAAGAAGGGTGCTTGCAAACTCATTTCTCGTTCTGAATCTGGTTCTTGATATTACAAAGATTAATCCTTCTTTTTTTCAGGTTATCCAAAGGTTTTGCATTTGTCTCTTTCACATGCAAGAGGGATGCTGAAAATGTATGTTTTGTTATCATTCTGTTGTCTTGACAAATTTTGTAGTCTGCTAAAATGGTAAATGTCTTAACAATAGCATGTATTTTAGGCCATAAAAAATATCAATGGGCGAGTAGTTGCAAAAAGATCTATTGCCGTCGATTGGGCTGTCCAGAAGAAAATTTATGTTGCTGCCACAAAATCTGCCTCCCTGCAGGATGGTGAATTATACTCCTACATTTATTTCCTTCTTTTAGCTTTTAATCTCTAATCGGTCATCTATGATTGGATGCTCTTTCTTATGTCAAGTGACTTATTTGCGGTATGATGGTGGGAAAACATGAGTATAATATTACAAGTACTTGATGCTGATTTGAGTCCGTGGAAGTTGTTGTTCATGTAATTAAAAACTTTTATCTTTTCTGTTGATTTTAGAATATCTATTAGTAATTGCTCTCTGATATACCAATATCGAATTCAGCATTTTGGTTGAAAACAGACTTCATGTTCTTCCATTTTTTACTGTTATATTTTTCCATTCATGTGGTTAAGAAAGGACCAGTCTGCTGTGTCTTGTTTGTTATTGTGGCTAACACATTTGTTTGATCCACCCTGACCTTTTCTTTTCTTGAGCCAAAGGCATTCCATGGTTTATTCTTCAAGTATTATGCATCAAAATAAAAACTTCTAGTCTAGTTGGATCCCTGGCCATGAGGCAACTTTACTGTACCAAGATTTACAATGTGGAATTTTAGACTCTGCTAGTCTATTGGATGGGTGGCAGGTCCACCAAAAAGTTTGGTCTCATGTAGGTAAAATCAAACTTGTAAACCTAACCGCCTACTTTGGCTGTCAATTTCATTCTATAAGCTTCTAACATCAAATTTCAATATTTCTTCCTACTTTTTTCTATTCATTGAGACACTAGCACGCTTGCTGGAAGAGCACAAATATGATGCAGGCTACACAAATTAGCAGTTCATTGAAAATCTTTGCAGTCTTTTTATTCTCTACTCAAGAACTTTCTCCTTTATGCTTCGGTACCTCAATGCTATCCTTCCACAGGCTGTTCTTCACAAAACACACACAGTGAATAAAGGGAAAGATGAGGCACTCTTTAGCTGACCTAGATACCATTGGATCCACATATCAACGAGCGCACCAGGGGAAAATGTCAGAAATTCAGAGATTTTTTTTTCTATTCCACTAGATCTTTTGGCACATCTAGATGCATGTGCAATTTAGATGAAGGTGCACAAGGCTTCAGATTTTTAAATATTATATCATGCATTTTAAAATTAAAAGAGTTCTGTTAAATGCACACAATTTGGTTATTACTCATGGAAAGTCAAAAAAAAAAAAAGTAGTAGTAGAAGAAGGATAAGAACATTTGTGACACCAAATTGGAGCCAAATTAGTGTCAAGTTCAGGACACCAGAAGCTTTGCATTATAATAGTCAAGATGGATAATAGTTGCTCCATTTTATAAAGAGTAAGACATGGATGAAGCATTTATAAGAATAAGAGAGATGTGTTGGTGAGTAATAATTTAAATGACTAACTCCTTTATGAGTATTCTCAAAGTCCATAGTTGAACCCTATGGATAATTGATCTTTGATAGAATCATGGTTCTAAGTCGCGGTCTCGGCCGCCGACTTGGATGACCCCGTTTCAAATCGGTCTTGACATCGCGGAATGGACTCGGTTGATATGCATAAAACACATAAAAAGCTAAAAAATCACAACAAATCTTAAAAAATGGTAGACATCAAAATTGATGTATAACATGTCCAAAACATATCACCTAGCACAGTAAACATGAAGAGAATGTATAAATACATGCGTCACGGTATTAAAATATCAAAATAAATGCATAATATAGTAAATTTCACAAAATAGATTCATAAATACCTGCATAATGTAGTCATTTTCACATTAAATTACGATGGGGCACAAATTATCATCGTAATCATTTCTGCGACAAGTAAAAAAATCAAGTCCATAAGGATAATAGGATGAATGCTGCTGTGCTCCGGTAGGCTGAGATGACTGGGTAGATGATATATCATTAGAGTAATATGATGGTGACGGTTGTGCAATATCAGTAACAGGATGATAATATCCAAAACCTCGATATTCTGCGCTGATAGATATTGGCTAGTACTCGCAGATGTCTTAAGTTATGGCATTTGGTCATAGCCATATCTCGTACCATAATGTTGTCTGATGTCAAGCCCAAATCTTGCATACGACCTTCAAGGTTATGATAACCCTACGAGTAATTCTCATGTCCACTTGAATAATCATCAGAAGGAAAATTAACCAGGTAATTCAAATGCCTCCGCTGATTTGAAATTCCTAATCGGCCTCCATGATCAACATCCTGTGTGGCATATTAATTTGAAGCCCATGACATAGAAACACCACCTCTTAGGCTTCCACCAACGCCATAAGTCCCTCTCTCAGCACCGGTCCCTCCCTCAGCTCCGTTGTTTCCCCCATTTTTGCTATCATCACCACTAACTTCATCGCCATTAGCATCTTCATTATCACCACTAGAAGTGGATGAATCCACCATAGTACCCTTACCCCTTTGGTTAGGGCCTTCGTCACCATCGTCCCTATCACCTCTATCTTCCTCACTTTAACTTATCCCTTCATCCAACCAATGTGAGTCATCTTTACGAAAATGTGTTGTTCTCTCCTGAACTCACGCATCCAATATGTCTCGTTAATGAAAACATGGTTTATATCGATTGGGTTCTAATAACATCTTGATTACATTGTTGTGTCAAGTTTTTACACGCAGTCGCATATTATAATGCACAAACACTAGTTTATGCAACTTTTTCATTACCCACCAGTTGGACAATTTTGTATGAATTAGTGACTACATGCTCTAATTATTTTCACAATATGATGAAGAACGAGTTTGACTTAACACTTTAATAGCAATTTTCTGCAGATTGGGAGTTTCTTAGCCATAATTAATTCACCAATCAGATGAAAGAGATTGTTGCACTGCCCTTTTAGTTAGCAAGGCTCCAAATTCTCCAACTCCATCCACAAATAATTTTATTTACGATAATTCAAAGCGTAAGTGTTAATAGTTGCAAATTCATAACATTATTGCAAACAAGTAAATAAATTGATATGACAACTTACCTCATTAATAGCTTTTGCTTATTTATTCAAATCCAATTTTAACCTTTTAATCACCTCCTTTAATTCAGCTCTCACCCCTGGATGGGTAGAAAAGTTTTCTGAATATTGGAGGGCCAGATTTAAAAAATATGTTGCAATAATGTAGACATAGGAGAGTTATAATATGAAAATTTCAATTTTTATTCAATAATTATAAGTTGTAAGTATGTAAATGAATTACCAGCACATGCAAGTGTCGTGCAGTTGTCCCTCTCGTCTTTTATCAATCACATCCCAATACTTCTTTCAATTCTTATTGGATAACTTAATAGCTAACTTAGCTCTATAGCCTCATAAATAGCAGATAAGGTTGATTTTTTATTTTGATTTATTATTTTCAACACCCTAACAAGAGGATTCATAATATTTTGGACTTCTCTTGCCTTCAGAACCAATCAGTCAAAATAAGGTTAGAAATATTATCTCACACTTCTTCTACCCTTTTTTTGTAGAACTCACACCATTCAGTTGTTGTACACATTCTCTTCAAATCCTGCTCATAGCGAAGAAGGATTTCAATAGCAATGAACTCGGTGGCAAACCTGTTATACTTGGTCTCAACAAATTTCTTTCTCTGGTAAATTGTTTCATTAAATTCACCGAGACTATTGTAGATAAATGATGTAATCAATTTAGCATAATCTGATGTCTCTTTCACTGATTTCATTGAATCGATATCTTCAAGCATCAAATTAATGCAATGTGCTGCGCAGGGAGACCAAAATAAATGCTCTCTCTTCTCCATCAACAAGTGACCAGCTTCTTTGAAACTTGCCTCATTATCGGTTACAATATGTACGACATTCTCTTCACCAACTTCATCAACAACTTTTTCTATTAGAGAATATATAATCAACAGTCTTTTGGATATTTGTAGTATCAATTAAAGTATGGTAGATCATGTGTCTATCACAATAAATCATGAAATTAATAATAGGCTTCCTAGTCTAGAAACTCCAGCTATTACACATAATCGTGCAACCAAACTGAAGCCATTTTGCTTTTATTGAATCAATATATCCTTCAATTTCTTTCACTTCCTCCAAATATTGATTGCCAATCTGATATTCTGTGGGGCCTTTGACACCCGGGCCCGCCTTCGCAATTGTATTAATTATTACCCAATAGTAAAGACCATTATAGCAATTACCACTATGAGCTGCATTGAATGATATTGCATTGTAGAGGAAGAACTTCAAAATGACTTTTTCAACTTTTTAAATATTCTCCTTTGAGAACATGCTTTTTATTGATTTATTCTTAGATGGAAACATGTAAGGATCAATACCACGGATAAGAATTTCAGCTTCTCAAGTGGTAAAACTCTGCGCAATCCTGCTCTTGAAGGCTGCAAAACACCACCAGCATCTTTTGCATTACCTTGTGTCTGTCTCCATGCCATTTCACGATTTTCTTTCATAGCTTGCTTTAATTGTCTTTTTTTAATTTTTCCACCCTACCAACTTCTTCAATTTCATTTTCAGATTCATTGTCGCCAATTTCATTAAAAGCTTCCTCACTTAAAGATTTCATAACCTGCTCTTTTTTGGATTTTATGACTGCTCATAGTTGAGACACTTCTTTTGGTACTTTCAAGCAAGCTTCCGCCAATGTCAAGCAAGCTTCCACTTAGAATTGTATGAAAAAACTCGCTAATTTTTCATGTTTTTTTTGTCTATGTAAAATATTTAAGGGATAACAGAGTATTCTCAGTTTGGCAAGTTTACATATTCATCTTACTTTTTTGTTGGAGAAAACAGGTCTCCATTTAATTGTTAAAAATTTAATTATCTATTGCCTATCTATTCTATTCATCATATGAACTTCTACTATCTAGTTATTTCAGTAAACTTTGAACTAACGAGATGGAGAACTTCAGTTATGAGTATGGATAGTAAAAACAAGCAAACCTCACTCCTCTCTTTGCTATCTTTACCTCTAGCTCTGTGTCTTTTAATCCAAATCCTTTTACCATTATGTGCTCTTATTTTTTTTGTTGACAGGCTAAAGCTCAAGTATCTGACTTCTGCTTTTGATATGCATGTGTTCTTTGTTTTCCTTTTCCCTTTTATTACCTACACATATTCACGTCGCTGGAGCTACCTATTTACCCTCCAACAGCTATCCTCCAACAAACTCACACCCCACTCACTCCCACTCCCCATGCCTTCTCCTCCTTCTACCAGGTTATCCTTTTCTGATGTTTGAAGCATTATGTTGCCTAGGTTCTGAACATGTATCAACATAGGTTGAAAGCCTGAAACTCATTCTGTTTTCTTTTATAGGAGCTGTGGATAAAACTAACCAAGCATGTCTCATCACTCCCCAACAGGATAAACCCGACAGTGAAGTATTTAAAGTAGCAACTGTTTAAGTGTAATGACCCTAGATTGCAATAGGAACTAAATTTAATATTCTCCTAATCATTTTTGCATATCCAAAACAACAGATGTATGGTATAGTTCATATATATTACGCATATGGGTTTTCTTCCATGCAGATTACCATACCCATTGCCATTAAGCCTAGTTGTCATCCTTGGTTGCTGTCATTTTTTCGCCCTTGTCTCACCAGACTAGGTTACAGTTTGCATCGATGATTCCCTGGTGTTTATGCATACTAAACTAGGGTTCATTTTAGTTCTTCACGATCATTTATCGTGGATGAAGAACTTTTATGGTTATTATTTTGGAGCATGACATGTAGGTTCTGGTTATCATGTTACCAATTTTTGTCATCCATTGTTTTGTCCTTCCTGTACACTATTTAGTGTGTAACCATAATCCGTAATCACCGAGCTTCTTTCCCACATTGACTGGCCTTAATGAATCTTACTTCACCAGCCATTTGTTGCCCTGACAACTTGGTTTTTTCGTAACTGTATTAGAAACTTCCACCTATGCCTAGGTCACCTGTCCTTGTCTGACCCTTAAATAATGAAACTTAGCACCACTCCTGCCCTTCAGTTCTGTATTTTGCATGTATGTATACATGGCCTGGTTCACCTCATCCTGTCTAAAGCTTTACTGAGTAGCAGAAGTGCCACATTTCTAGAACTCATCTCTAAGTTCTAACTTTTGTCTTTCTTGGTTTACCATGAATTATTGTTGACAGTCATTTCTTCATCATTCGGCGTGTTTGCTTGGATCCTCTTTGTTACCTATGTTCTGATCCTTGCAAGTTTGTGCTTTGTGAAGCACTTAAGTTAGCAGATTCAATTTTTTTCCGCTTTGTTGGATATGAAATTATATTTGTATATTTTGTTCTCATTTAATAATTGGTAGCTTTACAATATTTTTCCCAGGCTTGTCTCTCTTTCTAGTTTATTCTGCGTCACTTGGAAATAACACAGAACCAATTTTCGATATCAGGTCAAAATTTGTCTGTTATGCGTGTGTATATTTAAGTTATACTATGCTCGTGCTAAAAGTCTTGCCACTTGTTTTGATAAACATTTCCTTGTAGGACAACTACCTGAGAATGATGAAGAGAGCAATGTTAGTGAAGATGATGCGAGTACTGAGGATGGTGAGCATGATGGTGTAGAAGAATGTCAGCATCTCAACACAGAAACCAGTATAGCTCAAGAAGAATCGGATGGTGTTGATAATGGCATTCCTTTCTATGGAACTGGATTTTGAAAAGGATGCAGAAGTAGCAAGAAAGGTTCTGGATAATTTAATCAAAGCCTCAGCAAGTAGACTTCAGCCATCAGAGAGTGACAATCCCAAGACAACTGAAAGTAGTGATGGATTACTGAGTGCAAATAGTACTGTAAATAAAGAATCCATTATTCCTAGAAAAAAAGTCTGGTATTATTGAATCTATGGATGCCAAAAGATCTGAAAAAACAGCTGAAGAATTTAACAGGAGCAAAAATGATTTGGATAGGACAATCTTTATAAGCAATCTTCAATTTGATATTGTTAACGAAGAGGTGAAACAGAGGTTCTCTGTGTTTGGGGAAGTGCAAGCTTTTCTTCCGGTCCTACATCATCTCAGCAAGTAAGTGGCATTTATACTTCATTTCCTTTAAGGTTTGTTGATTAGAGTAATTCTTCTGCTTTAGCATCAATAACATGATGGTGTATGCCGGTGTTTTGAGTGGTTACGAAGATTTTTTTTCATGCTTGATCTAATGGAAATCATCTGCACTGTTTTGTGTTGGCTGGACAGGTGACCAAGTGGAACTGCTTTTCTGAAGTTTGGTACAGCAGCTGCAGCTGATGCAGCAATTTCTGCAGCAAATGCTGCTTATGGTTTAGGAATTGTTATGACGGGGAGATCACTCAAAGTTATAAAGGCTTTGGATAAGGAATCAGCTCATAAAAAAGGACTTGAGAAGACAAAGAATGAGGTTCATGATCGGCGTAATTTATATTTGGCAAAGGTAATTCCTTCTTTACCTTGAAACACACATAGGATCAGATCATTTTGTATAACAGTTGTTTTAATAATGCTTTGAAACAGGAAGGTGAAATTCTTGCTGACTCTCCAGCTGCCGACGGTGTATCAGAGTCTGATATGAAGAAACGTGAAATGTATGTTACTCATCTTTAGCTTTTGAATATGTCTGAGCTCAATTACTTGCTGGATTCACTTTGCTACTCACATGACATGACCTGGCTTTTTTGGTCTGTTCAAAAAATCACCCCAAGCTATTATCTTCACTGATCTTATTTTCATTCTGTTAGAAAATTCTGTGCATTTACGGATCATCACTTTTTGTGCCAATATTTATAACCATACTTTGTATACATGTTTTAAATATCATCTGACATTGTTCTTTTCATGGCTTCAGCTCTGTTTCACGGGAATTGGTTTGAAAAGACCCTCAAAATTGATTGTTGTGAGAAAATGTATTAAAAAAAGAAGTAAAAGATTCTGAATATTTTTGGAATAATTTAGTGTAGATGGGGCAAGCTATTGTAACAAAATTCCTCACTAGAAGCATATGAGAAGGAAAAAAGCAAGATGGAGAGGCAACGAGGGAAAGAGTGGGAGAAATGGGTGACAGGGGCATCCTCTACTCTCTATTATTCCCCGTCTCTTGTGCAACATTGAATTCTCTGTTTCCTTTTGCATGACCTACATATAGGAGGAAAGTAAAATCTGATAGATGTATATCTCAACCTGATATGCCATATTTGAACATACCTAACTCGATTTAGTATGTTTGCAGAGAAAGTTTTTGTTCTAAGGCTGTCTTAACAACAGCCTGGTAGGGTATTCATTCCCATGATTAAGTGACGTCACAAGAGAACCAATTGAGCTTAGGTAGGCATAGGGTATTCACTCCCATGATTAAGCGACATCACAAGAGAACCAATTGATCTTAGCTAGGTGTTATCATGTTCTCTTCCCTTGCAGGAGGTTGTGGGTTCAAATCTCTCCATCTATAGTGGACAAAGGGATTTTTTAACTAAAATTGCAGGGGCACAATTTTCAGGATTATTGTACAAGCACTTGAGTTCATGGCACACAAGCTATTACCAGTTTGTGGAGGCTGATTTTGATCCATGTGCTCCATAGGAGGACCGACTAGAAGTGCAAGGCCATAATTGTCTCCTTTAGGGGAGTTCTTTCTCTCTTCACGCAAGCTTCTTTTTCCCTATGGAGGCTCTTTTCCTCGAATATGAGGCTCCATTTTTCTTACTTTGGGATGTGTCCCTCCCCTTTGGAGTCTTCCTCCTCGCTTAAGGTATAATCATATAATAAGCCTACAAGTCTTCCTCACAAAAAAATCAAGCTGTTAATCTTTTTTGGTCATAATTATGGAATGATTGAACATTCTTTTAAGCCCGCATTTCTCGAAAACTCCAAGAACAGAAACATTCAAGTTTATTGGGAAGGTTTCTGATTATATATATATATATATATATATATATATATATATATATATATATATATATATATATATATATATATATATATATATAGAGAGAGAGAGAGAGAGAGAGAGAGAGAGAGAGAGAGAGATTAGCCTTAACCCTCACCCCAACTTTGGAGTTTTAGTGTTGTGGGTGGGACTTTAATATGGTACGAGAGTAACCCATGTTTAATTCGCATTGGGCGCACATTTAAAAAGCTAATTTAGGAACAAGTACCTTTGCGCAAAAAGTTCGGGTTTCAGCTCATAAATAAAAGGGCGCTCGACCTTGGGGGCATGTTGGATTATAAGTATATTTCCCTCAACTGTCACCACATCTTCGGAGTTTTGGTATAGTAGCAGAGAGTTTAATAGTTTCCATTGTTTTTTATTTCTTTTTTGTACGCTTTTATTTTTTTTTTTCACTTTTTATAAACATGAAAATAAAAAGTCTGGAGCTCCATTTTGGATCTGCTCAAGCCACCGAACCCAATATTCCACTAGCGGGACTGAAATTGAGATCTAAAATGTGGCTTGTACTTGTACTCTTTGTTAGATAATGGATGCACAACATTCATTCATCTGCAATGGGGTTTACTTTCATGCGAATGGTCATCAGTAAGTGCCTTTTTCGGATAATCATCTGTTGTCTATATGCCTGAAAATTGCATAGATTATCAATATAAAATAAAATGGATGGCCCGGTCTTCTAGCAACAGCCGCCTTCTGTTACATCTAGTTGAGTTTTTTCTTGAGTTCCTGTACTTCTCTTTTTTTTCTCATCGTTACTTGTTCATCTTAATTGGAAACTTCTATATTCTTTTATATTTCTGTAACCTTCTACTAAACCTCAGGCTTCTCAATAATATCTTCTGATGCTTGTCATGTTGGGAAAAATTACCACATTTTGATTCTAGCAACAGCCTTCTGTTACAACTAGTTGAGGTTTTTCTCGAGTTCCTATACTTCTCTTTGGGCTTTGCCATCATTACTTGTTCATCTTCTATTGGAAACTTCTCTGTTCGTGTAACCTTCTACTAAACCTTGGGCTTCTTAATAATATCTTCTGATGCGTGTCATGTTGTGAAAAGAAATTATTACATTTTGATTATGGCATAGTCTCTTCCTTTTGGTCAATTAATCAATTATTTGAAGAGTCAATCATATTTATTTTCCCTCTTTTTGATGGTGTCTCTTCAAAAAAAAAAGTGATGAAAGCATATTAAAAAAAATGGTTTTGCTTATTGCTTTGGCATGATAATGCAGAGCTGTTGATCAAGCCAGTTCTCTGGATAAGATGCTTTGATTTCGTTGCTACTTGGAAATTGCACTCTCAATTGACTGGAGTTATGGGGAAAATGCTGTTTCTGCAAGTGATGACAAATTGACAACAAGCTAACAAAATTGGCTATATATTGTTATTATTAAGTCCGTATAAATTGACAACAAGCTAACAAAATTGGCTATATGTTGTTTATTAGTACATAAACTTCTTTATTTTGTAAATCGATCTATTTGGAAACCTTTTTTCTTCTAGGTTGGTGCAAAAAAGACAGAAATGCTCCGGTCTCCAAAATTTCATGTATCAAGAACCAGACTAATGATTTATAATCTGCCAAAGTCAATGTCGGAAGAGGAAGTGAAGAAGCTATGCATAGATGCAGTTCTTTTTCGGGCTTCGAAGTAGAAACCTGTTATTCAAATGGTTTGCTTCCATTGGATAGTTAAAGAACTACTTTCATTTTCAGTTTATTAGATGTTGCTGGTTTCACTGATAATTATTATTCTACATCCAGGTAAAACTCTTGAAAGATATTAAGAAAGGACAGGTTGTAGTCAAGAAACATCCACGCGCTGTTGCTTTTGTTGAATTTAAAGATCACGAGCATGCACTTGTGGCCCTAAGAGTTCTTAATAACAATCCAGGTATGATGCTATAAGCAAAAGTAATTTTGATTCGTCTGTTGTGTTTCTCTATAAATTTGTTCTTTTAGTGTTTCATTGCTCATTATGCCTTGGTCCTTTTTCTTCGTTGCATTGTTCCTTGATCTTATATGTATTTATGGTTCTGTAATGGCTAATATGTGAGTTTACTTTATTTGACCTTTGAGGTTTTGCTTACGTGTTTTAATTGATTAGATGGCCACGTCTGTCTTGCATTCTGTTTTTTGTCAGAATTTGCTAATATATCAGTTTACTTTTCATTCATTTTTTATATTCATTCACCTTATATACTCTATCTACACTATCATCTCGCATTCTTATGATGAAGGCTTTTAGAAAGCCTATTTCCAATATTATTACTCTACCTGTTCAATCTCCTACAGTTCTATTATGTTATATTCTTCCTGTTCCCTTCTCTTATTATATAGTCCCCTTTTCATTATTTTCTTTCTATCATAGAGATCTCTGTCATGACCATATTTCTCTATCGTTTATTTTCTTATTCCCATTATACCCTTCGCCTTTCCCAAAATTCTATGGCTAACAGTCTAGCATTTGATTTTGGAACTAAGATTCATTGTGACAATGCAAGTCAGATCTAACAGTTCTTGTATCTGTTATACATATAATCTAGGGTCAGTTTTATAAAATTACAAAAATACCTTGAGTTGAAGAAAGGGCTCTAAACAGCCGAAAAAATCACAGAAAAATCCTAAAAGTTCAAATAAAAGACTTTAACTAACAATTGACTCATAACTCACAATATAAACACAAAATCCTATCTAAAAAACTTTCTCGTGGCTTCCATTGGCTCTTTGCTCCCGATTTTAATAGGCTATAGCTGAGATCTTCTACTTCCTATTAAATTTTAGTTTCTAAAGATTATTTCTCAATGTACAATATAATTTTTCAGAATATATAATCTTAATCTCAAGAAAAGAATTTATAAACTTGTGTTGATTGTGGAGTGTTGCACTTTTAAATTCTTTCAAAATAATATTTTCAGGGTTTGGACTTGCACAAGAGTAAGGGGTATCTAGGAAATGCGCTGATCAATTATATGCATATGATAAAGAACTTGAAGAAGGTGGAAATTCAATTCATTTGTGTAAATGACTTATAAGACATGGATATACAGTATGGTTATTTTATAAAGTTAAACATGATTTAATTTTAACTAAGTTTTGCTTTATCTTGCAAGCACTCTTTTGTTTGGATTTGTTCCGCATAAGTAGTTTCTTTGGTCCTGTGTTCTGAGTAATGTGCTCTCTCTCTCTCTCTCTCTCTCTCTCTCTCTCTCCCCCTCTCTCCATGCATCCATGTACCTTTTTACTCCGTTTATTAACTGATGGTGCTTAATTAATCTCTTTATCCTTATCTCTATTCTTTCCTCTATTCTGAGGTCTAATCCCTATCAGTATTATAACTTGGATGAGATAGCTCTGTATGAGATACATAAGTGAAGTTTTTGCAATTAAAAATTTAGAACAGAAGGAATACCAGATGGACATTCTTGGAATTGTCTAAAACTTTATTCAAAAAGTTATGCCTCCTCAGAAGTTCTATGAAAAATTTCTTAGTTTGTCGAATTCCTTTACCCGTGCAGTGTGTTTCTCAAATATGTTCTTAACTTGAAATCATAATCCAACACTAATATTTATAATTTGCTTAATTCTAATCACTCACTCTCTGTACTTGATTTCTGGGTCTTTTGGAACACAAAGTCCAAAACTAAAGTGGATATAAAACTATCAGAGCAGGAGGGACAACAAAGATGTAGTAGACAAAACCCTTAGGTGCGGAGAGGATAGCTTACATGAAGGGTAAGGTAATTGCCTTGAAGGAGAAGGTTCATTCTGAATAATTTCTTGAAACAATTTTAATGAGACTGCATATCTGACATACCTTATTGCATTCTGAAAAAAACATTTAATCTCCAGTATTTCATACTAAAATTGTTATTATTTTTTTTTAAAACATAGACTGCAGCCAGATCTTGAACTTGGGAGCTTCATAACCTAACCCCACTCATTTCACCTCTAAACCTTATGGCTTTCTTTATATAATGTTATTATATTGACGTGCATGGCACATGCCTTACATTTGGGCGATCTTATCATTCAGTACCATGATATGAACCGTAATTATATGTGCAAAATTAGCGAATCTGAAGTTAAAGAGGCCTTGAAGAGGATGAATTCAAGGAAAACTTTTGGCTTGGATGGAATTCCTATTGAGGTATGAAGATGCTTAGGAGAGATGAGCGTTAGATAGCTGACAAATCTCTTTAACAAGATCTGGCTAATTAAAAAGATGCCAAATGAGTGGAGGAAGAGTACCCTAGTACCCGTCTATAAGAATACGGGTGATATCCAGATTTGTTCAAATTACCGTGAAATAAAACTTATGAGTCACACCATGAAGCTTTAAGAAAGGGTAATTGAACATAGGTTAAGCCAGAATATTAAAATATTATAGAATCAGGTTGGTTCATGCCGGGGCGATTGACGACAGACGCTATTCATTTGTTTCGTCAACTTATAGAGCGATTTCGAGAGAGGAGGAGAAATTTACATCTGGTCTTTATTGATTTAGAAATAACTTATGATAAGGTGCCAAGAGAGATATTATGGTGGACATTGATGAAAAAGGGAGTACTCATCAAATATATTGACATAATCAAGAGCATGTACGATGGAGTAGTGGCAAATGTCAGAATTTGTGGAGGTATAACAAGTAATTTTTTTTATCACAATTGGATTCCATTAAAGATCTGCATTGAGTTCATTTTTATTTGTTATAGTGATGGATGAGCTTAATAAAGCAATTCAGGATGAGATACCGTAATGTATGCTATTTGCTGATGATATTGTCCTAATCGATGAGACGAGAGCTGAGGTAAATGCTAAATTGGAGTTATAGAGGTAAACATAAGAATCTCGATGTTTTAGATTAAGTAGGGCCAAAACAGAGTATATGGAGTGTAAATTCAGTAAATAGGGAATCCGAGATTATAGTATTGTGACACTAAACGGATAAAGAATGCCGATGAGCAGTCATTTTAAGTATTTGAGTTCTATTATTCAAAAGGATGAGGAGAACAATAGTGATGCCAACCATAGGATCCAAGCCGGCTGGTTGAAATAAAAGAGCGTAACAAGAGTTTTATGCGAATGTAATATTCCGTTATGGCTGAAGGGTAAGTTTTATCGGACTACTATTAGGCCAGCTTTGTTATATGACACAGAATGTTAGGGTATAAAGAGATATCATGCTCAGAAGATGAGTGTAGCAGAGATGCACATGCTTCGTTGGATGTGTGGTAATACGAGGAGAGATATGGTGAGAAATAAGGATATTTGTACAAAGATAGGAGTAACTCCGATAGAAGAGAAGATGAGAGAAAATCGCTTACGATAATTTGTTTATGTGCGATGTAAACCTACAGATGCGCCAGTCCGAGCAAGTTAAAAGAGCGCAGTGGTGACCGAAAAAACATGGATGGAGGTGATATGACGAGGTTTAGAGGCTAAAGATCTTAATGAAGGCATATTGCTCGATAGGAATGAGTGGAGAAAGCTGATCCATGTGCCCTATCCGGCGTAATTCTCTTTTGGTTCATGTAGCCTACCCCAAATACTTGGGACAAATGGCTTAGTTGTTGTTGTTGTTGTTGGCAGATGCCTTACATGCTAGTATAGTATATGTTGTATGATTTTAAATTCTACAAGGCATAGTTGTGAGAGTTGGAAGCTCCTTTTAATCAGCAGGATTTGAATACTTTAGACTTGTCAAGGCTAGAGAAAACAAATAGCGGGAAATGTTTCCTATTTAGAGAACAGGCATTTTATGGAGATGCTTTGAAGGAACAGATGTTCTCTTAGAATTATGATACATACTGCTGCAGTTATCGGGAAATAAACAAAGCTTTATTTCCGTGAAATGCTACTAACAAAATTATTATAATTGATTAAATTCCATGTAATTTCTCCCTGCTTATTCATCGTAATTGTTTTCCATTAACTTCCGATTCCTTTCATGATGTAATTGGATTTATGTTCTTAGTTAGGTTTGCCCCTCTGTGCTGCCCCTAAATTGCATCTTCTTTCCTGCAGAAACTTTTGGGCCAGAGAATCGCCCGATTGTGGAGTTTGCTGTTGAGAACATCCACAAAATAAAGCATAGGAAAGCTAAATTGGAGTCTTCAAATGAGAATCATGGCAATGTAGAAGGTATCATAGGCCAGCTAAAAAGTTCTTCACCTCGAACAGCAGGTACTGTCTCAAGCCAAAACCATAAGAAAAAGATGAGAAGCACGAAACATAAGAAAGGCCATAATAAATCTTCTAAAGAATCCAAACCTACTGAAGGAACAGTCAAGAGTATTGGGGAGATCAAAGAGGGCAGCATAGTAGTAAGTAGTAGCAAAGCCAGCAAACAGGAGAGATCTGTTGCAAGAAAAATGAGTGATTTTCCTGCCAAAATGAAGCATGGGAAATCAATTAACCGAGACTCCCATCAAGAAGGCACAGGGACTGGAAAGCAACAAGAAACAGCTGAAAAAGTAAGCATCAGTCATTGACTCGTTATACTCTGGTTACTATTGCACTTCAGCTTATCCAATACATTCTCTTTTCCTGTGCAGTTGGTGCAGAAAGGTGCGTCAAGCCAGCCTGGAGAACTCAAGCCTAAGAAAGGACCAAGATCCACTTCCTGCAAAAGAAAGCTGCAAGCTGATGGCGAAGAACATCAGAAGGCAAGAAAAAATCCGAAGAGGAGAAAGAAGGCAGCTGCAGGTCTGGAAGAGGAGGACAAACTGGACATGCTAATAGAGAAGTACCGTTCCAAATTTTCACAGCGCAGTTTGGATAAATCTAAAGATGCCACAAGTTCTGGCCATAAAGAAGTTAGAAGATGGTTTGAGTCATAGTCAATTCATCCGGGATCAAAGTTCTACATGTGTACGGTATACTTTACGTGCTGTTATATTTACAAGGAACCACCCCGTTCCCTTGTATAATTCATTATCTTGATTGGTTTTGGGATGTAGAACAATCGAGGTATAAGCAGGTTATGTTTTTTGGCGGCGAGATCTTACTAGTGAGGAATATTGTTGCCAACACATTTGAGTTGAGATCTTATTAGTAGAGAAAATTTGCTTGATTTGCACTGAAAAATCTGGATCATGATTGTATGTCCGAATCATATATTATTATGATATCAACAGAGAAATCGAAACACATTGATGATTCGGATTTCACAGTCCAAATCACACAATGCTCTCTTCTAATAAGATAACATGCCTCTGATAATTGCGAACATTTGGTGGTCATTCATTACTTTCAAGGTTGTCGCTGATGCCTTCAAGAGATTTATGACAAGATGCTGATTCTGATTACACTGTGTTGTCTATGAAAACGAAGATCTACATACATATCTCGTCTCAATCCCTTCACTACTCGAGGCAGGGTTCGTGGGCAATATGTGAAAGGAATAGATTATACGCGGTTAATATATTGGTTTGAAGGGGGATATGATTCTATTGAAATTTTCTTTTCTTTAGAAATAAACAGACAAAAGGGATTCTCGGATCAGATCATTTGTTTATCTCTGTGCTTTCTATGTATTATGTGAACCTAGCATAAACTTTATTCTTGAAGCTTGACAAGGGAAACCCATCATGAGCCAAATTAACAAAGCCTTGGCAAAAGAATAAAGTGGCAAGAGTTGGAAAGATAATAGAAGGTAGTTTGGCACAACAAACCTCTTTCTTTTCAAGCTCAAGCTTGTGGAAGCATCAGTGGGTGCTCTGCCTGGGCTTTTTCCACTAGCACATTGTTAGTCATGAATTGAATTATGATGTGATAGTGTTGGATGAGAAAGGCAAAGCCATCATCATTGTTAGATGAAAAGTTGAAGAAAAAGTTGAAGCTACATTCATCCCCTCAGTCTCTCCCCACATTATTTAGATTAAAGGATGGAGGGTGGCAGCTACAAGGCCATGGCAGCTTCTGACTATTTTCTTTTTCCTATTAAAATTGAGTTGAGCCTTGTTTGTATATTCAAAAAAAAAAATTGATCATATAATTAGTGTATTACAAACACAATTTTAGATTGTAAACAAGTTTCTAGACCTTACTATGCATCAAGAGGTTCATGCATTGCATTTTATGAAAATATCTTTTATTTCTTTGCCACTGCACATCCCTTGATTCTACTTATAATGAAGAATTCAACAAAAAAAGTCTCTATATTGAAAAACTCAACAAAGCAGTGCAGAGAGATAATAATGTACACCAACTCTCTCCTGAAAACGCGAGAAAATTTTGTATGATATATTGGCTGCGTAGTTCAATGTGTGACCACCTCCATTGCAATTGGATTTACAATGAAATGTTGTTGATAGTGTTGATATTATTATTGTTGCTTTCCTTGAATTACTCATTTTTGAGATCCAAGCAAATTCTCCATTCTATCATATTCTGAAGTTTTGAGATTTCACTATCAAAATCATTCAAAATGATCGCCACAGCATACCAAGCCAGTTGCTAGATATAACACAAGGGACCATGTAATAATTCTGTCATGTCTCTTCTCGTATGGATCCATCTTCAGATGATAATCTCAGCAAAAAGATCTTCAGATGATCATGAAAAGGTTTTGGCTTCTGTCAAAGGGTGGCTATGTTTAACACACTAATTAGCTAACTAATATATGTGTTCATTTAATTGAGTAGAACTTGATAATCAAGCTATTAACAGGTTTCACACATCAAACAAGCTAGGATCATTCTAAAGATCAATATGCAACTTTTCATGTTCTACATACTGATTGAAAAAAACAATATGTTTCAGAACAACAGGTGGTTTGCAGGCGGGGCAATCAGTTACATGCAAGCGCGGCGTGATTAACTTTTCGTCATTTTAACTTACATTTCTTTCCATGGGTATTTTTTTTTTTTAAATTTTTTTTAACAAAATTTCATCACCTAGTAGTGATGTCTTAGGTGAGGGGAGCCTGACTACACTAGCACCAATAACTCATCCCAACATTCTTCATCGGCCATGATCACTTTCTTCACTTCAATGGGACCAAGTGATGCCTCAACCCACACATAATAGTTCACAAAACATTCATTTGCATCAAAAAAGAGAATAAATAAAAAAAAACATGGCACATCAAATCTAAAGGTTCTCTGGGGTTAGCTAAGGGAAGGTAGGGTCCATTTCAAAGGGATCTTAGCACAAAGTTTCCGGGTACCAATCGGGTCTGGCCCGAGAGGAGCACTGCCCGTTTGAGGAGGATTGAGAAAGCTCAATGGGCAGTGTTAGTGCAGGGGACATCCCATTGAAGAGGACAAAACAGAATCCATGATTCTTCTTATCCTGCTGGATGATGATGCTGGGATTTGAGGGGGTTACAATTTTAGAGCATACAATTATTAGAGAGAGATCCTCTTGAAGCATTCTCACTGTGATTGGTACAAACTGAACTCAAAACCATCAGGTTTGGATAGATGAGGATAAGTTTGAGATATGATTTTATTTATTTATTTACTTTTGTGCAATAGAGCACATATAATTTGAGAATTGATTTTCCTCTTTTTTTTTCCAAATTAACAAGGGTGGAAAGTCTCGCCGTCTTTTCTGATATTTTAACCATCCCTTTACTCCAGCGTCCCATTCCATTGTCATCATGGCAAGAAGAAAAACAAGTTTAAATTTGTTTGATTGCCTTTTTGGTTATTAGCGGATTTTTTTTGCAATATTTGCATAATCCGCGAGTTTTGTGATGTAAACTAAGAAATTTTCTATATGTCGTCACCCATCCTACAAGTTGAGAGCTACAAGATAAAATTTGAGTAAATCATTGGACCAAAGTCTGTTTGTTGTGTTTGTACCCTTGTTTTTAATTTTCTCTTTCTTGTTCTAAGAAATGATGTAAGTAAAGGAAAACGTTTGTGAAGGACATGGAAATGGTTTGCATGGAGAAAAGAACATAAGCATGCATGGTTGTTGCTTGCATCTGAACCTGGCAATGCACTGTCATCAGCATGTGACTGTGAGTGCTTCATCTGATGATTGGACTTGTTGGGGGCACTAATTCAACCAGATAAGATCAAATCACATCTTATGGCTTCTTATTTGGTAGTCTCTCATAATTTGAAAAACTTTTTAGAAACTTTTGAAATGAACTAATTAAAATATACCACATCACTAGTCTCAGCAGTATATTCTCTCTCTTGAGGTGGGTAAACCACGTGCAAGAGCTGTTAGACTTGGGTGGGCCGGCCGCCGGGGAGCCGGGCCCAAGCCCAAATCAATAATTAGGCTTAGTCCAAAAGGCTATCTTATTTCTACACTGGATTGGTTTAATGGAGCGTCCAATGTGAACCGCGGGATCGAGTCAAACGAGACTTGCTGAGGGATTAAAATACTTCTACTCGGGTTAGGACAAGGGTTGGCATCCTTTATATAAGAATGACAATCTCTTCCTCAATTAACACACAACTATATATAATTGTGTGCAACTACTTGTAACTCCTCATCTTCTTCAAGCCTCCAATAACGTTTGCCTATTCTGCTTGGATCATGAATCATGCCGAAAGATTCTCGCGTGGTTCGCTAATGTTTCTTTGTAACGTCGCAGTTACTAATATCCTCGAGCTATATAATATCTGATATTCTTCTAAATTTTAGCAGTATCTTTTCTGTAATTAATACAGCGTCTTGTATTACAATTATATAATTTCGGCCACGACGACCAACTTATCTCATCCTCAAGATCGCAGTTTTGCTATTAACAATCATACTATATATAAGCTCGAGAGTGCTCCTCTCGGCATTTTAGGTCCCAACTAATAACTATTTTCAACACCAAATTCATCAGAACACCGACAACCAACATATATCTACATACATATATAAAGATCGAACTATCAAACTTACAAGTCTAACACATATTACGTAGCATACATATCAAGTTTAGTGTTTATATATACAAGCATGAACTATTCAGAGGTGACAAAACATAAGTAATTTTCATACGATTGATTCTCCATATGGTTTCAAAAGAAATGCCCACTAAGATTTAATCCGACCCTTTACCCTTTTCATGACCGAAAAATGTTATTAATATAAAATGATGAGCTCGATATTTCAGTGAGTAAAATCATGTAAGGAATCGAAGGAGTGATATACAATTAATAATATGAAGCATAATTTGTGCATCAGATAATAACATGAACATGAATTGGACAAGATAAATAGGAGCTCGATGATTCAATAAAAACAAAGCAACCAGAATAGGTATTCCAGTATTTCTATTCATCAATCGAAAAAGTCTGACTCACTCAACTATTTATTTAATTAGTCTCTTATAATAATATCTCATATTTCACCTAATATATGTATTACCCAGATTCATCTCAATACGTTGCACATATAAGCTTAGACATATTAAATAGTCATTTTAGTACCTTTTATCTTAACGAACTCATGATAGAGTACTATTCGTATCAGTATATTTATATACATATATCACGCAAACACAACACATATAACATGCAATACATGTATGCACAATTCTTTCCCAACTCCTCCTCCACCACCTTCATATATATAGACTTGTGTCCTTCCAAAAGGATTTGAGCTCGGATCCTTCCCACTCAAATTCAACCCTCTGACATTCGAATACAAGATTCACTCCGTTGAAGTTGATCTATATTATTTCAAGTATCTATAAACTAAAAATCAAGTGTTTTGAAAACTTTTTGCCCATCCATCAGGTAGGAAAAAAACGGACGACCTAAATAGTGAGTTGGTTAGTTTAACGGTATAAAATATTTGAAACCTAACCAAAATTGGTTTGTAGGGGTTTTTAAATGTTTAGATCATAATGAAATGGCCGGATTGAGAATTTATATGTCTAAAGATATAGATCTAACCAACTCATTACTTTCGGCCGTCCATTTTGCGTCGCTTGATGGATGAGTAAAAAGTATTAAAAACACTTGATTTTTGGTTTATAGATACTTGAAATAATATAGATCAACTTCAACGGAGTGGATTCTTGTATTCGAATGTCAGAGGGTTGAATTTGAGTGGGAAGAATTTAGGCTCAAATCCTTTAGAAGGACACAAGTGTGTGTGTGTGTGAGGAATATGTATCTCAGCTGTCATCTAAGAAAACTCTCTTAGATGACAGCTTAAAACTCTAACTTTTCAAAAATAATTCATGATCTGACCGCACAATATGTTATTGACATCTTAAGATGTGTACTTATAAAAAATCACATGTTTTGAAGTTCGATTAATTATGTTTCAAATGGTTGCAAATTTAACGGGTTTTCAATAATACAACAAAATTAACCATTTGAAACATGATGAAACGAACTCCAAAACTCGTGATTTTTTTCATCTTAAGATGCGAATTTCATATTGTCCGGTTAGATCATGAACTTTTTTTTTTTTTTTTTTGAGAATTTAGAGTTTTAGGCCACCATCTAAGAGAGTTCTCTTAGATGAGAGTTGAGGTACATATTCCTCTACACACACATATAGACTTGTGCCATTTCGAAAGGATTCGAGGTCGAATTCTTCCTACTCAAATACAACCCTACGACATCTGAACGCAAGATCTATTCTATTAAAGTTGATCTACATTATTTTAAATAACTAAAAATCAAAAATCATATATTTTGAATACTTTTTGCCCATTCATCAAGTAGATGCAAAATGAACGGCCGAAAATAGTATATTGCTTAGATCTACTTCTTTAAACATACAAATTCTCTATCTGACCATTTGATCATAATCTAAATACTTAAAAAAAACTCACACACATCAATTTTTGTTAGATTTCAAATATTCTACACCGTTAAACTAACTCACTATTTTCACCATCCATTTTGCCCCTACTTGATAGATGGAAAAAAAAGTATTCAAAATACACAATTTTTTATTTTTAGTTACTTGAAATAATATTGGTCAACTTCAACGTCGGATGTTGTAGGGTTGTATTTGAATGAGAAGGATTCAGCCTTGAATCCTTCCGGAATGACACAAGTCTATATATATATGTGTGTGTGTGTGTGTGTGTATGTATGTATGTACAGACTTAGGTTTCCGCGTGGGTAGGCCGACTGGTTAGATCACTTGGTTTGCTCCTAAGTGATCGCTGGTTCGAAATTACCCGTAGGTGAAATATTGAGCAGTAAGATACTGGGTTTTCTCCCTAGCAACCACTGGCTCAATTCGCCCCATGGACACCCAAGGGTGTAACACCCTGATTCCAGTATACGTATCCTTTTACGGTTTTTGACGTTTTGATCGTACAAGTGTCATTTCATGTACGTATTTTCTTCAGTTTGACCTGAAATTTTTACACGAGACTCTGCACTGGCACTAAATTCTACCCTAAAAATTTCTCAATTTTTTAAAATAAATATTTAATTAAATATTTTCTCTCTCTCCTTCTATTTTCCCTATTCTTTCTTCTTTAAATTCATTTCTTTTCCAATTTTCTTTATTTTTATATTATTTTCTTATGGGACATTTGCATATAACCCCCAAACAATTACATATTTACATTTTCATTTTTTTCCTTTTCCTTTTCTTTCTTTTTCTCCATTTTTCTAAATTGTTCCTTGGCTTCAGAAGCCAAGGAATTGGCTTCCTCCTCAAGCCACTCACCTCATTTTAATCTCTTCCCTCACCTTCTCTAAACATGGTCGGTCACCTTCCACCTCCCTCCACCCTTTTCTCTAGAAAAAACCCTAAAACACCTATAAATAAATCTCTAAAAATCCTATAAAATTTTCTAACACCATGGCCATTTTCCAACCATTCTAAACTCCTCAATAGGCCTTTATAAACCTCTCACAGTTTTTTTTAATTTTTCCTCTCTCATAATCACCTAAAAACAACCCTTCCTCTCTCCTCTCTCTAACCTCTCTCTATATTTTCTCACTCCTCTCTCATACCCACCATGGTTGGCTATTGTAGAGGGCTTCCTCTCCCTCTTCCCTACCTCCCATAATTTTTTCCTATTTTCCCACTATTTAATAACCCCAAATATACTATTTTCTCTCTCCTCCTTTACTTTCTCTCTCTAGCTTTCTTTCACCTCACCCACTTTCCTCCTGGCCAGATGCTATAAGGAGGACCCTCTCCCTCTCCTCCACCTTACCACACTACCAAATCTCTAAAATCTTACCTTTCTCTCTTTACACCATTTTCTCTCTCTAAATTACATCTTCCTTCATTTTCTCTCTTTAAAACCACTTCCCACATCACTCTTTTCTTTTCGACAGTCCACGGCTAGGCCAGGCCAAGGCCTCCACACACACCCACATACACACACTTCTCCGTGCACGTGCACATGGTATCGGGTATTTCTCGATATAGGCGAGTACTCTTCCCTTTTTGCATATGCGCACATAAACACTTGTACACGTATATTTGTACACGTGCATGCATATTGCATGTTCTGAGCATTTGTAGAATTTTATTGTAATTTTTAGAATTTATCTGTGTATTTTTAGGATTTTCGTGTGTTTTAGAATTATCTTGTATATTTTTAGAACTTTCTTGTATTTATATAATTTATCAGTGTATATCTAGAAATTTTTTGGGTATTTAGGAATTTTTTGTGTATTTTTATGAAATTCCTATAATTTTTGGAATTTAAATGTATTTTCTGAATTATTGTATTTTGGGACTAACAGGAGTGCAAGTTGCAAGAGAACACCCTCAGGTGCATGGTCCTTCAGGATTATCATCTGGGAGACCACTCTGTAAGCTATCCAATGTTGTTAACGAAGCCTATACCCTTAAGGGTTTAGTGGTAGCCTAGCAGACTGGACCAGCTACACAACATTAGAGATGTTTATTATGGACTGTTAATATATGTGATTGTGTGTGGTACTAATATTATTTTCTATAGGTACCAACTAGGTCTTCTGGCCATATTAGACCTTATGGTCTCTTATTACAGCCCTCAGGGCGCGTTAGATTGTCAGATCTGCTAGCTTCGCCTGGTTGGCGTATTTAGCGCTCAGCGTTTTATTCACTAGATTCATTAAGGTGGAACTCTGTCAGATTTCAGACTCGCAGTCTAACCCGAGTCCTTACTGTAGCTCCGTCTAGCGTTTTAGTAATTAAACACTGTTCGCTGATTGTGCCCCCAACACTGCTTTGCTCTACTTGTATTTGCATAGCTGTAGTGCTGTTTTTATACTATTTACTAGATATTGATACTGATATTTGATATGGATTACCTGACTTAACATCTGTTACTAATACCTAATATTGAAATTATACTTGACATGATAGTGACACCTGGTATTGACATGACTTTGACATATCACATACTGACTGCATGACATATGCTGAATATTGGACGGTACCATAACTCCTGATATATTACATACATTGATTCCAGACTTGGTACCATAATTTCTGACTGGATATATCACGATACTGATTTATGGGGACTTACTACTGAATCTTGAAACTACTGTTACTCATATGATGTGTGGAACTAAGTACCACGCGAAACAAAGTGCCACATCACACGTCTCTGTGGTTGGGGCCACCTCTTGAATCTACGGAGGCCATCTCTAGAATCCCACATCTCCCTAATATTGTACTCCTGTTGATCCCCGTAAACGGTATATCATGAATATACACTGATAATTGTACAATGAGTTGATTATAATAACTGACTCCACATACACTTGGGATGGGAGAAATTGATGACTTCAATATGTACGACTTCATAGTGGTTTGATGTTGCAACTATTGTTTCGGATCCACCTGAGCCCACAGGGGACCGGTTGGGGTGAATTAGCACCCCTGACTTGATCCATTCCTGTTATTGTTAAGGCTTAGCGGGCGGTTCTGGGAGCCAAACCCAGATGTCCTGAGGCCGTTGTCCTGGGTATGGATGGGGCCCATTTGAACTTGATATAGTTGATCTCCATCAGTTTCCATTAATCTTATCTCGTCTTATTCATATGTGAATGTATGTGTACCAGAAACACATGTCTAGACATATGGATCGGATGAATAATAAGAATGTAATAACTCAACAATAATGATATTAGGAACGTGTGATATTTGGTCACTCATTTATTCGGATTTAATTACACCCATAGCAAATTCGAGTAAGTTCTATCAGGGTTTGTACACTGGTATTACTCTTGTACGGACTGCCAGTGATGGGTAACACTGGTAGGGAGATGATTAAAATGCCACGTGGTACTGATAATCATTATTGCATAACATAATATGCTACACATTACACATTACCATGTACCTGACATAACTTAATTATCTGATAATAATAATGTCAGAAGCGGATATTATTAGATCACTCCCTTGTCCGGACAATGGTATTCGCGTATCAGAATTCAAATGTGTTCTGCCGGAAGTGCAGACTCCAGTATGAAGTGCCAGTTATATGGGACACTGGAGGGGAATGGTTATACTAATAATTGATATTGATTATTATTATTGTTATATAACAAAGTTATTCCAACTACCGACTGTATAAGAATTCCCAAACGTAACTAATACTCCTTATACTGAAATACTACAGATAGACTACTGGAATCATTGATCACAGGACTACTGACATACTTACTGATCAACAAGTTTGGTTGTATATTCTTAATTAATGGTGAAGTGAGGTATATAGTATATAGATGACGGTTTTCTTGTTTGGATTATCCCCTCGACGTACTAATCTCATAGATTCAGAGATTGAGTTTATACAATTGGTTTTGCCTACATTTACATTATACATATACAGTTAATGAATTACATATGCTTCCATTGATATAATTTAAACATGATTTCATGTATACATAAACATGTTTTCACGTACATACATGTGTATTTGCTTTTGCGCACGCCACTTGGCATTCTTATGTATTTGTTGGGTTGCATTCTGACAATCCTGCACCTGCATGTCCAGATTCTGGAGCTTGGACATTGACGGAGTTCCTGTTGCTGATCAGAGTGGCACAGCTGAAGCGTGGTGGGCCCATAACCCACATGTCCCAGGATCAGAACGTGGCAGAAATTTGGGAAGTATCCGATGGTCCTTTAGACCTATCTCCTATATCTGACTCTCGAGATTCCTTTCTAGCTCGGGAGCCTCTTTAGTATTATATCTAATAAATCTCTTGTAATTCATATTTTGGTATATTTCAGTGATGTAATATTCATGTAATTTTGATTACATACTGTGATAACGATATACTTGGACTGTAATGTTGGAATGTATATTACCACTGTGCTTTCGTACTCTGATTCCTATCTGTACTGATATGCTTAGTGTACGTATGTGAGAGTATTTTCGCCCTGCGTATGTACGTTGTAATAGCGTCTCCGTAACTGGTGGGGCAGGGCGTTACAAAGGGATTAGTAAGCTTGCCATATAGATCCTTTCAAATATATATATACACACACACACACACACACACACACACACACACACATATATATATATATATATATATATATATATATATGTATATATGTGTATATATATATATATGTATATATGTGTGTGTGTGTATATATATATATATATATATATATATATATATATATATATATATATATATATATATATATATATATATATATGTATACCTATATACATAGTATATATGTATATATGTATACATATATACATAGTATATATGTATACATATATACATATATATATATATATATATATATATATACATATATATATATATATATATATACATATATATATATATATATATATACATATATATATATATATATATATATATATATATACATATATACATAGTATATATGTATACATATATACATATATACACATATATGTATACATATATACTATGTATATATGTATGTATATATATGTATATATGTATATATGTATACATACATATATACATATATACATATATACATATATACATATATACATATATATATATATATATATATATATATATATATATATATATATATATATATATATATATATACATATATACATATACATATACATATATACATATATATATATACATATATATATACATATACATATACATATACATATATACATATATATATACATATATACATATATATATATATATATATATATATATATATATATATATATATATATATATATATATATATATATATATATATATATATATTCTATATGCTTGCCATTACTAATATAAGAGCTTTTAGTTGTGGCAAGATAAACATGCAAATCTAGGGCTTTTAAATAAGCACTCATTTTAAACTTTCACATATCGATGTTAGAAACATCATACATGGGTGGAGCAAGAAAATTCATGAGTGTAAACTAATATGTGTGCAAAGCAATAGACTAGATTAGCAATTCAAGGATCACCCTCTTAGGTGGTTAAACCGAATATCAGGAGCGTAGGCTCTGATTCCAATTGAAAGTACACGTAAAGGGTCTGAATAGGTGTAGTGTTAATCTAATGACAAATGATGCAGAATTTAAACCTAAATTGCAAACGCACAAAGTGTATAACCAAGAGTGAGTCCGAATTTTCTGTGAATGGCTCTGGAACTACTCCTCATGATTCCTCTGAATTATGAGTTGAGGTGCTTTAATAGCTCTCTTGATTCAATACAAGTGTGGGCATACAAACTATATCAAGCATGTATATGAATGTGAACAATGTATAAAGAGAAAGAGTTGAGAGATAGAAGATCAAACACAAACACGAGGATATGTTTCGAGATTCGAGCCACTGCTCTACGTCCCTGCCTTCACATAGAAGGATTTCAACTATCCACTATTGGATCTTCCACAAAGGGACCTCCACTGAGGAATTACAACTTACAACTTTGGAATACACAACTCTAACTCTCACCCTTTACACAAGAGGAAGCACAAAGCAAAGAAGAAAAAGTTACAATCTTGGTGATCTAATGATCACAAACAACACTTAGTAATCTCAAAGGATCACAAATAATTTTTCTCACAAAATAAGATCTTAAAGATAGATTTTGAATTGAATAGCTTAAGTGTGAGAAATTAAAGTATTTGGAAAATAAACCACAAAGAAAACTTTTAGGAAAAATTCAAGATAAATAAAAAAAAATGAAGAACAAACTAGATTCCCAAAAACTTATTTTCTTTTGATTTTTTTCAAAACTTTGAAAACAAATAAAGATTAGGAATTTTGGCACTAAAACTCTTGTGAAAAACTAGCTGAAAACACTTGAGAGATAGAGAAATTTTGCTCTTGAAATTCTTAATGAAAACAGGCCTCAAAACCCTATTTATAGGGTTTGGAAAAAACTAGCCGTTGGGGTCAAAGTCTACCCAGAATGGACTAT
The DNA here is from genome assembly GCA_038442645.1 of Agave tequilana. NCBI lineage: Eukaryota > Viridiplantae > Streptophyta > Magnoliopsida > Asparagales > Asparagaceae > Agave > Agave tequilana. The sequence continues at coordinate 148,703 of JAVJIF010004070.1, forward strand.
CGGTCGACCGCCCAGTCAACCGGCTAACTGTCAGATTTTTGACCGTTTGAGCAGTCGATCGACCGCCCGGTCGACCGGCCCCAAGGCAAAACTGCCTGTCGGTCGACCGCCCAGTTAACCGGCCTGCCCGAGAGATGGGTAGTGCCAGTCGGTCGACCGCACAGTTGACCGGCTCATAGGCCAGGTCCTTATGCACGTATTTGTGCACGTCGATCGACCGAGCCCTAGTTCGGTCGACCGCGCTCCGTCGACCTGTCGATCGACCGCCAGTTGCCCAGAACAGGAATTTTAGGGTTTTAAAATCTAACTTTGTAATACCCTAAAAATTCAAATAAATTTTCACAAAATCCACAAAGATAAGTTCATATAAATATTTGAAAAACAAATATGTGTGATAAAAAATCAACACATATTACAAATTATGTAAACTATTTTTGTGGTATAGAAAGTTAGTTTTAAACCGAAAACCGTATTTTTCAAAAATTAGACTTTGAAATGAAAATTGTTTTCTCCAAAATTTGTATAAATATAAAAACATGATATTGAAACACTTTTAAGTATAGTGTGTATGGATAGAATCCAATACACATGAAAATGATATATCTATGTTTTTGACATTAAATCTGAAAATAAGCTTTGATAAAAACAAAAATTAAAACACATTATCTAGAATTATCAAAATAAGTTTTTCTACAATATGAAACAATAATGTATATGGATGAAATTCAACATACATATAAACCATGTAAACTTGTTTTGATTCTATCTATTCATGAAATAATATAACAGTTAAAGTGAAACCAAAACTATTGAACATGTGTGTGTGTGTATACTTGAGCATATCAAGACTAATCTATTCTTACACAAGATCTAAATTAAAACAAAACAAACTTAGATAAAAGTCTTCTCTTCGATCTTCATCTCCAAGACGACTCGATCCAAACACATCCATAGAGCTTGACTCCTCGAGTACTAGATGCGCTCTTGACGCGCGAGCTCTTGAATCAACACTGTGTTAGCTCCAAAACTTGACTTTGAATCTTTTGTTGAAGCTAAACACCTACTAAGATTTTGATCAATATCTGAGACTTATTAAACATAAGATCATTAGTAACTTCATAAGTTAGTCATCATCAAAACTAAGGTGAAGGGCCTTTGGGCTAACAATCTTTCCCTTTTTGATGATGATAAAACTTATGAGGTTATATATGCATTGATTAAGGATAGGCTTCATAGAATCTCTCCTTAACTCATACATATCAATAAAACAAATAGATATTTAATGTAACTCAAAGTACCAATAAACAATAATAAAAATATGCAATAAGAATCATAAAAACACATGTATATATGCATAAACAATTAATCAAATATGCATATATAAACACTACATTTCTCTCCCCCTTTTTGTCACTCATCAACAAAAGGGTAAAGAAAAACAAACAGTACCAATAAAAACATATTTTGAAAGAAACAAGGATTTGGGTTTGTATATGCGATATAAATTTATAAAGAGGAGAGACGTCAAGTTAACTCCCCCTACATACATGCATTACATGAAGAAGGGATGACTAAACCCTAACCCATATAAGTATAATATACAATCTATAGATGGAGATGTTAAGCTCCCCCTACACACGTACAGTATATAAGGAAAAGATGTCATGCTCTTTTTTATATACCACACTCATCATGAATCTATATGTAAGGAGATGTTAAGCTCTCCTTACATATAGACAATAAAAACCAAAAAATTTTTTTATACCAATAACAACATATTTTAATGTCAATTGAAAGAAAAAGAATCTTTTTACCAATTGAAAATGAAACAATATTTTTATCAATTTATACCAATAGAAAGGCATAATATCAATTGAAAGTAAAAATCAAATTTTTAGGTAAACACTAAAACCATTTTGTAATATAGATACCAAATTGAGAATAATATCAATTTAAGATTATTGATACCAATATTGACATATATGAAAACAAAATATTTTCCATCATAAAGAGTGAGAGTAAGATACCAATTGAAAATAAAACCAGTTGAAAGATAAAACAAGATTTTTTTTTCCCTTTATGAAATACCAATAAAAATAATGCAAAAGCTTACAAAGATACCAATTATCATTAAGAACTAAATCAAGTTTAGCATGAAATCAATTTGTGCTAAAAATGTATGGAGATTGTAAAATGAGCATAATCAAAATCATATATATGCATTTATGATCAGAGCAATATAATATCAATTTGAAATATGATGCATACATACATAGAAACATGTGTATACAAAAATCAATTCTCATTAAAATCATGTATATCTTATAACTACCTCCATTTCATGCATATGTTTAAAAAGATATTTTCAATAAGAGCTTACAAGTCATGGTCGCCCATCCAATCACCCTTTGAATGTAGGAGTTTTCAAAAATATGATTTGAAAATATTTTAACATATTTGAAAACTCTACCAATTGAAGAATATGAAACTAGTTTTATGACAATTTTGAAAAATAATACGAAATTCTTCAAGTAAGTAATAAAACAAATATATATTTCACAATATATGAAAATAACACAAGAATCGACACTCAAAAATCTATGAAGCACATATAGGCTCATGAATCAAAACCATAAGTAAACGAAAGATATAAAGAGTGTACAAAAATCATGTAATGAACATAATTATGGAGTTAAACAATGAGGCTCAATCAAAACAAACAAATTTTTTTTCATCAAAATCACATAAAGATTTTGAAAACTAAACTTCAAGATATATGTATGTTTTATCAAAACTAAAGCATACATATTTATTCTAAACATGAAAAGAGTTCATAATAGAATACATAACATGTATAGCAAGTGACTCTAGGATAGAACATGTATATCATATAGTTTTAAAAAAATTTACATATACATGAAGCTAAATAAAAACATGTACAAAATAGAGAATACAAGTGAAATGGAAGAATCATCAAAATTAGATTATACAAATAATAGTACACAAGAGCAATAAAGCACTCAAACACAATAATCAAGTGTAACTCACTACTTGTATAAGGATAAACACAAGTTTTAATGAAAACTACATTCAAACATGTAATCAAAACATGAAGTACAAAAATATCAAAACAAAAGTGATCATTAGAGCAAATACAAATGTCATTTTAACAAGGATATGCATAAATAACTAAATAATAGTGAGAACATATAAAAATGAATTCATATAAATATTAGTGTATCTCAAATACTATACATGTATATCACAAGTCCAATAGGCATTGCATTTAAATCTAATGAACATGAAAATCAAGACATGTTAAAAATCATCAATAAAAGCATGTAAACAAAAATAAGAAGTTAGAGATAGTTACCAAACCAAATGAACTAATCTCTAGGTCTCCAAACCATGGTGGCCCTCCCACCAAACATCCCTTGAAAGTGATGCATCCATAAATATGATCTTTTAACTCGAAACACATTCACCATCAAGGCACCGATACTCTCACGTCGTGTGAGAGCCCACACATACATCAAATACAATAGGAGTGGATTTTGGTACCTAAACTTTCTTGGGTCCATTGGGGTTAGCACCTTTCCTAACTCAAATATACTTACTTGCAAAATTTAAAGTATTTAAGCTACATAACAAAATTTTGTAAGGTGACCCGTCCGATCACAATGTATACAAGTGTACACACTAGCATACATTGAATCATGTGTGTGATCATGATGAGCATGTGTATGCCGTGATTGGTGTGCATGCATATGTGGAGCATGTTTCTTGCGAAACATGGATTCCAATCTCTTGTGATTCATGACACATTGGCTCAAAATGGAGCCCAAATAATCTACACTCTTTTCAAGATGCAAATATCATTATCAATACTTGAAGAAGATGTGGAGCATGCATTCTTATCACTAAGAGGTATAACAATAGAATCATGATAAGAATGAGAAGAAAAATTATTTTTCAAAGAAATATTTTCATTTGAAACAAAATCCATTTTTTTTGAAATCAAAACAATTTTATTTTTCAAAGAATCGTTTTCTTTTACAACAAAATCAAGTTTTGAAGACAAAACCTCATTTTTCTTCAAAACATCATCAAAATTATTTTTATTTTTCAACATCTCATTTTCTTTTAAAACAAGGTTGAGTTAGATTTTCAAGGAATCCCTTTCACTTGAAATCTCAACCTGTAAGTCATCTAGGGGGCGAATAGGTGACTTGCTAATCTAATACAAAACTAATACAGAATTAAAACCTAATTATTCAACTTAAAAACTATTAGGCAAACACACAACGTATATCAAAGAGTGTAGCCGAATTCTCAGTGAAGGGCTTTGAACTATCTCCTCAAGATTCCTCTAAATTAAGAGTTGAGGTGCCACTATGACTCTCTTGGTTGAATATAAGTGTGAACAAACAAACAACCCAAACATCTATATCAGTTGAAGCACAAGAGAATATCAAGCATATAAAAGATACAAACAATAATGGCATGCAAGATATAAATACAAGTGAGAGAGAGATAAGCAATCACAAACACGGGAGAATTGTTTTGAGGTTCGATCACACTTACTCTACGTCCCCGCCTTTAACACTACGAAGGATTTTCACTATAAACGATCTCACAAGATCACTCGGTACTGCAATACCTACAACGAGCTCCCTTGAGAACTCTTAGACCTGTAAGTTCCTCACTTGTTTCCGCAAGAGCAACACACGCAAGCACACTTACTTGCCGAGGTTGCACCTCTACAATGAGTGAAAGTACACCTAGAGGGGGTGAATAGGTGTACGGCTAATCTATGAACAATAATACGGAAATTAAAAACTTAATTGCAACACACTTAGTGTAACCAACGAGTGTAGCCGAATTCCCGGTGAAGGGCTCTGGACTAACTCCTCTTGATTCCTCTGAATAAGAGCTGAGGTGCTATATGAAACTCTCGTGGTTAAACACAAGTGAGGCACACAAACAAACACAACCAAACATATAAGAATGATATGACAATATGAATCAATGCAAGGCACAATATAAGAGAGAGAGTTAGAGAAAGTGGATCAAACGCAAACACCGAGATATGTTTCGAGGTTCGAGCACACAGCTCTACGTCCCCACCTTCACACAGAAGGATTTCCACTAACTTGTCCACACAGGACTCCGACACAGGGAACCTCCACTGAGGATTTGGGGCAATACAATAACCGGGAGTACACAACTCCTCTCTCAAATACAACACAACCTCTATACTTAGAGGCTAGGCACAAAGCCACCACAAAATCCGCCTCACACAAGAGGGGTAGGCACTTAGCCAAACAACCAATCAACCTCTCACTAGAGGGATAAGGCACAAAGCCACCACTCCAACAATCAACCTCTACCCAAGAGGGATAACACAAATTAGGAGGGTTTACAACTTGGTGGTTTCCACAACCACAAACTAATTTTTCTCACAAAAATAAAGATCCTAATAGATAGGATAGTAGATAAGCTTAAATGTGAGAAAACAAAGTATTTTTAATAAAGAAAATCACTTGGGAAAATATCCAAATAGATATAGAATTTTTTGAACAAAAACAATTCCCAAAAGACTATTTTCTTTGAATTAATAAAACACTTTAAAAACAAATAAAGATTGATCTTTTAAGCCCAAAAGCTCTTTTGAAAAACTTGCTCTTAAAACACTAGAGAAGATCAGAATTTTAGCTCTTAAAAAACTTGTTAAGAAACAACTCAAATGTGGGGTATTTATTACTCCCACAAAATTCTGTCCGTTGGCTGGCAGAAAGGTCAAAAATGACCTTCCGGTCGACCGGCCGGTTACCGGCCTACGGTAAAAAAAAACGACCGTTGAGCCTGCCGGTTGACCGCCCGGTCGACCGCGCCCAGAACCAGAGAGCAACGGCTCTCTGGCCGGTCGACCGCCCGGTCGACCGGGCCAACCCGAGAGTGGGTTGACTTCAGTCGGTCGACCGCTCGGTCGACCGGCCAAGCAAGCTGGCCTGCATGCACGTCGGTCGACCGGTCCGGTCAACCGACAGAGCCTGGCAGGCAATTTTCAGAACTTAAAACTTGGGTTTTTATTACCTAATTAAATCCCATAAAATCTCTAAATATCCACAAAAATAAGTTCTTGTTATATCTTTGAAATACAAACATGTTTGAGTAAAAATCAAACGATGTTACAAACATTTTGAACCATTTTTGTGACTTGGAAAATTTGTCGAAAACCAAAAAACGTATTTTCCAAAACTTGAATTTTTGAAATGGAAATCCGATTTTTCCAAAACACTTGCAAATACAAAAACATGATATTTAAATAACTTTGAAGCATATAGTATATGGATAATATCCAATATACATATAAAGATATATATCAATGTTTTTGACATTAAATCCGAAAATAAGTTTTGTTTAAATACAAAACCCAAACTCATGAAATAGACTATCAAACTAAGTTTGTTTAAATAGTTGAAGCATAGATGTATATAGAACAAATCTAATATACATTAAACCATGTAAACTTATTTTGATTCTATCTATTCATGAAAACCAAGATCGGTTAAACTAAAAACCGAAAACCAAAACATGAAACTTTAAACAAGTGTGTGTGTTGTGAACTTGAGCATATCACACTATCTAATCTTTAACAATGGATCTAAACTAATTATTCTAAAACAAACCGAGGTCTTCTTGTAGAGCGCCGTCTCCAAGTCGACTCGATCCAAACGTGATCCACAGAGCTTGACTCCATCCGAGTGTTAGATATGAACTTGACGCTCGAGCTCTTAAATCACCATGTGAAAGCTACAAAACACCTTTGTTGAAGCTAATCACCTACTAATATCTTGATTAAATATCTGAAATTAAATATCACAAGATTATTAGTAAACTATAACTACATGAGTTAATCATCATCAAAATTAGAGTGGAAGGCCTCTGGGCCAACAATCTCCCCTTTTTTGATGATGACAAAACTCATGGAGTTATATATGCATGGATTAAAGTTAAGCTTCAAAGAAGCTCCCCCTTAACTCATGCATAGCAATAAACAATAAGATATGCAATGAATATTAATCATGAATATGCATAAACATGCATAATGAAATAAACATGCTCTTGATACCAAAATTTTAAAATAAATTACTTTTCCTTTTTAAAATAAAATAAACATGTTCTTAAATACCAAATGAAAATATAAACTTAGAATAAACATGTTCTTTAAATAATTGCTTTTGATACCAATAAAAATTTCAATTGAAAGTTTTATTAAAAAAAATAAAAGCTCTTGATATCAATCAATAAAAATTCTCGATACCAACTGAAAGATAATCAATAAAAGCTTTTGATACCAACAATAAAAATTTTAACAAAAGTTCTTGATTCCAATAAACCAAAACAACAAAATATGTTCTCTTGATACCAATATCAACAAAACATCAAAACATCAAACAAACTCTCTTGATACCAATATGAAATAAACTTTGATATAAACTTACAAATAAACAATAAACATGCATATAAACTCAAATACTTCTCCCCCTTTTTGTCAATCATCAACAAAGGGGTTAGAGTAAACAATAAAACAATGTTCTCCCCCTTTTTGTCTGAAACAAAAAAAATCAACTATGGGTGAAATCAAATCAAAACATTATGATACCAATTGAAAAAAATATATCAATTTAGTGCATCATGATATCAATTAAAAATAAATAAAACATACCAATTGAAAGTACATAAAACAAATGTTTTTAATTTAAATAAACATGTCTATATTATATCAATTGAAAGTAAATAAAACATTTTGAAGAAACCAACCAAAATTTTGATATCAATTGAAAGATGTAAACATATAGGTAATCTTGATACCAATTGTAAAAATTAGTACCAATTGAAAATAATTTTTCATTAGGAGCATACGTTACCAAAAAAAAATCAATCTCATTTTTCAATCATTTTTCAACATAAAGTGGGAGAAAAATACCAAAGGTAAACAAAACCAATTAAAAGGTGAAATATGAATTTTCTCCCCCTTTATGAAATACCAAACAAAGTGATGCATAAGCTTGTATAAGATACCAATTGAAACATAATCAATTGAAATATAATAGTCATTTAAGAAATCAAGCTTAACATAACCAAAATTTGTGCTCAAAGATATAAAGATATAGTAAGCACAAACAAAGCATATTTATATGTATGAAAAATTGAATACCAATCGAAATTGATACTATTTGAAGTGTAAGCATACATATATAAAAACATATATGAGTATACAAAAATAATGTCAATAGTGATACCAATTGAAAAGATCTAATGATATCAAAATTGAAAGTATAATAAGAATCAAGTGTATAACTCATATTCCTACCACCCATTCATGCACATGTTTAAATAGATTTTCAATTAAGAGCATACAAGGCATGACCGCCCAACCAGCCGCCCTTGGAAGGGTAGGGGTTTTCAAAAATAAATTTGAAAATATAGTATGTTTGAAAAAACTCTACCATAATGAAGAATACGAACTATTTTTATATGATAAATTTGAAAACTAGTACGAAATCCTTCAAGTAAGGAATAAAACAAAAATATTTTCCATGAAAATATGAAAATCACATGATCATCAAACACTCAAGGGTCTATAAAGCATATATAGTCTCATAAAAATAAATCATGAGAAAACATTAAGTAAAGTGAGTGTATAAGAGTTATGTGAAGAACATAATCATGAAAATAAGCAATTAAGCTTAATTATGAAATTCCTTAAAAACATGAAAATCATCAAAACTAGAATTCTTCAAGGTATATGTATGTTTTGTACAAACTATAGTATATATACATATCCAAATATAATCGAGTCCACAAAAGTATATGCATGAGGGTAAGTGGCTCAAGAATGTATATGTATAACTATTAGTTTGGACAAAATAGACATATACATGAAGTTAAATATGAACATGAAAAACATGTCAAAAAATGAGAATACAAGTTAAAATGTATGAATCATCAAAACTAGGCTATACTAGTACATCTAATGGGTACAAATGAGCATTCAAGCATAAACATATAATAATCTATTTGTAACTCACTAGTTGTACAAGTATATACTCAAGTCTTAATGAAAACTAACATTTAGACATGTAATCAAAACTTGAAGCATCAAAACAAAAAAAACTCATAGGATCATTATGTAAATGAACATGCATTAGAGTTAGGACATACACATTAGTTAAACTAAAGTGAGAACACTAAATATAAATCCATATAAGCATGGGTGTCTCAAATACTAATCATGTATATCGCTAATCTAAATATCATGATATTTAACATCCTAATCATGAAACATCAAAACATGCTAAAAATGAATAATATGAAAAGCATGTAAATATAAATGAGGAGTAAGAGATCGTTACCAAAACCGATGAAGGTACATCTCTATGTCTCCAAACCATGGTGGTCTTTCCACCAAACTCCCCTTGAAAGTGATGCATCCAAATAGTCCTCTTTAAGTTCAGAACGCATCCACCTCAAGGCACCATTGCTCTCACGTCATGCGAGAGCCCACACCTACATCAAATAGCATAGGGGTGGATTTTGGTACCCAAACTCTTTTGGGTCCATGGGGGTTAGCTCCTTTCCTAACCCAAACAAATTTAGTTACTAAATTTGAATCATGTATACGATCATAACAAAACTTAGCGAGGTGGCCCTTACATCCACAATGTGTACATGTGTACACATGAGCATACAAAGTGTTATAGGTGTGAACGTGGGAAGCATGTGTATGCCGTGGTTTGTGTGCATGCATAGATGGAACTTGTTTCTTGTGAAACATGGATTCCAACCGTGTATGGTTCATAGCACAATGGCTCAAAGTGGAGCCCAAACAATCAACACTCTTCTTCAAAACATTTATATCATTTTTAATATTTAAAGATAAAGTGGAGCATGCAATAGGTGGGCTAGGTGAAGCTACATTAGCATGACAAACATGTGAATCTATATTATTTTTCAAGACAATATTCTTCTTAGAAACCAAATCCAAATCCTTTGAAATAGAAGCAATTTTGTTTTTCAAGGATTCATTCTCTTTCAAAACAAAATCAAGTTTTGAAGTCAAGATCTCATTTTTCTTCAAAACCTCATTGCAATCATTTTTATTTTTCAAAATCTCATTTTCCTTTAGGGCAAGATCAAGTTGGAATTTAAGTGAGTCACATTCACTTGAAATCTCATCCCTTTCTTGCAAAGCAATCTCAAGTCTAGAAGATAAATTTTTATTTCTTTTTTAATCCAAAACTATCCTTTTTCAAAAGTTTGTATTTTGAAATCAAGTTTTCACAATTTTTAGCTAGTTCATCATTTAAGGCTTGTGCATCCATACACTCATTGCAACATGAACTAGTACTAGCATCTAGTTGAGTATCCGATTGTACCTCAAAGGAGTCATTCCCTTGGACCATGATGCAACGTTCGTCAGACTTGTCTCGACTAGATTTCCTCTTCTTATTGATAAGCGTTTGTAGCTCGGGAGAAGTCAAAATGTTCCACACTGCAAAAGCGAAATCATAATGAGAAAACACATGTAAGTATTTTTTTATCAAGAGATGCTCTAAGTGCCTTAAGGGCTAGTGCATTGGCCTCTATATGCTTGCTATCACTAAGGTAGGATTCCTTGGTAATGGCAAGGTAAACTTTGTAACCTAGGGCTTTTAAATGATAACTCATCATAACCTTCGATATATCAAGTCTAGAGATATCAAACATGAGAGGGCTATCCATGAGTGCAAACTATATGTGTGCAAATGTAAATGCAAATGTAGATTAGCAAAATCAAGATCACACTCCTAGGTGGTTAAACCTAATATCAGGAGCGTAAGCTCTGATACCAATTGAAAGTACACCTAGAGGGGAGGTGAATAGGTGTACGGCTAATCTATGAACAATAATGCGAAAATTTAAAACTTAATTGCAACACACTTAGTGTAACCAACGAGTGTAGCCGAATTCCCGGTGAAGGGCTCTGGACTAACTCCTCTTGATTCCTCTGAATAAGAGTTGAGGTGCTATATGAAGCTCTCGTGGTTAAACACAAGTGAGGCACACAAACAAACACAACCAAGCATATAAGAATGATATGACAATATGAATCAATGCAAGGCACAATATAAGAGAGAGAGTTAGAGAAAGTGGCTTAAACGCAAACACCGAGATATGTTTCGAGGTTCGAGAACACAGCTCTACATCCCCTCCTTCACACAGAAGGATTTCCACTAACTTGTCCACACAGGACTCAGACACAGGGAACCTCCACTGAGGATTTGGGGCAATACAATAACCGAGAGTACACAACTCCTCTCTCAAATACAACACAACCTCTACACTTAGAGGCTAGGCACAAAGCCACCATAAAATCTACCTCACACAAGAGGGGTAGGCACTTAGCCAAACAATCAATCAACCTCTCACTAGAGGGATAAGGCACAAAGCCACCACTCCAACAATCAACCTCTACACAAGAGGGATAACATAAATTAGGAGGGTTTACAACTTGGTGGTTTCTACAACCACAAACTAATTTTTCTCACAAAAATAAAGATCCTAATAGATAGGATAGTAGTTAAGCTCAAGTGTGAGAAAACAAAGTATTTTTAACAAAGAAAATCACTTGGGAAAATATCCAAATAGATATAAAATTTTTTGACCAAAAATAATTCCCAAAAGACTATTTTCTTTGAATTAATAAAACATTTTAAAAATAAATGAAGATTGATCTTTTAAACCCAAAAGCTCTTTTGAAAAACTTGCTCTTAAAACACTAGAGAAGATCAGAATTTTAGCTCTTAAAAAACTTGTTAAGAAACAACTCAAATGTGGGGTATTTATAACCCTCACAAAATTCTGCCCGTTGGCTGGCAGAAAGGTCAAAAATGACCTTCCGGTCGACCGGCCAACGGTCAAAAAAAAATGACCGTTGAGCCTGCCGGTCGACCGCCCGGTCGACCGCGCCCAGAACCAGAGAGCAACGGCTCTTTGGCCGGTCGACCGCCCGGTCGACCGGGCCAAACCTAGAGTGGGTTGACTTCAGTCGGTTGACCGGCCAAGCAAGCTGGCCTGCGTGCACGTCCTTGTGCACGTCGGTCGACCGACTCTTGGTCCGGTCGACCGGCCCGGTCGACCGGCAGAGCCTGGCAGGGCAATTTTCAGAACTTAAAACTTAGATTTTTATTACCTAATTAAATCCCATAAAATCTCTAAAAATCCACAAAAATAAGTTCTTGTTATATCTTTAAAATACAAACATGTTTGAGTAAAAATCAAATGATGTTACAAACATTTTGAACCATTTTTGTGACTTGGAAAATTTGCCGAAAACCAAAAACCGTATTTTTCAAAACTTGGATTTTTGAAATGGAAATCCGATTTTTCCAAAACACTAGCAAATACAAAAGCATGATATTTAAATAACTTTGAAGCATTTAGTATATGGATAGAATCCAATATACATATAAAGATATATATCAATGTTTTTGACATTAAATCTGAAAATAAGTTTTGTTTAAATACAAAACCCAAACTCATGAAATAGACTATCAAACTAAGTTTGTTTAAATAGTTGAAGCATAGGTGTATATAGAACAAATCTAATATACATTAAACCGTGTAAACTTGTTTTGATTCTATCTATTCATGAAAACCAAGATCGGTTAAACTAAAAACCGAAAACCAAAACATGAAACTTTAAACAAGTGTGTGTGTTGTGAACTTGAGCATATCACACTATCTAATTTTTAACAATGGATCTAAACTAACTATTCTAAAACAAACTGAGGTCTTCTTGTAGAGCGCCGTCTCCAAGTCGACTCGATCCAAACGTGATCCACCGAGCTTGACTCCATCCGAGTGCTAGATATGAACTTGACGCTCGAGCTCTTGAATCACCATGTGAAATCTCCAAAATACCTTTGTTGAAGCTAATCACCTACTAATATCTTGATTAAATATCTGAAACTAAATATCACAAGATTATTAGTAAACTATAACTACATGAGTTAATCATCATCAAAATTAGAGTGGAAGGCCTCTGGGCCAACAATGAGCTCCCTTAAGAACTCCTCACAACACGAACCCGCAAGTTCGCCTCCTCAAATATAAAGATGAAAACTTGGTGATCTCTACACTTTGATCACCAAAAACACTCTCATAATAAATGTTCTCTAGAGGATAAATATATCAATGAAAAGCTCAAGTTTGTGTGATAAAACATGATAGATTGTGGAGGAAAAACTCAAGAATTTTCTTTTGAAATTACAAGATAAACACTCTTTAAAAACTCTTCTTTTGATATGAAAGTTTTAGCCAAAAACAAATGGAGAAAAATTCTAAGAGAGATGAAAAAACTGGCTCTAAAACTTCTCTAAAATCTTGTTCAAAACTGGCCAAGAGAACCCCAATTTATAGGGTTCAGAAAACTAGCAGTTAGGCTCAGTTTTTGGCCAAAATGACCTGTCGATCGATAACGGTCATTTTTTATATCGTTGGGGTTGCCTGTCGATTGTCGATCGCACCCAGGTCTTGACCTTTAGGTCGACCGCTCGGTCGACCGAGTTAAGAACCAGATAGCATTGCTCTCTTGGTCGGTCGACCGCTTGGTCGATGGGCCATATCCAGAGAGCAAGCTATCTAGGTCGGTCGACCGCCTGTTTGACTGGCCCTCAAGCCAGGGCTGTGTGCACATTCTGTGCACATCAGTCGACTGATCGGTCGATTGCCAGAAGCCCAGTTAGGGTTTTAGAGATGAAAAATCTAACTTGTAAAACCATAAAATTTTATTTAAATCCTATAAAATTTCATAAAAATAAGCTCATTGAAATACTTTGAAGTACAAATATGTGTGATAAAAAATCAACACATATTACAAATATGTTGAACTATTTTTGCGATATAAAAATTAAGCTTTAAACAAAATTTGTATTTTTCAAAATCAAACTTTTAAATGAAAAATCGATTTTTTCAAAACTTGTCCAAATAAAAAAATAAGATATTAAAACACTTTTGAAGTATAGTGTGTATGGATATGATCTAATACACATATAAGATGAAACATCTTTGTTTTTGACAATAAGCTCTAAATAAAGTTTTGATAAATACAAAACTTAAACACATGATATAGAAACATCAAATAAGTTTTTTCAAACATTATGAAGCAACAATGTGAATGGATGAAATCTAATACACATATAAACAATGTAAACTTGTCTAATCTTCTGAAACAAAATCCAATTCTCTCATTAAGTCACATGTATGCACAATCTTCAAACTAAATCTTAGCCATCCATTATCCCCTTTCATGCACACCTACCCCCTTCTATTAAGTCCTCATCAATATATTGTTATGGTATTTATTGGTATTTGATTTTCTTTCTTGTATTTACACAATATACTCATACACCACTTTATTACACAAATTTGCATGAACAATACATTAAAAAAGTAAAATTATATATAAGGATGATCGTATTCACAAAGTTTTAGCATATGCATAATATATATATATATATATATATATATATATATATATATATATATATATATATATATATTCAAATACCCAAATTTCCCACTTCCAATTTTTTCACAAAATTTCTAAACATCTATTGTTACACCAGTTTAATTCGATCATCACCTCAAATAATCTGTATAATCTCTTTAATTAAGAAATAAAATATTAAATCAAGATTTTAATAACCGGGGTATTACAAGTTTTTTCTCTTGAACTTAGTCCGTGGGATTTCCAGTTGCTAAGTGAGGCTTCTATTAAGCTGACTTGGTGAGTTTAAGGTTTTAACCCCATTCCTCTCGATGCTCAGTTTATACGCTCTCTACTTAAATCTTAAGTAAACGAATCTGCTAGATTATCTTTTGACGATACAAAGTCAATAGAGATAATTCTATTTGAGAGCAATTGCTTAATGATGTTATGTCTACGACGAATGTGTCTAGACTCACTGTTATATATAATATTTTGTGCCCTAGATATCGCTGCTTGATTATCATGGTGAATACTTATGGCGTCACTGGCTTGACCATAATGGTATATCTTTCAAAAATTATCGAAATCATTCTGCTTCTTCTCCAGCCTTATCCAAGGTTATAAATTTCGATTTCATTGTGGAACGAAAAATGCATGTTTGTTTGGAAGATTTTCAAGATACCGCCACACCTCCAAGAGTAAATACATATCCGCTAGTTGATTTTGATTTTTCAGAATCTGCAATCCAATTAGCATCATTGTACCCTTCAAGTATAGGTAGATATTTTTTATATCTCAAGGCGTATTCTCTGATTTTAGATATGTAGCCTACTACTTGTAGTAGAGCAGTCCAATGATCATCACTAGGGTTACTAGTGTATCTGCTTAATTTGCTTACTGCATAAGCAATATCAGGTTAGTGCAATTCTCATTAAATATATTAGACTTCCGATGATTTGAGAATACTCCAACTGTCGTGTTCCAGTTTTTGTATTCTTGCGAAAGAGGATGTGTAGGAGAAAAGAATTCGTATTCTCTTTTATCTCATGCTCTTTGAATCTTTCTATCATCTTATCCACATAATGAGATTAAGATAGACTGATTCCATCTGGTGTTCTTGTTATTTTAATTCTTAAAATTATATCAGCACCCCCAGATCCTTTATGTCAAAATTGATAGCATACGTTTTGTAGACTTAATAACTTCAATATTAGTCCAAAGTATCAGCATGTTTTCTACATAAAGAAAAAAAATGATATATGCATTTTCAACTTAGTGTAAACACATTTAACATTAATTGATAGTGAATTCATTTTTGATCATGATACTATTGAATTTCTCATGCCGTTATTTTGGAGCATGTTTTAAACCGTATAAAGAATTAATGAATTTAACACTTTGTGTTTTTTGCCCTTGACTATTAATCCTTCAGGTTTCTCCATATATTTTTTCCATTTAATTTACTATTTAAGAATGCAGTCTTGACATCCATTTGATGGATATCTAAATTGTGTAATACTGCAATCGCAATTAACATCTGAATGGACATTATTTTTCTTACCGTCGAATAAGTATCAAAATAGTCAAGTCCTTATTTTTGTCGATACTACTAACCTAGCCTTATATTATCGATGGATCCATCAGGTCTTAATTTTCTTTTAAAAATTCACTTACTTCTGATTGGTTTACGGCCTGAAGGCAAGCTTACAATTCTCAAGTATGGTTGCTTACGATGGATTCTATTTCGCTATTTATAACTTCTTTTCATATTTGTGCTTTTGGGATAGACAAAGCCTCCTTAATTGTTTGAGGCTCGCTTTCAATCGCATATGCTATGAAGTATGGACCAAAAAATTTGAGATTCTTGATTTCTGACTTCTTCTTGGTTCAACTTCCGCATTAACTATTGGTTTATTAGGTTCTTTGTCCCCGAACGTTGTTTTATGTATTCTTTCCCAGAAGTATTTTTTTCTTCTCGTTTGTACGAAAAGATGTCTTCAAAGAACATAACATCTCTGGATTCGTTAATCATGTTTACATGAATATCAGGTATTTCTAATTTGTGTACCAGAAATCTATAGGCACTGCTATTTGAGGCATAGCCTATGAAAACGCAGTCATTGTCTTTGCTCCTAACTTAGTCTTTTTGGGTAGTGGTGCCAGTACCTTTGTAAGGCACCCCCATATTTTAAGGTAATGGTAGGAAGTGCCCTACCATGCCAAAGCTCAAAAGGTATAAGATCAAGTTTCTTGTGGGGTACTCTGTTAGCGTATAATTTGCAGTTAACAGAGCTCCCCCCCACAAGTTTTGTGGTGCTCCAGAACTTATGAGCATGGAATTAACTATCTCCTTCAAAGTTTTGTTCTTCCGTTCAGCAAAACTATTTTGCTGAGGAGTATATGGTGCTGTAGTTTGAGGAATTATACCAAATTTAGCACATTACGCATTGAATTCATTTGATCTTATTCTCCGCCTCATTAGATTTTAGAATCTTTATATTCTTGTTGAGTTGATTCTCAACCTCGGCTTTATATGATAAACATATTCATTGTCTCATCTTTACTGTTTAAAAGATACACATAACGGTATCTTATACAGTCATCATTAAAAGCAATAAAATATTTTTTTCGCTTCTTATTGGCGCAAACTTCAAGGCACACAAATCACTATGTATTAATCCAAAAGGTTTTGTATTTCGATCAATTGAGTGAAATGAGTTTTTCACGAACTTGACTTCAGCACATATCTCACACTTGTCAATTTCTTCCAAGTTGAGTTTAAAAATATATTCTAGATTAGACAAGTTCTATAAAAACTTGTAATTTACATGGCCTAATCAAGCATGCCATAAAATAGGAGATTCATGAAAATAAACAGAAGGGTTTTCTTTATTTATGAGCTTTGGGTGTAAATACACGGACCTTTTTGTCCACAACGTCAACATTGGCCTTAAAAAGGCCATCAACTAGATTACCCTTGCTCACATACATCCCACCATTAGTAAGTATAAATTTATAAGATTCGAAAATCATTCTAAAACTGTTCTTATTGAGGACTGAACCGGAGATCAGGTTCTTACGGATATTTGAAACATGTTGCATCTCGTTCAGAGTGGGCTTCTTCCCAGATGTCCACTTCAGTATGACTTTTTTCTTTCCTTCAATCTTAGAGACGACTAAGTTATCCATGAAGAGTTTCTCATCATGCTCCAGTTTTTGATATTCAATGAATAGTATTTTCTCAGAGCAGATGTGCCAGATAGCCCCTGTGTCTACCCACCAAACCTTGTTATTGGTTACCGATTCACTTCTGACACCACAGCTGATAGGCTTGGCGACACATGGTCGGTCAGGTTTGACTGTGGCTGATATTTCTTGTTCTTTTAGAACGACTGCGATATTTATTCGTCTTATGTCCCTCTTTATTGCAGATGTAGTAAGTGTTGGCCAAAAGGTTACAATCCTCGGGTCATGTGTTTTGATGATAACAAATCATATAAATGCTATTTGGTACTAATAGAAGTTCAAGAATGAATTTTAAGTTGGTACAGGTCTTAATGGCTCAATTTTCAAGTATGAGATATTAGGTTCTACCTCAATCACTGCTCAACATCAAGTTTTCACATAACGCCTGCTTGTAGACTCATCTTGTAGATAGTTTCTTTTTGTTAAAGATTAGTATATATGTTTGAAGCTCAAAAATACACACACACACACACACACACACACACACACACACTAAAATGTACTTTTTTCAAAAGTATAATTTTAGTTCTCAAATTTTCTAAAATATTTTTATCAAGTTTAGAACTCATATCTAGTAGCTATGTATGTTTCCTATCTTCCAAAATCCAAACAGAAATATTTCAAAATTTTATATATCTTCAAAAAGAATTTTCAAATCTGTTTTGGCCTAGGTCGGTGGACCGGGCTGTCGACCGTGCCTATTACAGGCTAGAACAGTCGATCGCTCGGTCGACTGGAGTTCTGACAATTGGGGTGTGCACGTTATGCACGTTCCCGGTCCCCGTTGCGGTCGACCGGACGATTGACCGACTGTAAGCAGGTTTAGCCACGGTTTGTCACCGTTGACCGACCGGTCGACCGGGAAGAGCTAACGGTCAAAATTTTGAATAGTCCGATCGACCGACCGGTCGACCGTGAGTCTACTATTTTGGCAGAAACAGCTTGTTTTTTAAATCATTTTTAAAACGTGTTTTGATTTTAAAAAAGTGGTTTGCTGAATTGAGGGTCAATTTCTTCCTCTTTTATTCAGCTAAAAGTTTTCTAAGTTTACTCTTCCTAAAACCTATATAAATGGGTCATTAGGGTAGATGTTTTCACAACAACAATTTGAAAGATTCAAAGTTTTGTGCTTTCTTGAGAAAAAGTTTTTGTTTCAGTTTTTGTACTTTTATTCTCTGAAATTCTCTTCAAGTTTTGGTTCTTAAAATCTCTCTTCTATTTTTAAATTTCACTTACAAAACTTTGAGCTTCAATCTTATATATTATTCTCTAGGATTTTGTAAAGAAGTGTTTTCAAGAGAGACTTTGTGGTCTTTTGTTCACCCAGTGCTTATTGTATTGTTGCTACGCTACGTCTGGACTAGAGGAGTGCGTTGGGGAGTTGTGTACTCCATAGTGGTTGTAATTCCTTTGGTGAAAAGTTCTAGTGGATTGAAAATCCTTCACGGTGGTGAAGGCGGGGACGTAGAGCGGTGGCTCGAACCTCGAAACAAATCTCTTTATTTGCGATTGATTTACTTGTCTATCTTATCTACTTTATATTCAATCATTCATTGTCGATCTATTCTCTTACAACAAGATTGTAACGGTTCCAGTCTTAATATTTTCCATTATCACTATCATCACTGTTATCCTTAATCCAAATATGGGACCCATCAAGATACAACACTTCGATTTCGGCTAACGTTAGCCTACTTATGACTTCACAACATTTCCGCTCAAAGTGCATATATAATCTCGGCATGATTTATCATATTTCCAAACATTGTTCCAACAACTCGGTATAGAATACATAGCCTACGCATTATTACTCCATAAACTCCATAATATTAACAAGATTCAAGCTAAGCACCTAATAACACAAGCATTTCAATATATTACAAAAGTTCATGACAAGCATCAACATAGAAAGTTTTACATAGTGTTTCTTAAACAATATATACATAAGATGGAACATGTAAAAGGATAAAATGATCTCCGCTGCCACCTATCCCGTAAGCTGCCATTAAGCGGGTCCTTTGTCTTTATCCAAACCTGAAGGTGATTAATATAACATGGTGAGCTCAATAGCTCAGTGACTAAAACAACAAATATATGCATGACCATTATGCATGTCTATTGGACTTTATTATAAAGGTAACAATTGTAATTTGTACTATTTGTTTGTATATTTTTAGGTGTTTGTAGAAAGTCTTGACCGAAGCACAGTGATTAGTCTTATTAGTCGACTTGCCCTTCCTATAGTCGACTAATACTGATATTAGTCGATTTATCATAAAGCTATAGTCGACTAAGCTCTGTCCAAAAAGATATCCACTCTCTGTTGGCTGCCAGTAACTCAACTAGTCGACTATCCTATCTGTTGACTACTCTTGGTACCGGTCGACTTTTCACCCATCTATAGTCGACTATATCATGACCAAAAAGGATGTCTACTCTCTGTTTGTTGCCTGTGTTATCTGTAACTTAAATTAGTCGACTACCCTCTCTTATATAGTCGACTAATACTGATTTTCAGAGACTCGCATACCAGTATCTCACATCTATAGTCGACTTGGCCCATGGGTTAGTCGACTACACTAGTTAGAATTTGTTTATACTAGTCGACTCATAACAGAGTCTGATTATTAACAAATTCTTATAGTTTAACATGCAATTTTCCATCTTAACCATATTAACACACTTGTTAAACATGAAGTTGGAATCCCCCTTCGGTTACCTCCGGTTAAACCAGTCCCTTCCTCTAAATACATAATAATAATATAACTTCCATGCAATTTCATTTTAACTATACGTTATTCAATGTAATATTCTCCCCTTCGGTCACCTCCGGTTCAACCCGGTCCCTTCCTACTATACATTATTCAACACAATATTTTTTCCCTTCGGTCGCCTCCGGTTCAACCCGGTTCCTTCCTCCAAATACGTAATAATAATATAACTTTCATGTAATAACAACATGCAAGGATTTATAAAGAATTATCAACACAAATGATTTTCATGATTTCAACTTTACATTATGCCAACATTATGGAAGTCATTAACATGTATAAGCAACAACTTGCTAAGTTAACAACATGCGAGTCTTTTCAAGGTAACCAACACATTATATCATATTAGTTTATGCAAAATCGTATGTATGCATAAAAATCAAGTATTACGTATAACTATTTCTTCTTAAGAAGTATGTGTTTGACTACCGTGTATACACACAATAAAGTTATCAATCATGCACAATGGTAAGCATACATGAAAATAGCTACAACATATTTACCATAAGATTATCTATAATGCATACTATAAATCTAGAAGCCATACACATGTATTATCATTCATATCCACATCCACTTATAATTTAGCAATTTCCACTTTACTTCAAACTTGACAACTACCTACTATTATTTTGGGGTTTGGATATTCTACTCACCCTTCAAGAGAATATCCCCGATTATCAAGCTTGGTTACCGACTATAACGAAGTCTACAAGACCATAACAACATCATAATTAGTTTATAGTTTAAAGAATATAAGAGGGTGTAGTAGGCTTAAGGATTGCTTACCTTCTTTAACCAAAATCACCCTCCTAACTTGTTAACCTAGGCCAATCTTGTCTTCAAGAATTATCCCTTTAAGATGATGTTAAATCACCGCTTTTTCATGTTCTATTAGGCCTTTGGAGGAGATAATATAGGTAAAGGAAGAATTTTTAGTATAAAGGAAGGAAGGGAAAGATTAGTGAAGGAATGAGAGGGGAAGAGAAAGTGAGTGAAGAGAATGGAGGGGAAAACTTGGGGCTGCTGCTGCTATTTTTCTTCTTGGTCGGCTGTAAAAAGGAGGGAAGGGAGAAGAGTTTGGAGTTGAAGAAAGGAGAGGGAGGGGGAGAGGGGGGGGGGAGAGAGAGAGAGAGAGAGAGAGAGAGTGTGTGTGTGTGTGTGTGTTGCCAAATGAGGATTTTCTCCTCATTTCTAATCTTATATACCTCACCTCTTTTATTGAGATCTTGCCAAGTGCCCCCTCTAACATCATCTCTCTACACCTCTACCTTACTCGTATAAGTAAGGTCCCCATACCTCCCCCTTCATGATGTACTTGTACTAACAAGTATGGTGGGGAGTATGGTAAAAAGTCAACATGCATGTGTGTATTTAAACCCATATACATATATACTAGTATATGCATGGTATAATATTTAGTACAAGTATCCTACATGAATTCTTGTCTTCACATTATCTCCCTAAGGCACTCAAGTCTGTTAAATAGGTGATTAATTAAGGCAAGTGTTATAACTTTACCCTCCTTTAGGAAGTTTCGTCCTCGAAACTCAACGTACCTTGGAATAAATGTGGATAGTTCTTCTGCATCTCCTCTTCTAACTCTCAAGTTGCTTCTTCTATATGTTGATTCCTCCATAAAACCTTGACCAAGGGAATAATTTTGCTTCTTAATTGTTTCTTCTTACGATCTAAGATTTGCACTGGCTCTTCCGTGTATGACATGTCTTTTTGTATTTGCACAGGTCCATAGGACATTATGTGATCGGATCAGGTATGTACTTCCTTAACTGAGAGACATGAAATACATTATGTATTCTCTCCAGAACATGGGGTAAGGCTAAACAATAAGCAACTGGTCCAATTCTATCCAATATTTCAAATGGTCCAACATATCTCGGAGCTAATTTGTTCTTATTGCCGGCGCGTCTCACTCCCTTCATTAGAGATACCTTTAGGAAAACTTTATCCTCTACCTCAAATTCCAGTGGTCTACGGCGATTATCTGCATAAGCTTTTTGCCTGCTCTGGGCTGCCTTCATCCTTTCTTTAATTAACTTAATCTTTTCAGTGGCTTCTTGAATTATGTCAGGGCCGAATATCATTCTATCCCCAACTTCCTCCCAATAGATCGGTGATCTACATTTTCTACCGTATAATCTTCAAACGGAGGCATGCCAATGGTAGACTGATAACTATTATTATAAGCAAACTCCACTAAAGGTAAATAGATGTCCCAACTTCTCCCAAAATCTAATACACAAGTCCTCAGCATATCTTTCAATATTTGAATAGTTCTCTCTGACTGTCCATCTGTTTGGGGGTGTGCCGCTGTACTGAGTTGCAACTTAATGCCCAAAACTTCAGATAGGCTTCTCCAAAATCTAGATTGAAATCTAGGATCCCGATCTGATACAATGGATTCAGGCACTCCATGCAGTTTAACTATTTCTTGGATATATACTTGAGCCAGTCTCTCCATAGAATAATTGATCCGGATAGGTAGAAAGTGAGAAGATTTAGTAAGTTTATCTACCACTACCCAGACTGTATCTAGTCCTTGGGATGTCCGAAGAAGTCCAGTAATTAAATCCATGGCAATGTGACACCATTTCCATTCAGGAATTGGTAATGGTACCAGCAATCCGGGTGCTTCTTATGTTTTGCTTTCACTTGCTTACATACTAAGCACTTATGGACAAAATTGAAAATATCTATTTTCATTCTATCCCACCAGAAGTTACGACGTAGATCCTGATACATTTTTGTGCTGCCCGGATGAGCTGTATACGAGATACAATGAGCTTCCTGTATTATTTCTTCTTTTATCTCTGCTACATCAGGCACACAAAATCTGCGTCTGAATCTCAATACATTATCTTCAATTTGAAACTCCTTGAGTTCTCCTTCTTGTACCTTCTTCATAATTTTCTTTATTTGAGTATCTCTTTGTTGGGCCTCTTTGATTTTATCATATAGATCAAATTGAATACTTACTTGATTCAATTGAATTCTAGCATTGGAAGGATTAATAACTCACACCTCTACTTGCATTTCTTCTAGATCTCTTAATAATCTTGTTTAGCGAGTTATAAGGGTGGCCACTGCTCCTCTTGATTTCCGGCTCAAGGCATCGCCACCACATTGGCCTTTCCAGGGTGGTAGTGGATAGTAATATCATAATTTTTCATTAGCTCTAGCCACCTCCTCTGCCACATATTCAGTTTGTGTGAAAATGTACTTCAAACTTTTATGATCAGTAAAGATTTTATAAGACACTCCATACAAGTAATATCGCCAGATCTTCAAGGCAAAAATCACAGCGGCTAATTCCAAATGAGTGGGGCAATTTCTTTCATGAATTCTCAATTGTCGGGACGTATAGGCAATTACTCTCACATGTTGCATTAACACACATCCCAGTTCCAATTTTGACGCATCACTATAGATGACAAATCCTTCAGTTCCCGAAGGTACAGTTAGAACAGGAACAGATGTTAGCTTCGTTTTAACTTCAAGGAGGCTCTTATCTTGTTCTTCTCCCGATACAAACTTCTTATTCTTTTAGTTAATTGTGTCAATGGTGCCACAATTTGAGAGAATCTTTCCACAAATTTCTATAGTATCCAGCTAACCCCCTAAGAAACTTCAAACTTCAATAACAGTTGTGGGTCTAGGCCAGTCTTTGATTGCCTCGATCTTCATCGGATATACTGTTATTCCCTCCTTGGATATAATATGGCCAAGAAGCCCTACTTGTTCCAACCAAAATTCACATTTCTTTAATTTAGCATAAGGTTGCTTCTCCCTCAAGATTTGGAAGACAGTTTTAAAATGATTTTTATGATCTTCCCTATTCTTTGAATAGATCAAAATATCATCGATGAATACCACCACAAACTGATGATTCATTAGGTCCATAAATGCTGTTGAGGCATTAGTGAGTCCAAAAGGCATGACTAGGAATTCAATGTTGACACTTAAAAAAGACAAGATTCTTACTGGCCTGAACAATGTCTAAACTTGTTGACATTTATAAAAGACGAGTGACAGACAAGCTGACGACCAGTTTTCACCCATCTCCGAGGGACAAGGAAGCAACCTGGACTCCACTGATCCATCAAGCAGACAGTAAGCCCGGATTGCCTCTAAACAGACCTCAGTAGGTCTAAGATGCTAGCACTTAGCATTACATGAGCCCAAAGGGATAGCCTCGCCTGAGAGGCTAAGATCATCCAACTTCGCCTTGAAGCCATTCAAAGCCCCGCCAAAAAGCTAACTCATAGCTTCGCCTGAACTGCTGAAGCGCAACTTCGCAGAGAAAGTCAGCTCCGCCTGAGGCCACACGCAACTGCGTAGAAAGGGTATGCGGTAGCTTCGCCACAGACGACATCTAGCTCCGCCGAAGAACTTTCTTCTGACTTTGCCAGATACTGCCTCCAGCTCCACTGTGAGTTCAAAGCGGACAGCGACGCTGCTGGTCTGCTATGGTTAACCTTTGACCAATCAAATCTCCAGATGAGATCAGATCTAATCGGGATCAAGATCAAATCTAATCAAGATCAAATCTGAGATCAAATTTGGCAGTTGATTGCCACAATCTCTTGACTCTTCTAAAACGAGTAAGAGGATCAGGAGAGATCTTTCAACTATATGGAAAGAATCAAAACGGATCAAGAGGATCAACCGACCTGCCATTTCTAGCTTCGCAGAAGATAATCCTAGCCTCGCAGCAAGGCTACTTTCCAGATTTAAACAGATTTGATTCAATCTGTTTCTATACTCTCAAGGGACGATTATACCCTTGATCTCCTTATAAATAGCCCACCTGGGGCACAAGGAAGAAAGGCACAGGCACAGGCGCAAACGAAGACTCCACAAGCATAGACTTCTTCACGACGCACCGCGCGCACAAGAATTCAGAGACTTTTAGAGAATTGCTTCTCTATTCAGGGTGCTGATACCCTAATAATACCTCCCTTCTTCTCAAGGAATCTCTGGAACCAGGCGAGAAGGAATTCCTAAGTGAAGGCAGTTTTGAGAAGTAGCAAGAGGGTTCTACAACCCTCTGTTCTCTGATTCCCCGAACCAGGCGAGAAGGGAATCTCATCGCTCGCATCGTCAAAGGGACAAAGTGGTCGCGCGCTGACCAGACTCCTATCGGCACACTTCTCCAGAATCTCTGAGGAGATCTACTTGTAATCTTTTAGAATATTTATAATTTAGCTCCTCAACTCTTTTTATTGTAAGTTTTCCCCTTTGCAAATCAATGGAAAACAAGGTGGTGACTCCGCTGGGGATGAAATTCTCCACTACCGAGAATCAAGTGTCGCAATGTGACGAACAGACCTTCGGGTCTAACTCTGAATTCAGAAAAGCCGGTGCAGCTAGAGCCTCTCTGGCTAAATCCTCAAGGAAAGTCTCTGCGGAGATTGAAAAGGTTCTCTGCGAACCTACTGCGGTTCTCTGGCGCAACAAGGAAGCACGCCCACAGTCCAAGTCCTTCACTTACGAGAACCTGGTCGTTCAATTCGACCAAGGAAGATTTGAAGAAGTCCTCTCTGGGGGTGGTCTAATGCTTCGAGCACGGAAGCATAGAAAGGTCTCCATAACCAAGGTTTCGAAGCAGGAACCACAAGCAGAATTCTGCCAACACCCTTCAACCTCGCGTGTGGCTAATCAGGTTCCTTGCGAACCTAAGTATCCTCTGCCAAAGCGGATGTGGAGGCCTAAACAGAAGTCTCTGGCCGAAGCCTCAGGCGTAGCTGCGCCAAAATCGCGCCTCTCTCGTGAAGAAAAAGGCAAGATGCCTGTCTGCTCCAACAATGCTGCTAATCACGAAGTCATGACGACAATCATACCGTCGCCCAATTCAAAAGCAGCATCGCCTTGCGCCAGCCTTGTTCTCATGAGCGAAGCTACTGTACTACAATGTACGCGCAGGGTTCATGACCGCGAAGCTAGAGCCAAAGTACCATCTGAGGCTAATTGCCTTCGCAGCAGCATAGCGGGTAAAGCACCACAGCGTGCTCTGCCCTCTGGTTCGTCAAGCGCTAAGATCACGCCTGGTGGCGAAGCTAGAACCGAAGCACTATTCAGTGCTGATCCCTTTTGCAGGGATAAAAGGAGCAGGACATCGTCCTATATGCGATCCAAAGTGCCTCTGTGCTGGATTGTTTAGGCCCAAGTGGGTCTGATCTGCAGGAATTATTGACAAAAAAACAAACCTCTTCCTCCTGTTGTCAACAAGTGGGATGTCAGTTGGTGACACTCCACTCGGTCCATTGCCGGCTGGGACCAATCCCCGCCACTCCTCCAGGACGACGATCAGTTTTTGATTGACTATCGGTACAGGCCCCGGTAAAACATCATAAAAAGAGCATATCGCGAGATCTACCCTTTGCATCCGTCAACATGATTGGAAGGGGACGAGAGCTGCGCAGACGAAGACAAACATCTGACGACACCCCCTACAGCTCCCCAGATCCAGATTACAGCCCAGGCTTAGGCGAAGTCTTGGTGCATGAAGAGGGTGTTTTCTGAAACACCGGATCTAGGGTGGCGATACCCTACAGTTATGAACAGCCTTCCTCCTCAACGGCCCTAGCCTCGTCGGAGCCCAGGAGATCACTCCAACCATCGGATGAAGAAGATGAAGACAGTGGATACGCCTCTTCAGCGACAGTTAGCTCAGTGCGAACAGACAGAGCATCAGTCAACATGGCTGATAATGTTAACGACGACCTCCGTCGGCGTTTGGAAGCTCAGGAGTAAACTTTCAAGACCCAGTAAGAAGCTCTGGACAACATTCAACAGATGCTTGCTCAACTCCTCAGCAATCGCAATGACAATGATGCCAGGAGCAATCATGATGAGGAGGAACATTTTAGCAATGATCAGCCAAAGACGGAGAAATCCAAGGAGGGTTCTTCTTTAGACGCTGAAGTCCTTAAGGGCCTCCAAGCTCAATTGCATCCCTAGCTCAGAGGGATGAATTAAAGAAAGTAGGGGCAGTCCGTCCTTACCCGCTAGAGTGGGATTCAGTACCATACCTACCAAAGTTCAAACCACCAACGTTGCATACGTATGATGGCTGTTCATTGGCACCTTAAAGGGGGTAGCATTCGACTGGTTCCAAAGTCTCCCTCCGGGCTCTGTCAATTCTTGGATCGACCTGGAAACCCGATTCCTTTCTCGTTTCTATGAGGACGATACCGAGGTAACCATGGACAAGCTCCTCTCCACTGTGCAGAAGAAGGGCGAATCTGTCCGTGACTATATTGAGCGATTCAGAAACTTGTCTTTGATGTGCCCAGCAGGGATGCCATTACCCATGCTCTTACAAACGTGCAGGCACAACTTCTTGAACCAAGTAGAGGTTCGCATGGGGGCTGTCAAAGCCCATACCTGGAAAGAATTGGTCGAACAAGATGAGATAGCCGAAAAGTCGGCTAAAAAGTTCGAACCATCTACCCCTAAAGGCAAATGGGGTATGAACAATAAAGGACGTGGCGACATGGCGCAGTCTTCTCAAGCCAAAGGGAAAGAGACTATGTCCGTAGAATTGTCCGGGGACGTACAGTCGAAAGCCAAGAAGAGCGGCTTCAATAATCAGGAGCCTAAGTTCCCTTCGAAGCAGTATTCCTTCAGAGACGATCAGTAGTCACGATATTCCATTTGCTCCACAAAGGGAATAAAATGAAGCTGCCAGATGCTCGGCATCCCAATGAGATAGGACGCACAAACGATCCCAAATACTGCCTCTACCACAGGATGATTCACCATCCTACCGACAAGTGCTATGTCCTCAAAGACAGAATTCAAGTCTTGGTCGACACCGGAGTCCTGACGCTAAAATCAGAGCAGAAGAAAGTCACTGCTAACATGGTGACCCTTGAGTTCGGCAAAACCCTAAAGGTCACAGTTCCTAACGGGGCCTATCCAGTCCCTGTGCCACGGTTGGAAATCAGGCATCCTGTGACGGAAGTTCAAAATAATAAGGGTCTTGTTCCCTTAACATTGGAGATAGGAGAAGTCATGTGGATAAACCCGGACCTCGTACAAGACGTGCAGTGGGATTCAAAGAAGTCCAAGTCGAAGGGCAAATCTTGAATGTCATCTCCATCTTGCCAGACGATGACAATTTCACATCAGCTTCTCTCAGTGATTCTGAAGGAGAAAAGCACGCTTGCGCGACGCAGGCTCACGTACCTCAGCCGACGGGTACTCGATCCGGAAAATCATACTTAAAACAGTATGAGAAAGCTACTGATGAGACACAACAACAAACGACGTCAGTACAAGTACCAGCATCCGCTTCGATTCTAACCAAGGGAAAAGAGAAGCCTAAAGAAGTCCGGTTCGACCATGTCCTGAAGAAGCCTTCAAGCCCAGGGCTTGACACGCCCTTTCGTTTTGACATATTGTCCCAATTGGCTAATATCCCGGCTTGTATTGCTATACACGAGCTGCTTCGTCTCTCAAAAGAGACAAGAGAAGTACTCAGGGATGCGCTGGCTAATTCAGAATCATTCCTGACGTATATGCCAGAGGTCCCTAAATATGACGCTCAGTCTTCTTGCCCGGAATGTCATCACGTACAGTCAAAGGTGCCCGCTATTACCTTCACAGCGGAGGACATGCTTCTCAAAGATAACAAGCACGATCGACCTCTGTACTACACCAGATATATCGGTTCAACATGCATCGAAAGGGTGCAAGTCGATCCGGGGTCCGCACTCAGCATCATTCCCAAAAGGTTACTTTATTTCCTTGGTATACTGTTGTATAAGTTGTCCACAACCATCACCACAATATACGGTTTCAATGCCGAAAGTAGTCATCCACTTGGAAAGATTCGACTCCGTTGCCAAATCGGAAGCCTGAAGTCGGAAGTGACGTGCTATGTCATTGACGCTAACACGTCATATAACCTACTGCTAGGACGACCATGGATCCACGCCAACTGGATCGTTCCCTCCACTCTGCACCAGTGCTTCAAATATATTGAAGATGACGCGACAGTACGAACTATCTTTGCTGAAAAGCAACCATTCAAAGGGTGAAAAATTACTTCACTGACGCTCTCCTGTATCAATAGACCGGTGAAGCATCTAAAGAACCATTGCCAGACGATGATGAAAGCGGCAATGAGGCGGATTCAGAATCTGAAGCAGGCATGCCGGCCATTTTGATTGGTGAACCAATTATAGCATGTCTTAATAATTCCCAATGTAATACTCCTTCAGAAGATGAAGGTGAATGGGTAATTAATGATAATATTTCTTTCGATTATCCTCCGAGTGTTGGGCTGTTTAAATCCATTACGGATAGCTCTCTGCACATGCTTTTGCATAAACCAAGTGCATCCAGTACACCCATGGAGGCTATAGAAGGGCCACGCTAGTGATCCCTCCGTCCAAAGAATGTCAGTTACCGATAATCTTCGGTAGAACCCAACCACGGGGATCCATAACCGCAGATTCGAGTTCAGACTCAGACACTCCACAATTCTTCCATTACGCGCAACCTGCGCGCCATATTATGAAGAAAATGGGATACGACCTAAAGCATGGAGAAGGCCTGAATTTTAGAAAAGGAAGGCGCGGTTTGATGCGGAACTTTGTGCCTAAAGGGAAGCCTGCAAATTACTATGATAGTACACGCAGGGGTTGGGATATGTTACACCCACATCATCAGCAATGGTTCAATTCAAAGACGATGAACCAATTCCATCACATTCAGCCTCATCCTCCGAGTGGGACTCAGACGTCAGTGTGGGAATGATGTTCGAAAACCTCACCATTAATATGACTTCGAGCAGTCAATTGGAGCCTGCAGAAGCTACTGATAAGGAACCATGGGCCCAGCAATTAAATCTCCAATGGGAAAAAAGATTCGAACTGCGCGAACCACCTACTAAAGACAAGGTGATGCAGGTCAACTTGGGTAGTCAACACTACCCTAAGCCCATCTTTATAAGTGAAATCTTATCACTTACAGAAAAGGAAGAATTGATAATACTCATAAAAGAGTATATAGACGTCTTCGCATGGAACTACGAAGACATGCCCGGACTCGATCCACAAGTAGCCATGCACCGTCTGAATATCAAGCCCGACGCCAAGCCAGTGAAGCAGCAACAACGTCAGTTTACCCGAACATTATGGAGGCTATTGAAGCCGAAGTTCACAAGCTCATTGCATGTGGATTCATACGGGAGAAACATCATCCAGATTGGGTTGCTAATATCGTTCCTGTCCTCAAAAAGAACGGGAAGATACGGATCTGTATCGACTATCGTGACCTCAATACGGCTTGTCCTAAAGACGAATTCCCACTGCCCATCACCGATGTCATGATCGATAACACATGTGGATTCGAAAGAATGTCTTTCATGAATAGATTTTCAGGGTACAATCAGATTAAAATGTATCCTGACGACGAAAGCATACTTCATTCCGAACACCTTTAGGGGTATACTGCTACACCGTGATGCCTTTCGGACTGAAGAACGTCGGAGCAACCTATCAACGAGCAATGAGTACAATCTTCCGTGATCATCTCCGAAAATGGTAGAGTGCTATGTTGACGACATTGCTGTCAAAAGCCGCAACAAGGATGACCATCTTCATGACTTGAGAACGATGTTCGACATAATGCGGGCTCATCAGCTGAAAATGAATCCGACAAAATCCTTCTTGGGAGTGTCAAGTGGAAAGTTCCTTGGGTTTATTGTTACATCAAAAGGGATTCATCTTGACCCAGACAAAGTCAAAGCCATTCAGAGCATGCATCCACCGAGGAATCTCAAAGAGCTTAGAGGCTTGCAAGGTAGACTGGCTTACATCAGAAGATTCATTGCAAATCTCTCAGGCCGCTGTCAGCCGTTCACCCGACTCATGAAAAAGGGTGCTTCCTTCGTATGGGATCAAGCTTGTCAGGAAGCTTATGAAGACATCAAGAGGTATCTCACAAAACCTCCAGTCTTAGTGGCCCCCGCATCAGGGAAACCATTCTTGCTTTATGTGAAAGCTATGAACCATTCTCTTGGTGTCCTCCTCGCTCAAAAAGACGACAATGGTCACGAGCAAGCTATTTATTATCTGAGTAGGACTCTCATAGGAGCAGAATCTCGCTACAATCCTATCGAGAAAGAGTGTTTAGCACTTGTCTTTGCCATTCAAAAGACATGACATTATTTGGTCGGCCAAACCATACATGTCATCTCCAGAGTGAATCCTTTGTGTCTTCTCATGACGAAACCAGGATCATTGAACTCAAGATTAGCTAAATGGGCGCTTCTTTTGTCTCAATACGACATGATCTTTACCCTTCAGAAGGCGGTTAAAGGCCAGGCCCTTGCAGAGTTCTTGGCTGCCCATCCAGTTTTGGAACACTCAAAACTTCATGAAGATATTCCAGATGAAGTCTTCGAGTCTAATACAACCTCAGAAGAGGAAGTGTGGCAGATGTTCTTCGATGGAGCATCACGAATAGGCCTTGAAGACAAGATTATTGCCGGAGTGGGGGTTGTGTTTATCTCCCCACAAAGTCATGTCCTTCCCAGAGCATTTTCTCTGACAAAATCATGTTCCAACAATGTAGCGGAATATAATGCTCTGCTCATTGGTCTTCAGCTCGCCCATGGAATGGGGGTACGCTACCTCGAAGCTTGTGGCGATTCAAAACTGATTATCAATCAGGTTAAGGGTGAATATGAGGTCCGTCATGAAGACTTGGTGCCTTATTATTACACGGCCATCGAATTGGCTAACCTATTTGAAGGCTTCTACATCGGGCATGTGTCTCGATCTCAAAATACCAAGGCAGATGCTCTGGCTGCGTTAGCAACAACATTAGCCTTACCAGTCGACACTGAGTATCACCTCACAGTGGCGACCCGACACCTTGTCTGCTCTAAACATATGTTGAGAACCAGAGAGGTCTATAATATCTCAACGGATCTTGAGCCAAGAGATTGGCGATTTCCTCTCGACTAGCTTTACATGGTCTGCTACCAGACGATCCTAAAGAAGCGGCATCCATCAGACGAAGGTCTCTCCGTTTCTACTACGATCCAACTTTGAAGACGCTTTACCGTCGTTCATATGACGGCGTCCTCCTCCGTTGCCTTTCTAATTCAGAGGCACAAGAAGTGCTTAAAGAAGCACACGACGGCATTTGCGGAGCTCAACAGCCAGGTCCAAAGCTTAAAGACAGATTGCGCAGGCTTGGATATTATTGGCCAACCATGATAGCCGATGCCGTCCAATACGCACAAAGGTGTAAAGCATGCCAGATTCATGCGGACTTCATACATCAGCCCTCGGAGTTGCTCCACCCGACTATTGCTTCATGGCCATTTGAAGCATAGGGAATCGACGTCGTAGGGCCAATCAGTCCTTCTTCGACAAGGGGTCATCGATTTATCTTGGCAATAACTGACTACTTTTCAAAGTGGGCAGAAGCTACACCATTGGTTGAAGTCAAAACATCTAACGTGGTTAATTTTATCAAACACCATGTCATCCATCGATTTGGTGTCCCTAGGCGGATCATCTATGATAATGGTCCCCAATTCATAAGTCAGGTATTCTATCGATTCTGCGATAAATACCGAATTCAAAATGTGGCTTCAACTGCCTACAATCCCGCCGCTAATGGCTTGACGGAAGCATTCAACAAGACGATCATCAAGTTACTCTAAAAGTTCGTCTCCTCGAATAAGCGAGATTGGGACGAAAAGCTTGGTGAATGTCTCTGGGCCTACCGAACCACGATTCGGATACCGACAGGCAATACGCCTTTTTCCCTGGTGTACGGTGTGAAGCAGTCATACCTTTAGAAATCTAGATGCCGTCATTACGAGTTGCTCTGACCATTAAGATCACATCAGAGGACAATGATCGATTGCGTCTTCAAGAGCTCGAAGCCCTAGATGAGAAGCGGCTACAAGCTCAGCAGCATATCGAGTTGTATCAAGCTCGAATCTCAAAAGCCTTCAATAAAAAGGTCAAACAAAGAGTCTTCCAGAAAGGAGATTTGGTTTTAGCCGTCAGACGACCGATGATTATGACACACAAAACCAAAGGCAAATTTCAGCCTAAATGGGAAGGACCGTTTGTAATAGAAACAATCTATTCAAACGGAGCATACCGTCTTATGACTTCTGATGGCGATTTACTCATGATGCCGATCAATGGAAAGTTCTTAAAGAAGTATTATCCTTGATTAAGGATCCTTCTCATGATCAAGTTAACATTACACCTCTGATCAAGACCTTTATGTCCAAGGTACATGCAAAGAGAGCCTTTCTCTTCCTCCAAGCGAGATCATACAACCATAAACCAGTAGGAACCTGGCCATATACTGGTTCTCTCAAAGGAGAATCAAGGTTACACATACGCTAATCAGATGATCCAATATCCTTAACGATTAAGGATAGAGAAAAATGTTGGCCTTTAAGCCCAACATAAGTCCTCAACAACTCATCATGCTGAGGGGAATAGCATGGCTAGCCCAATTCAAACGGTAGTTGTAAAGGCATATCAAACCCGTTGACAGCTGGGAATTTGCTAAAAATCCTAAGGGACCTGTTCCCATTTGATCCCTCTCCAAAATCACTTACCAATTCTCATCCATAGAATGGTAAGACCACATATACATTTCGCTGTTACGTTAACATTAAACCTATGACAGTGATACCCTCGTTTCTCCTCGTGAAAGCGAGCTCTCCAAAATCACTTACCAATTCTCATCCATAGAATGGTAAGACCACATATACATTTCGTTGTTACGTTAATATTAAACCTATGACAGTGATTCCCTCGTTTCTCCCCAAAAAAATGAGACCTTTCCCAAACTCCATTACAAACTTGAGCCTGTTGACATTTACAAAGACAGGTCTCGATACTTATTGACATTTACAAAAGATAAGTATCACCAACCCTAAGCTTGGTGGCGTCTCAATCAGTTACGTCATTGCGACCTCTGAACCGGCAGACAGCCAAGTCTCAATTTCGAGCTTGTTGACATTTACAAAAGACAAGTCTCAACCTTGAGCCTGTTGACATTTACAAAAGACAGGTCTCGATACTTGTTGACATTTACAAAAGACAAGTATCACCAACCTTGAGCTTGGTGGCGTCTGAATCGGTTATGTCTTGCGACCTCTGAACCAGCAGACAGCCAAGTCTCAATTTCGAGCTTGTTGACATTTACAAAAGACAAGTCTCAACCTTGAGCCTGTTGACATTTACAAAAGACAGGTCTCGATACTTATTGACATTTACAAAAGATAAGTATCACCAACCCTGAGCTTGGTGGCATCTCAATTAGTTACGTCATTGCGACCTCTGAACCAGCAGACAGCCAAGTCTCAATTTCGAGCTTGTTGACATTTACAAAAGATAAGTCTCAACCTTGAGCCTATTGACATTTACAAAAGACAGGTCTCGATACATATTGACATTTACAAAAGATAAGTATCACCAACCCTGAGCTTGGTGGCGTCTCAATCGGTTACGTCATTGCGACCTTTGAATCAACAGACAGCCAAGTCTCAATTTTGAGCTTGTTGACATTACAAAAGACAAGTCTCAACCTTGAGCCTGTTGACATTTACAAAAAACAGGTCTCAATACTTGTTGACATTTACAAAAGACAAGTATCATTGACTTCAGGCTTGGTGGCGTCTCAACTAGTTATGTCATTGCGACCTCTGAACCGGCAGACAACCAAGTCTCAATTTCAAGCTTGTTGACATTTACAAAAGACAGGTTTCACCCATACTTGTTGATATTTATAAAAGACAAGTATTACCCTTTTAGTCCCATGAGGGCTAATCTTGAGCTTGGTGGCTTCTCAATCGGTTACGTCATTGCGACCTCTGAACCGGCAGATAGCCAAGTCTTATTATTCAATCCCAATCTAGCAAGGATTATTTTCTCAAGTGGCTGCAATACAACTTGGAAGTGACAATTCAGAAAGTAGAACAAGTTGGAAACATGACAGGAAGGCCAAGACAAAATTACTTTTATTGATTCCAAAAAGGAAGGGATACATGGAGGCACATATATTACAAGCTACGAGCGTATGTCATATAATCTGATCCGTTCTTCAAGGAAGGCCAGCCTTGCCTCCCTATCATCAGCAGCCCTAACAAGCGCCTGTGACCTCAGCTCAGCCTCATTAAAATTCGCCGTCTGGGCCAAGCGAGCCTCGACCTCGGCCAAGGTTGCCCTTTGAGCTAACCCCTGCCGCGAGAGCTCGTCACTCTGAGCCTTAAGCTGCTCAAGCCGCACAGTTTCTTCAAGACGCACTGGTTCAGCCTTGGATAAGAGAAGATTTTCCTTCTTGATCATCTCCTTCGCCTTCTCGATTTTGTCTTCAGCGTCAAGAAGAGCACTGTTAGAAGCATTTATGGCGTCTCCAAGCTCTACTTGCCTTATCTCCAAGGATTTCAAGTCTGAAGAAATGGCCTTAGCAGCTTCCTGAGCAGCAAGATGAGCTTCACGCATTTGAGCGACAAGGTGCGCAATCTGCTCATCAACCGAAGACTCCAGGTCCGAACGGCCGAGACGACGCCATTCTTCCACTTCCCTCTCAAATTGGTCTACCAGAAGCTCTAATGCAGCAGCCTGGTTATCCCCTCCGAAGTCCCGGATATTCTCAATACTGCGGGAGAGGACCACCTTTAAAGCAGAGAACGAGGTAGTCGAGCCCTTCAAGATCAGAGCAATGGATCGCTTCAAGCTCTTATAAAGCTATCAACTAAATCCGCCACGAATCAAGTGCTGACTTAGCGCGACGTATCGATAACTTCGCCGAAAAACATGCCTTAGCTCCGCTAAAAGCACAGCCCAAACTTCGCGGGAAACTCATACTAGCTTTGCTGGAAGCTCGTTCCTGATTCAGAAAGGATTCTATCTTTAACTTCGCGTGAAGTCTAGCTCCGCCGGACCAATTCAAGTGTTCTCAATTCAAAAGAGAAGGCATAGCAAATCAGATGAGCAGAAAATGAACTTTCATTTAAAAGGAAAGGTACATTGATACTACATCAAAGTTGTGTTTCATACAACAGAGTCATTTGCTCAAAAGGCATACAAGTGGTCCTATCTACTTCCAAGCCTAACCAACTGGACACGAAGAGTCTTCGTCCTGCACAAGGCCGTAATCCTTCGCAGAACAGATGGTGTCACCAGGACAGATGGTGCCACCAGGAAGCTGGATCTTCCTTAAATTGGTGAAGGACTGATCGCCACCAGCAGGTTTGATGAAATTGGCAATGGAGGATCCGAGACCTTACAGGTGACGTCCGCTTTCCCGAAGTGGATCATCTCGGATAAGAGACTACCAGCCTCTCCTCGAAGTGGATCATCTCGGATAAGCAACTGCCAACCTCCTCTAGGACGCACAGCGGCTGCCTCAGTTTGTTCCTCCTGCTTAAGAGTAAAATCTCAACTGGAAAAGCAAGAGGAAATTTTCGGGTTTCTTTCATCAAGTCACAAGATTGGCGGACATAGCTCACTACAATGCAAACTGAAACAAGTTAGCAGTAAGTCAAAGGAAATGCTAAGTCAAATTCTTTGGGGCGAAGCAATTTATATCCGATTCAGTTGCAGAATGGATTTCAGATTCAGTTAAGCAGAGGATAGCCTCGCTTGCACAGTGATGATGGGCAAGCTCAGCATAAGCCAAGTCCTGGCCTCGCCTATATGGCTAAGCCAGACTGACCCTGAGGACGCAGTCTTGACCCCACCTATATGGCAAGACTGGCTCAACTTTGAAGACACTAAGCCCCAAGTTTTGCCTGTGTGGCGAACTTAGCAAGCAGGCATGCTATGATCTTTCTTTGATCAAGTCAAAATGATAGCTTCGCTGGGAAGCTGGGCTGAAACCCTTCTCTGCAGATCAGTCAATTGCAAAATGAAGAATAAGGGAAATTAATCCCTGAGGTAGCTGTTAAAGCTAAATTAAGAGAGATGAATTCCCTAAAAGATCATTGATGAAGTCTTTGAATGATCAAGACTTACCGGTCCTTGGCCGGGTAATAACCAGAGTGGGCATCCCCACTAGTTCAGAGATCTGAGTATCTCTCTCAACCAAGAGAAGAGAAGAAGAGCAGATCACTTCTCTTCAGAGGACCTCAGATGTCTTATTTATAGGCCTCATGGCCTGAGCACTGCAGCCTCAAGCGTGGAAGCACGAGCGCATTTAAGGCATTTATTGTGCCTTGAGAAAAGGGACGGTTTCCCTTGGAACCGTGCAAAGGAAGAAGCGTCTCCCTCATAAAGGCATTTATGGCACCTTGAAAAAGGGAATATCCTCCCTCGGAAACGCGCGAAGGAAGAATATCTCCCTCGATTAATGCAAGAGAAGTCATTCTGACCTCGAAAAAGGAGTAATCCTTCTCGTAATTGACCCACAGCAGTTGGCCTCGGAAAGGAACAACATTCAAAGCGAACTTATTCCGGGAAGCCCAGACGCGAAGCTACCCAGACGCGAATCTACACAATTTTTCGGCGATTCTATTCCAAAGCAGGATTAAAAGCGAAGCTGAACTCAACCACCATGGCGACGTTCGTACTTCACATACCATCGATCAAAGCAATTCAAAGTATTTCGAAGTTTGAGCCATTGCAGACTTTCAAAAACTTTGAAGGGGGTCTTGTTGACACTTAAAAAAGACAAGATTCTTACTGGCCTGAATAATGTCTAAACTTGTTGACATTTATAAAAGACGAGTGACAGACAAGCTGACGACCAGTTTTCACCCATCTCCGAAGGACAAGGAAGCAACCTGGACTCCACTGATCCATCAAGCAGACAGTAAGCCCAGATTGCCTCTAAACAGACCTCAGCAGGTCTAAGATGCTAGCACTTAGCATTACATGAGCCCAAAGGGATAGCCTCGCCTGAGAGGCTAAGATCATCCAACTTCGCCTTGAAGCCATTCAAAGCCCCGCCAAAAAGCTAACTCATAGCTTCGCCTGAACTGCTGAAGCGCAACTTCGCAGAGAAAGTCAGCTCCGCCTGAGGCCACACGCAACTGCGCAGAAAGGGTATGCGGTAGCTTCGCCACAGACGACATCTAGCTCCGCCGAAGAGCTTTCTTCTGACTTCGCCAGATACTGCCTCCAGCTCCGCTGTGAGTTCAAAGCGGGCAGCGCCGCTGCTGGTCTGTTATGGTCAACATTTGACCAATCAAATCTCCAGATGAGATCAGATCTAATCGGGATCAAGATCAAATCTAAGATCAAATTTGGCAGTTGATTGCCACAATCTCTTGACTCTTCTAAAACGAGTTAGAGGATCAGGAGAGATCTTTCAACTATATGGAAAGAATCAAAACGGATCAAGAGGATCAACCGACCTGCCATTTCTAGCTTCGCAGAAAATGATCCTAGCGTCGCAGCAAGGCTACTTTTCAGATTTAAACAGATTTGATTCAATCTGTTTCTATACTTTCAAGGGACGATTATACCCTTGCTCTCCTTATAAATAGCCCACCAGGGGCACAAGGAAGAAAGGCACAGGCACAGGCGCAAACGAAGACTCCACAAGCAGAGACTTCTTCACGACGCACCGCGCGCACAAGAATTCAGAGACTTTTAGAGAATTGCTTCTCTATTCAGGGTGCTGATACCCTAATACCTCCCTTCTTCTCAAGGAATCTCCGGAACCAGGCGAGAAGGAATTCCTAAGTGAAGGCGGTTTTGAGAAGTAGTAAGAGGGTTCTACCAACCCTCTGTTCTCTGATTCTCTTAACCAGGCGAGAAGGAAATCTCATCGCTCGCATCGTCAAAGGGACAAAGTGGTCGCGCGCTGACCAGACTCCTATCGGCACACTTCTCCAGAATCTCTGAGGAGATCTACTTGTAATCTTTTAGAATACTTGTAATTTAGCTCCTCAACTCTTTTTATTGTAAGTTTTTTTCCTTTGCAAATCAATGGAAAACATTCAAAATGTCCGTATCTTATTCTAAAAGCCGATTTAGACACATCTTCTAACTTGACCTTTAACTGATGATATCCTGACCTAAGGTCTATCTTAGAAAATACACATGACCCTTGTAGTTGATCAAATAAGTCATCAATTCGAGAAAGCGGGTACCTATTTTTAATAGTGACCTTATTCAACTCCCAATAATCGACACATAATCTCATACTTCCATCCTTCTTCTTAACAAATAGTACTAGTGCTCCTCAGGGAGATATGCTCGGTCGGATGAAACCTTTATCTAGTAATTCCTATAGTTGAGTTTTAAGTTCTTTCATTTCTGTGGGGCCATACGATAGGGTGCTTTCGAAATTGGGGCAGTACCGGGCATCACATTTATTGCAAATTCTACATCTCGATCTGGGGGCATACCTGGTAAATCTTCCGAGAATACATCAGGAAACTCATTTACGACAAGAATAGTCTCAATTTTGATATCAGTTCTAGTGGTGTCAAAAACTGAAACCAGAAATTCTTGACATCCCTGCCTCATTAACTTGGTGGCTTTCATGGCCGATATGTAGGGTATATCATGACTAACTTTTACCCCTTCAAAAATAAACTCTGGAACTCCTTCCATTTTAAAGATGATCCTCTTCCTATTACAATTCACATGTGCACCACAAGTGGACAACCAGTCCATTGCTAATATTGTATCAAACTCCATCTCGCCCAGCTTAATCAAATCAATAGATGTTTCTATCTCCCCAATCATCACTTCACAGTTCACATATTTAGTGCTAGCTATTATCTTTACCCCTATGGGTGTGGATACAATCAACTGAAATTTTAGGGGTTCTGATGCTTGATTTAATCTATAAGCAAAAGCATTAGATATGAATGAATGAGTAGCTCCAGGATCAAATAATGCATGAGCAATATGTCCTGATATGGAGGTCATACCTTCGATTACTGTATTCGAGGCCATTATTTCTCGATGGGTCAACGCAAAAGTTCTTCCTTGAGCCCGTGGCTGTTGTACATATGATTGAGTTGCAGTAGGTCGCGGAGCATTACCGGGCGGCCTAAAATTACTGGCTGGTCCCCTGGGAGGGTTCATTCTTATAGCTGGCCTCCCACTTCCCCTACTTGGCCATTGGCTTTCGTGCTTCGTCGGGCAATTTTTCTTTAAATGCCGCATTCCTCCAAATATAACAAGTTCTTTCTTGAATGCAGTTTTCAAAATGATTCATCCTACACTTCTGGCACCAAGGGGCCTCCAAGATTCTAGGGTGGGACGCAGAGGTAGCCTGTGCTTTTAAAAAAGTGTCTCTGTTCCTCAACCATGATCATCTGCCTCTGGCCCATCCTCCTCTTTCAAGAGTGGCATTAAACTCAAATCTTTTACTACTGGTAGATCTCGGTGCCACTGATACTGATGTCCTTGATATCGGGGATGCTTTGAGCTGGGTAATTCCTTCACCCAGTCTTCTAAACTTTCTTGCATATTCATTTCTACCTCCAAGACTTTTTCCACAGCTTGGAGATAATTCCTTAGATGTAGGGGAATCAATCTGTCTCAAATTTCTGGTTTCAGGCCCTTCACGAACCTTTTTGTTCTTTCTGCCTCACTCTTCACCAAGACATCAACATACCTAGACAATTGGGTAAACCTCTGGTCGTATTGGGACACATTCATCTGACTTTGTCGTAATTTCAGAAATTCTAACGCCATCTTATCTCTGGCCGTCTCTGGAATATACTTTTCAGTGAATTTTTTCTCTAAGAATTCCCAAGTGATTGGTTCTCTTGTACTTTTCATACTATTTTTTACTGCCCTCCACCAGTGTTCTACTTCCTTTTGAAATATAAAGGAAGAGAAGGATAATCTCTGCTCATCAGTGCAGTTCATTACATCCAGAATCTTTTCTATCTGGAGAAGCCATACTTCAGCTTGTAAGGGATCCACCTCCCCTTCAAATATTGGTGGTTTCATCTTTTGGAACTGTTCTAATTCTCGGTGGAAATTGTTATCATTGGCTCTTGTCATTAACTGGGTGAGCCACTTCGGCATAACCCCCAGAGTTCCACGACCTCCTCCTATCTGTACTTCTGAATCTTTATTATTGTCCATAGGGTGTGCACTCCCAATAACACTATAGTGTGACATACCGAGCGATAATGACTCATCAGTTGGTAGTTGATTTAGATCCATGCGTCCTTCCTATAAGATGAGGACGTCTAGTCAACATACTTCGCATTTAAGAAAATAATTTTAGATAAAATTCTTAGTTTCATGCAATTATTTTAGTACAACATTCATTATCACTTGCAAACAAGCAACTTGCTATATATATTTATATACATCCCAAAACGGATACAAGGATATTACATTGATACCTTTTTAGATATCCGAACTAACCCATATGCATGCATACAAGATGTGCCAGGGCACATACAACAAAACTCCTAAGATATCCATCAACTAGCACATTAGGCTTACACAAAGATATACATATCAAAAGTAATTACTCATAGATTCATCTCTCATAGGGTAGAGTCTCCCCACTCGAGTCCCCACTAGTATTGTTGCTATCCTCGCCATCATCCATACTTTCCTCAGAGTCTTCCCTTGGTAATTCGTCTCCTTCGCAGCACCATTCAGATCATCATATAAATCCATGTCATCTTCTCATTTTTCATCCCAAAAAAGACCTCCATAAGTAAATCCTCTTCAGGTCTCTTCCTTTAATGCACTCGTATCCATGGTCTCTCCTACCTCAAGTGAATACCTAACCAAACTCTACGTATCGGCAATGGTCAATTCAGGCTCATTAGATGCCTGAGACTCAATCTCTTCATGGTCTATGTGGTCTGGGGCTGAAAATATGACCTCTGGGTCGGTCTCATCATACTCATAACCCTAATCTATGGAATTTGCCATCCAACTCGCGCTCGAACTATCCGAGCTAGAGACCGACCAATATTTGTCAGAGTCCCCCCATCTACATATAAACAAGGAGTCTCAACCCATAAAATAATCTCGACGTACTGCTAATTTCATACAACAAGAAGGAAAGCAATGTATACACACACACACACACTTACACTTACACTTAGTCTTTCAATTCATTTGTTCCGTTTACTGTACTCTATCCATAAGTTTCATGTTTCAGAATAACTTAGATTCAATAGATAATTCAATGTATTCCCTCGTTCCAGTGTCTCATACAACTAGTAGCTG
This sequence comes from Agave tequilana, assembly GCA_038442645.1. Lineage (NCBI taxonomy): Eukaryota > Viridiplantae > Streptophyta > Magnoliopsida > Asparagales > Asparagaceae > Agave > Agave tequilana. The sequence goes on from JAVJIF010004070.1 coordinate 191,449, forward strand.
TTTCTGGAAGCCCGCACTCTCAGTCAACTCACCCGGATCGGGACGTGCGAGCACCCTGATTCTGATGCGAGAAAATAATCAATTACCGCTTAACTCACGATTAATCTGTCACATAAAACCCACTACCTTACTATAATCACTCAAGGTCAATCATATAGGCAATATGCACTCATACATACACATTAAGCATAATAATTTTCTATTGCCTCCTACCTCCGACTTAACCTTCTCTTTCTACCTATAACCCTTAGCTTTGATACCAACTGTAACAGTCCCAGTCTTAATATTTTCCATTATCACTATCATCACTGGTTATCCTTAATTCAAGTGTGGGACCCATTAAGATACAACACTTCGATTTCGACTAACGTCAGCCTACTTATGGCTTCACAATATTTCCGCTCAAAGTGCATATATAACCTCGGCATGATTTATCATATTTTCGAACATGGTTCTGACAACCCGGTATAGAATACATAGCCTACGCATTATTACTCGATAAACTCCTTAATATTAACAAGATCAAGTCAAGCACCTAATAACACAAACATTTCAATATATTACAAAAGTTCATGACAAGCATCAACATAGAAAGTTTTACATAGTGTTTCTTAAACAATATATAAGTAAGATGGAACATGCAAAAGTTGAAAATGATCTCCACTGCCACCTATCCCGTAAGTTGCCAATAAGCAGGTCCTTAACCTTTATCCAAACCTGAAGGTGATTATATAACAGGGTGAGCTCAACAGCTCAGTGAATAAAATAACAAAAATAAGCATGACCATTATGCATGTCTATTGGACTTTAATATAAAGGTAACAATTATAATTTGTACTATTTGTTTGTATATTTTTAGGTGTTTGTAGAAAGTCTTGACCGAAACATAGTGATTAGTCTTATTAGTCGACTTGTCTTTCCTATAGTCGAGTAATACTGATATTAGTCGACTTATCATAAAGCTATAGTCGACTAAGCTCTGTCCAAAAAGATATCTACTCTTTGTTAGCTGCCTGTAACTTAACTAGTCGACTACCCTATCTTATATAGTCGACTACTCTTGGTACTAGTCGACTTATCACCCATCTATAGTCGACTACTCTTGGTACTAGTCTACTTATCACCCATATATAGTCGACTATATCCTGACCAAAAAGGATGTCTACTCTTTATTTGTTGCCTATAACTAAAGCTAGTCGACTTCCCTATCTTATATAGTCTACTAATACTGATTTCCAGAGACTTGCGTACCAGTATCTCACATCTATAGTTGACTTGGCCCATGGGTTAGTCGACTACACTAGTTAGAATTTGCCTATACTAGTCGACTCATCACAGAGTCTGATTATTAACAAATTCTTATAGTTTAACATGCAAATTTCCATCTTAATCATATTAACACACATGTTAAACATGAAGTTGGACTCCCCCTTCGGTCACCTCCGATTAAACCCGATCCCTTCCTCCAAATACGTAATAATAATATAACTTTCATGCAATTTCATCTTAACTATACGTTATTCAATGTAATATTCTTCTCTTCGGTCACCTCCGGTTCAACCCGGTCCCTTCCTCCTATACTTTATTCAACGCAATATTTTTCCCCTTTGGTCACCTCCGGTTCAACCCAGTCCCTTCCTCCAAATACGTAATAATAATATAACTTTCATGTAATAACAACATGCAAGGATTTATAAAGCAATATCAACACAAATGATTTTCATGATTTCAACTTTACATTATGGCAACATTATGGAAGTCATTAACATATATAAGCAACAACTTGCTATGTTAACAACATGCGAGTCTTTTCAAGATAACCAACACATTATATCATATTAATTTATGCAAAACCGTGTGTATGCATAAAAATCAAGTATTACGTTTAACTATTTCTTCTTAAGATGTATGTGTTTGACTACTGTGTCTACACACAATAAAGTTATCAATCATGCACAATGGTAAACATACATGGAAATAGCTACAACATGTTTACCATAAGATTATCTATAATGCATACTCAAAATCTAGAAGCCATACACATGTATTATCATTCATATCCACATCCACTTATAATTTAGCAATTTTCATTTTACTTCAAACTTGACAACTACCTACTATTATTTAGGGTTTGAATGTTCTACTCACCCTTGAAGAGAATATCCCCGATTGTCAAGCTTGATTACCGGTTATAATGGAGTATACAAGACCTTAACAACATCATAATTAGTTTATACTTTAAAGAGTATAAGAGGGGTGTAGTAGGCTTAAGGATTGCTTACCTTCTTTAACCAAAATCACCCTCCTAACTTGTTAACCTAGGCCAACCTTGTCTTCAAGAATTATCTCTCTAAGGTGATATTAGATCACCACTTTTTCATGTTCTATTAGTGAGGGAATGAGAGGGGGGAGGGAGGGAGGGAGGGAGGGGGGAGAGAGAGAGAGAGAAGAAAATGGAGGGGAAAACTTGGGGGATGTTGCTGCTGTTTTTCTTCTTGGCTGGTTGCAAAAAGGAGGGAAGGGAGAAGAGTTTGGAGTTGAAGAACGAAGAGAGAGAGAGAGAGAGAGAGAGTGTTACGCCCCGCTTCTAAAAATACATGAAAACGGAGTCGCGACGAAGGTTGGCGACGTATATACGCGAGGAAAATACCCACGTATACACGCTAAGCCTAAAGTAACCTGAACAAGCTATAAATCGAAACTTTAATGGAATATGATTACTGCAATATCACATATAAGCATCCACGCATGATATCATATAAATGAAAAAATAGAATAGCAACTGAATCTGATACATCGAGAATAAGGAAATAACAGGAAGACAAGAGAGATGAGAATACTAGAATCAATAGAGAGACTCTAGCTCCTCGCGAAACATACGGTCTCATCGAACACCTGAACAATAGAAACAAAGCGTCCAATATCTGGACGTGCGAATCCAGGGCCGTCATAAAGTGACCTAGTGAGTGTGTGTGTAAAGAGGAGTACTCGTGCATATAAACAATGTGCACAAAAAAATAACAAGATAACTGCAAACATAAGATAACTAAATAACATGATAAACAAACAACTGAATAACAATAACATGAATAAGCATGCAGATAAAAGACAAGTAAGACAACTATAAACAAATAAATGATGTCATGATGTGTAACCAAGCATATATTACTAGTCTGGTAAATAATCTGGTCATGTGTACAACATATGTCATAAGGCAGGGCATCAATTCAGAGCATAGCACTAAAACTGGAAAATAAGGGGGTTACATTTTAAGTTACTCAATAATAATCAGTACCGTTTGATATTTCAATCGCCTCCCTACTAGCGCCTCACATCACTGATAGTCCATACTAGAGTTCTCACTCTGGCAGAACTTACTCGGGCCTGATATGTGAGTACCAAGACCCGAACAAAGGAGAGACCAAATATCACACGTTCCTAATATTATTATTGTTTGGTTGTTACGTTCTTATGTTATTCTTGTCCCTTTCCCACCGGCGTCCCACAACACCGACAGTTCACACTGGAGCCCACACTTTCAGTAGAACTCATCCGAACTCCGATATGCGGGTATCATTATTCGAATAGGGGAGAGACCAAATAACATATGCTCATGGCGTTATCATCATACAGGTACGTGTGGATGTTAATATGCACTGAGAATACTTATCACGCTAACACCAGGCGACACAGGCAGGAGGTAGCCCTATAGATTCAAGAGGAGGCCCCCACAGATTCAAGAGGCGGCCCCCACCACGTGTGTAGTATGGCACTTTGCTCCATGTGGCACTTTGCTCTGAGGGGAATGGATTCAAGAGGTGGCCCCACGGATTCAAGAGGTGGCCCCCACCACGTGTGTGGTGTGGCACTTTGCTCCGTGTGACACTTAGTTCCATTCAGGATCCGCCGGATACTAGCACGATTGTGGGATACGTCCTCGTCATCCCGACACCAGGCGGCATGCTCCGCCGGACGTCGGTCTGACTGTGCTATTAACCGAGTAACAGTGCAGGGGACATGAGTACAGGGGGTACAGGAGTACCAGATGTCTAGTAGCAATATTATTATCATGCCAAGATCCCCGTAAAAGTGATAATCATGAGTGCCCAATCTGGTAACTAATACACATAAAATCTATTATTAATCTCAAACACAACCTATATCAACCTCAAGATCCGAGCCGAATCAAGTCACAGTCTAAAGTGTATCAAAACTAGGCCTAAGCCAACAATGACAACTGCGAACACATGAAATGACGCTAATACAAACTCATATCAACTACGTAATTAAAGTGAGCAATCATGGGTCTCTCATGAAGTAATACAAGTAATCAAACAGGTAAAATATAATAGAAAGTCACATGAAATGATAAGTGTAACATGTAAACGCATACCGACAATGGTAAATAAGGAAATGCACAAGAACGAACACTCACATGAAATGAAGCGGTTTCGGAACCGAATCGCCGTCTGGTCTTCACTGTACGAACTGGTTCTGATCTATGGATCATCCCATAGGCCGGCCTTTGAATCGCCTATGTATCGGGTCCACAACGAGCACGAATCCGGATCAGGTCCGGGTCTCCTGCAACGGTTCGGATCTCACCAAACGAATCCGAAACACTGCAACACGCAACCAAACACATGAACTCATACAAACATACCCTCGTATACGTATACACTCCATAATATACACATAGACATACGTGTACACCCGCATATATACGTATACAAGTATACACATACACCAATATACATGCATACTTAAATAAATACCAACACACATTAATATAAATACATACATTTATATATATACATATAATATACATATGCACATAAGACATATACATGTACACACATGCATACACACGTGTATAGACCCATATATATACGTACGTACATACATACATATATATACTTATATACTCACACACACATGAAATAATCCCACACATGCATATACATACACACCCATCCATGCATATACATCATGCATACACATGCATGCACTTAATTAAATAACATACACTTAATTAAATGACACACCCATCCACACAATTAAATAGCAACCCATGCATATAAATTACTACACATTATATAAAACATATATATATTAACATGAAATGGAAGAGAAATAAAGTGGGAGAAGGAAAGTAGACTCACATAATAATGTGGTGATTTTCACCGACGGAGGCTCTGACGGAGGCGTCGGGGGCCGCGGAGGGTGTCGTTGGATAGAGCATCTCGCCGTGAAGGGCGTGGGTGCGTTTGCGCTCGCCTACGGTGATCCACGGCGATCCACAGAGAGCCAGAAAATGGCTCAGAGTAAGATATCCCAAGGAGTTTCTTGGTTTGGCTTAGTGGGTGTTTGCAATGGAACTAAAGTTGTTGATACATGGAGGGAGTTTGGCGCACACGGGTTATGCGTGGGGGCTCACGCTAGCCAATGGAGTCGCCGTTGAAGGGGCTCTGTCATGGCTGCTGTGCGGCAAGGATGGAGGTTGTTCAACCAAATGGGAAAGTGCGCTGACTAGTGGTGGGGCTTGGATGTGGGTGGAGTCTCGAACGAACAGGAGTTGCTCGGAGGTGACCAAACATGGCTGCGGGGCCATGGTGCTGGACAAGGCCAAAGGGGGTGTGGCCAAGGACTTGGTTTTGACGAGGGAGAGGAGGAAACCAGGACCTGAGGTGCTGTGCGCGGGCTGCCGGGTGGTGTTGGCGTGACTTGAGCAGCATAACGGAGGAAGAAGATGATGGCGATCTTGGGCACGCATGGAGGATAGCGAGGTCTGGGTGCGGGCGCTCCGGGAGTTGCGTGCTTGGGGTCTCGCCAAGGAGAGGAGGGGAGGGCGGCTGTGAAGAAGAGGAGATAGATTAGGTTTAGGGTTAAGTTTAGGATTAATCTTAGGATTATATAGAGGATATAATTGGGTAGTGGTTCTAATGGGTATTGAGTAGTGGAAAAAGTCTATTGGATATGGGTATGGGTCATGAGCTATAGGGTAATGGGTTTGGGGGTTATGGAATTTGAAATGGATAATGAGAATAGATATTGGGAAAATGATCATGGACTAAGAAAGAATAGAAAAGCTAATAATAATAATAATAAAAGAATAACTACCTTAATAATGCTAAATAATTATAACAATTCTTAATTAAAAATAATAATTGATAACATGCATAATAATTAACAATAGCAATGACAATAATAATTAATAATACTAGTATTAATTAACAACAACAATAATAAAAATAATAGAAATAATAATTAACGATTACTACTACCACTAATACTTATACTAATATTTAAATAAATAAATAAAATAATAGTCACACTAATAATAATTAATAAATACTAACAATATAAATAATAATAACATTAATTGTAATAACAATAAATAATAATTATAATGGAAGAATAATAATAGTAATAATTACCACTAATAATATCAGTAAATAATAAGAATGATATTAAAAATAATAAATACTTTAGGTAAATAAAAATACAGTATTATAAATTAGGGATATTACATTCTACCCACCTTATAAAAATTTCGTCCTCGAAATTCAAATAAAATAGGGAAACGTAAAAAGAATTTAAAATCAAAGGAGAAGACAGATAAGCTTTACGTCGCCACTCTGCATATCATAAATCCACCACGCTTCCGCTGCGCGCTCTGACCTCTGCTACTGGCTTCAACATGGAGCGACCAGACTCAAGAGATAAAATTAGGGAAATAGAATCAGAAAGAGGATAGGAATCAAGATGGAACCCAGATTACTCCAGAAAAAGAGTTGGAATTAGAGATATCAAAAGATTCAAGAGATGGTCCCAAAAGAGAGAACGATCAATTCCAAATGGAGTCAATATCATCATATGGATAGTATATGTATATTGCAGTGTAAATATAACTTGTCTCAGGTAACCGGTAAGAATTAGGTTCTCTTTTATGTCGAACCTGGCTCTGATACCAAGAAAACCCTGTCACGCCCTGCTTCTAAAAATACACGAAAACAGAGTCGCGACGAAGGTCGGCGACGTATATACGCAAGAAAAATACCCACGTATACACGCTAAGCCTAAAGTAATCTGAACAAGCTATAAATCGAAACTATAATGGAACATGATTACTGCAATATCACATATAAGCATCCACGCATGATATCATATAAATGAAGAAATGGAATAGCAACTGAATCTGATATATCGAGAATAAGGAAATAACAGGAAGACAAGAGAGATGAGAATACCAGAATCAATAGAGAGACTCTAGCTCCTCGCGAAATATACGGTCTCATCGAACACCTGAACAATGAAACAAAGCGTCCAATATCTGGACGTGCGAATCCAGGGTCGTCAGAAAGCGACCTAGTGAGTGTGTGTGTGTGTAAAGAGAAGTACTCGTGTATATAAACAATGTGCACAAAAAAATAACAAGATAACTGCAAACATAAGATAACTAAATAACATGATAAACAAACAACTGAATAACAATAACATGAATAAGCATGCAGATAAAAGACAAGTAAAATAATTGTAAACAAATAAATGATATCATGATGTGTAACCAAACATATGTCACTAGTCTGGTAAATAATCTGGTCATGTGTACAACATATGTCATAAGGCAGGGTATCAATTCAGAGCATAGCACTATAACTGGAGAATATAAGGGGGTTACATTTAAGTTACTCAATAATAATCAGTACCGTTTGATATTTCAATCGCCTCCTTACCAGCGCCTCACATCACTGATAGTCCATATTAGAGTTCTCACTCTGGTAGAATTTACTCAGGCATGATATGTGAGTACCAAGACCCGAACAAAGGAGAGACCAAATATCACATGTTCCTAATATTATTATTATTTGGTTATTACGTTCTTATGTTATTCTTGTCCCTTTCCCACCGGCGTCCCACAACACTGACAGTTTACACTGGACCCCGCACTTTCAGTAGAACTCATCCGAACTCCGATATGCGGGTACCATTATTTGAATAGGGGAGAGACCAAATAACATATGCTCATGGCGTTATCATCATACAGGTACGTGTGGATGTTAATATGCACTGAGAATGCTTATCACGCTTGCACTGAGGCAGGAGGTAACCCTACAGATTCAAGAGGTGGCCCCCACAGATTCAAGAGGTGGCCCTCACCACGTTTGTAGTATGGCACTTTACTCCATGTGGCACTTTGCTCTGAGGGGAATGGATTCTAAAGGTGGCCCCCACGGATTCAAGAGGTGGCCCCCACCACGTGTGTGGTGTGGCACTTTGCTCCGTGTGACACTTAGTTTCATTCAAGATCCGCCGGATGCTAGCACGATTGTGGGATACGTCCTCGTCATCCTGACACCAGCCGGCGTGCTCCATCGGACGCCGGTCTGACTGTGCTATTAACAGGGTAACAGTGCAGGGAACATGAGTACAGGGGATACAGGAGTACCAGATGTCTGGTAGCAATATTATTATCATGCCAACGTCCCCGTAAAAGTGATAATCATGAGTGCCAAATCTGGTAACTAATACACATAAAATCTATTATTAATCTCAAACACAACCTATATCAACCTCAAGATCCGAGCCGAATCAAGTCACAGTCTAAAGTGTATCAAACTAGGCCTAAGCCAACAACGACAACTACCAACACATGAAATGACGCTAATACAAACTCATATCAACTACGTAATTAAAGTGAGCAATCATGGGTCTCTCATGAAGTAATACAAGTAATCAAACAGGTAAAATATAATAGAAAGCCACATGAAATGATAAGTGTAACATGTAAACGCATACCGATAATGGTAAATAAGAAAATACACAAGAACAAACACTCACATGAAATGACGCGGTTTCAGAATTGAATCGCTGTTTGGTCTTTACTGTACGAACTGGTACTGATCTACGGATCATCCCATAGGCCGATCTTTGAATCGCCTGGATCGGGTTCGGGTCTCCTGCAACGGTTCGGATCTCACCAAACGAATCCGAAACACTGCAACACGCAACCAAACACATGAAACTCACACAAACATACCCTCATATACGTATACACTCCATAATATACACGCATAGACATACGTGTACACCCGCATATATACATATACAAGTATACACATACACCAATATATATGCATACTTAAATAAATACAACACACATTAATATAAATACATACACTTATATATATACATATAATATACATACGTACATAAGACATATACATGTACACACATGCATACATACGCGTATACACCCATATATATACGTACGTATATACATACATATATATACTAATATACTCACACACACATGAAATAATCCCACACATGCATACACATACACACCCATCCATGCATATACATCATGCATACACATGCATGCACTTAATTAAATAACATACACTTAATTATGACACACCCATCCACATAATTAAATAACAACCCATGCATATAAATTACTACACATTATATAAAACATATATATATTAACATGAAATGGAAGAGAAATAAAGTGGGAGAAGGAAAGTAGACTCACATAATAATGTGGTGATTTGCGGCGCACCGACGGAGGCTCTTACGGAGGCGTCGGGGGCCACGGATGGTGTTTGGATAGAGCATCTCGCCGTGAAGGGCGTGGGTGCGTTTGCGCTCGCCTACGGCGATCCACGGCGATCCACAGAGAGCCAGAAAATGGCTCAGAGTAAGATATCCCAAGGAGTTTCTTGGTTTGCCTTGGTGGGTGTTTGCAATGGAACTAAAGTTGTTGATACATGGAGGGAGTTTGGCGCACGGGTTATGCGTGGGGCTCACGCTGGCCAATGGAGTCGCCATTGAAGGGGTTCTATCGTGGTGCTGTGCGACAAGGATGGAGGTTGTTCAGCCAAATGGGGAAGTGCGCTGACGAGTGGTGGGGGCTCGGATGTGGATGGAGTCTCGAACGAACTGGAGTTGCTCGGAGGTGACAAACATGGCTGCGGGGCATGGTGCTAGACAAGGCCAGAGGGGGGTGTGGCAAAGGACTTGGTATTGACGAGGGAGAGGAGGAAACCAGGACCTGAGGTGCTGTGCGCGGGCTGCGGTGGGTGGTGTTGGCGTGACTTAAGCAGCGTAACGGAGGAAGAAGATGATGGCGATCTTGGGCGCGCATGGAGGATAGCGAGGTCCGGGTGCGGGCGCTCCGGGAGCTGCGTGCTTGGGGTCTCGCCAAGGAGAGGAGGGGAGAGCGGCTGTGAAGAAGAGGAGATAGATTAGGTTTAGGGTTAATCTTAGGATTATATAGAGGATAGATTTGGGTAGTGGGTCTAATGGGTATTGGGTAGTGGAAAAAGTCTATTGGATATGGGTATGGGTCATGAGCTATAGGGTAATGGGTTTGGGGGTTATGGAATTGAAAATGGATAATGAGAATAGATATTGGGAAAATGATCATGGACTAAGAAAGAATAGAAAAGCTAATAATAATAATAATAAAGAATAACTACCTTAATAATGCTAAATAATTATAACAATTCTTAATTAAAAATAATAATTGATAACATGCATATTAATTAACAATAGCAATGACAATAATAATAATAATACTAGTATTAATTAACAACAACAATAATAAAAATAATAGAAATAATAATTAACGATTACTACTACCATTAATACTTATACTAAATTAAAATAAATAAATAAAATAATAGTCACACTAATAATAATTAATAAACACTAACAATATAAATAATAATAACATTAATTGTAATAATAATAAATAATAATTAATGGAAGAATATAATAGTAATAATTATCACTAATAATATCAGTAAATAATAAGAATGATATTAAAAATAATAAACACTTTAGGTAAATAAAAATACAGTATTATAAATTAGGGATATTACACACACACAGAGAGAGAGAGAGAGAGAGAGAGAGAAGAGAAGAGAAGAGAGAGAGAGAGTTGCCAAATGATAATTTTCTCCTCATTTCTACTCTTACATACCTCACCTCGTTTAATGAGATCTTGCCAAGTGCCCCCCTAACATCATCTCTCTACACTTCTACCTTACTCCTATAAGTAAGGTCCCCATACCTCCTCATTCATGATGTACTTGTACTAAAAAGTTATGGTGGGGAGTATGATAAAAAGTCAACATGCATGTGTGTATTTTAATCCATATACATATATACTAGTATATGCATGGTATAATATTTAGTATAAGTATCCTACATGAATTCTTGTCTTTACATTATCTCCTAAGGCACTCAAGTGTGTAAATAGGTGATTAATTAAGGCAAATGTTACAAAGATTATATTGAGCACCTCAAACTTATCTAGAGAAATTACGAGGAAGATGTTCAGAACCCTTCACGGGGCATACGGCTTCTAAACTTGCTTTAAGTGATCATTTGCATCATCTCATTTTTATTTTACATTGAATATTGATTTGATTAGCCTTAGACCTATTTATCCCCCCTCTATGTGTAATTTCAATTAGTATCAGAGAAAGCTCTAGTTTTTGGCTTAACATCCTTAGAGAGATCCTAATTTGCTAATCATTCTATTAATTTCTTCATTCTTCCACTAGTAAAGATGGCCGACAGTATTGGGATCCCTACCAAGTTTGATGGCCTTAACTTTCCCATATGAAAAGTTAGGATGATCATATTTTTGCAATCCTTAAAAAGCCGAGTTGCAAAGGCGGTGACCAAACCCTGTAGTGCACCACCGGTGAGGAGGACACTTGGTCCGATCTTGCCTCCAAGGAATATGATGGTATTCAAAGGCTCAAAATGCTTTATTTTCAGCATTGAATGAGGATGACACTACACGGGTCATTCATTGAAAATTCGCCTATGAGATTTGGCAACACTTAATGGTCACTCATGAGGGAACATCACAAGTCAAGAGAGCTAAAATTGATCTCTTGCGTTCCCAATATGAAAGCTTTAAAATGCATGAAAATGAGTCTATTGATGATATGTTTATGAAGTTACTAAAATAACTAATGTTTTGCTTCTCTAGGTGATGAAATCAACAATGATCAAAAGGTCCGAAAGGTCATTTGCGCACTTCCACCGTCTTGGGAAGTCAAAGCTACCACATTGAAGGAGTTGAACGATAAAGATGAGATGGAGCTCATTGGTCTTATCGGCAACCTTATGACCCATGAGATGGAGAAAAAGGCAAGAGAAGAAATGGCGCCACAAAAGAAGAAGACTATCGCTTTCAAGTCTACTCCCGCCATCTCCGACGATGAAGAAGAAGAAGAAGATGATGAAGAGCTATCTCTCCTCGTAAGAAATGTAAGAAGAACATATAACAAGGCAAAATACAACCATAGGAGACGATGGCAAGGAAATGAGGAAAAGAAAATCATTTGCTTCAACTGTCAGAAACCCGGACATATCATGGCCGAATGTCCAGATTTCAGAAACAAGATATCTTCTTCTATCAAGCAAAAGAATCCATTTATGAAGAAAGCTCTCAAAGCTACTTGGGATTTAGAAAGTGAATCCGAAGAGGAGGTGGTCACTGCAAACGTGTGTTTTATGACAAACACATCCAAGGTAAATTCTGAACCATTTTTTGATGATAGTGGGGTAACTCAAGATGATTTATTAAATGCTTTTATAAAACTTTCAGATAATTATGATTCTTTGAATAAAAATTTTCTAACAATGAAAAAGGAAAATGAAGTTCTTCAAAACAAAGTTATTATTCTTTCCAAAGAAAAATATGATTTGTCTTCCACTCTTTTATTAACACAAAGGGATTTTGATGCATACAAGGTTTCATGTAAAGCTAAGTTTTTCAAGATTGATGAAAATGAAATTCTATCTCAAAACTAAAATCAACAATTTGAGAAATGTTTTAAAGAAATGTGAGTTCAACAAAGCTAAATTAGAAGACATGTTTTCAAAAAAAATTGTTTCAAAGAAACATATTCATACTACACATGCTCACACTTCTAAAACACACACCAAGCATGTTCATACACCACATGTTCACCACGCTCATAAACCACATGTTCATCATGCACATCATGCTTTCAAGTATGGGAGATTTTATAAATGTACTTATTGTGGCCGAAATGGTCATCTAGCTAAATTTTGTTATAATCATATAAATGATACTAATAATCATGTTTGGCTTCGAAGTACTAACGTCATAGGACCCAAGAAAATATGGGTACCAAAGTCAACAACTTTATTGTTTGATATAGGTACACACCAAGGCTCCAAGACGTAGGGAGCGGTGGTATCTTAATAGTGGTTGCTCAACGCACATGACATGGGACGTCAACAATTTTGCAACCCTATCAAGGTACGTTGACGGTGGCACCTTCACCTTCGGAGATGATTCCAAGGGCAATATCATCGGTATAGGTAACATCAAGATTGGTACATCTCCCTTAATTGAAAATGTTGTTTTAGTTGATGGTCTTAAACATAATCTACTTTGTATTAGTCAACTATATGATCGTGGTTCAAAGTTATTTTTGATGAATCTTCTTGTAATATTCTTGATTTGTATTCTCACTGGATTTCATGAAAATAATGTTTATATTAATGATATGTATAATCTAGATTGCAAAACTAAATGTTTAAATGTTTTTAATGAGGATTCATGGTTATGGCATAGAAGATTAGGCCATGTATCTTTTGACCATCTTTCTAGGATCAATTCTAAGGAATCGGTGAAGGGTATTCCTTACTTGAAATTTGAGAAGGACCGCTTTGTGATGCGTGCCAACTTAAAAAATAAAATAAGTCCTCTTTCAAACCAATCAAGGATATCATGACATCTAGGCCATTAGAATTAATCCATATGGATTTGTTTGGTCCTACTAATACTTAAAGTTCAAATGGAACTTGCTATGTTTTTGTTTTAGTTGATGATTTTTCCCATTTTACATGAGTTTTCTTTTTGGAACATAAAGATCAAGCTTTTTCGTATTTTAATGTTTTTCGAAAAATGGTTGAAAAAAAGAAAAAGGTTTTTCAATTTTGGCATAAGAAGTGATAGAGGTTGTGAGTTCATCAACCAATTTTTATTACTTATTGCAAAGAAAATAGAATAAGTATGAGTTGTCATGTCCTAGAACTCCACAACAAAATGGAGTCGTTGAAAAAAAGAATCGTACTCTTCAATAAATGGTTAGAACTATGATTAGTGAATACGGGCCCCCTCAATACTTATGGGTCAAGGCCGTAAACACTGCATGCTATATATCGAACAGAATTTATTTTTGTAAAAATTCTTCCAAAACTTCTTTTGAATTCTATTTTTCAAGAAAATCAAATGTTTCGTATTTTAGAGTTTTTAGATGCAAATGTTTTGTTTTGAACACCAAAGATAACTTGGGTAAATTTGATGCTAAGGATTTTGAAGCAATTTTATTGGTTATTCTAATACTGGCAAAGTTTATAGAGTGTTCAATAAATCATCTCTTATAATTAAAGAATCTATGCATGTTAAGTTTGAAGAATCTGATGCTTTTGTTAAGAATGTTGTAGAGATTGACACTTTAGGTGAAGACATGGAGAAAGTATCCTTGAAGGACTCACCCACCCAAGAAGACAAGCAAAAACTTATTGTGAAGTTCAAGAGGATGAAGTGGAACGATATTAACCACTTTCAAAAGATTTGAGATATGCTACAAGTCATCCCAAAGATCTCATCATAGGTGATGTATCAAAGGGGGTATCTACTCACTCCAAACTCCATGATTTGTGTGTTCATTATACATTCATTTCCCATATTGAACCCAAAAATATCCTCGAAGCCGAGGATGACTCATATTGGTTGCTTGCAATGCAAGAAGAGCTCAATCAATTTGAGTGCAACTAAGTTTGGCATCTCGTTCCTAGACCCCCTGATAGACCAACAATTAGTACTAAATGAATTTTAAGGAACAAGTTGGATGAGTCGGGAAATGTTGTTAGGAATAAAGCTAGGTTAGTGGCCCAAGGTTACACCCAAATCGAGGGAATCGATTTTGAGGAAACCTTTGCACTCGTAGCACGGCTCGAAGCTATACGGATCACACTTGCTGTTGCTTCTTATAAAAATTTTAAACTTTTTCAAATAGATATCAAAAGTGCATTTTAAATGGTTTTATTGAAGAGAAAGTATATGTTGAATAACCCCCCGAGTTTGTTGATCTTATACATCCAGAGTTTATTTTCAAACTAGATAAAGCTTTGTATGTTTAAAATAAGCCCCTAGAGCTTGGTATGAAAGACTTTCAACATTTCTTCTTTCAAATGGTTTTGTTAAAGGTAAAGTAGATACTACTTTGTTTACTAAGCATGTTGATAGTGACATTCTTATTATTCAAATTTATGTTGATGATATAATTTTTGGATCTACTAATGAAATACTTTGCAAAGAGTTTGAATTATGTATGCAGATGAGTTTGAAATGTCTATGATGGGAGAGTTAAACTACTTCCTTGGACTCCAAATCAAGTAAAGGAGTGATAGGATCTTTATAAATCAAGTCAAGTACACAAAAGAACTCATAAAGAAATTCGGACTTGAAGGGACAAGACTAGCAAAACTCCTATGGCTACCACAACCAAACTTAATAAGGATGAACAAGGTAAAAGTGTAGACATAAAACTTTATAGAAGCATGATTGGTAGTTTGTTGTATTTAACGACTAGTAGGTCAGATATTATGTTTAGTGTTTGTCTTTGTGCTAGATTCCAATCTTGTCCTAAAGAGGCTCATTTGATTGCGATAAAACACATTATTTGATACCTTAAGGGCACTATTGGAATGGGTCTATGGTATCTGAAGACCGAACAATTTTTCAATGACGAGTTTTTTGGATGCTGACTATACAGGTTGTAGAGTGGATAGGAAGAGTATAAGTGGAACATGTCAGTTTCTTGGAAATTGTCTTGTTTCATGGTCTTACAAGAAATAAAATTTTATAGCCCTCTCAACTGTCAAGGCGGAGTATATTGCGGCTGGGGCTTGTTATACTCAAGTCCTTTGGATGAAACATACTCTCCTTGAATATGATTTGCATTGTGACCGTGTTAAAATATTTTGTGATAATACTAGTACTATTCATATGACTAAAAATGCAAATCAACATAGTAAGACTAAGCACATAGAGATTCGATATCACTTTCTTAGAGATCATTATGAGAAAGGTGATATTAATATTGATTATGTTTCTACTAAATTTCAACTTGTAGATATTTTTAGTAAACCACTTGATTTTAACAGATTTTCTTTTATATGTGGTGAACTAAATATTTGTATTATTGATTGATGAGTTTTCATGGTTGTTTGCCTTTTTTGATGTATGACAAAAAGGGGGAGAAGTATCGGTTTGTTTTGATGTTTATCTTCATATATGTTTCTTATTTTGATATTTATCTTCATATATGTTTCATGTTTTGTACTTAATAATAAAGCATCATTTAAGGGGGAGCTTTTACCTCCTTCATATATATATTTCATGTTTTGTACTTAATAATAGAGCATCATTTAAGGAGGAGTTTTTACCTCCTCCTTATATTTTGTTTTGTAGCTTATTTGTTTTGTCATCATCAAAAAGGGGGAGATTGTTGGCCCAAAGGTTACAATCCCCGGGTCATGTGTTTTGATGATAACAAATCATATAAACGCTATTTGGTACTAATAGAAGTTCAAGAATGAATTTCTGGTTGGTACAGGTATTGATGGCTCAATTCTCAAGCATGGGATATTAGGCTCTAACTCAATCACTGCACAACATCAAGTTTTCAGAGACGCCTGCTTGTAGACTCATCTTGTAGATAGTTTCTTTTTATTAATGATTAGTATATATGTTTGAAGCTCAAAAATATGCACACTAAAATGCACGTTTTTCAAAAGTATAATTTTGGTTCTCAAATTTTCTAAAATATTTTTTATCAAGTTTAGAACTTATATCTAGTAGCTATGTATGTTTCTTATCTTCCAAAATCCAAACAAAAATATTTCAAAATTTTATATATCTTCAAAAAGAATTTTCAAATCTGTTTTGGCCTAGGTCGGTCGATCGGGCGGTCGACCGTGCCTATTACAAGCCAGAACGGTCGACCGCTCGGTCGACCAGAGTTCTGGCAATTGGGGGTGTGCGCGTTGTACACGTTCCCGGTCGAACGGACGGTCGATCGGTCCCCGTTGCGGTCGACCGACTGTAAACAGGTTTAGCCTCGGTTTATCACGGTCGACCGACCGGTCGACCGGGAAGAGCTAACGGTCAAAATTTTGAATAGTCTGGTCGACCGGCCGGTCGATTGTGAGTCTGCTGTTTTGGTAGAAACAGCTTGTTTTTGAAATCTGTTTTAAAATGTGTTTTGATTTTAAAAATGTGGTTTGGTGAATTAAGGGTCAATTTCTTCCTCTTTTGTTCAGCTAAAAGTTTTCTAAGTTTACTCTTCTTAAAACCTATATAAAGGGGTCATTAGGGTAGAGGTTTTCACAACAACAATTTGAAAGATTCAAAGTTTTGTGCTTTCTTAAGAAAAAATTTTTGTTTCAGTTTTTGTGCTTTTATTCTCTAAAATTCTCTTCAAGTTTTGGTTCTTAAAATCTCTCTTCTATTTTAAATTTCACTTACAAAACTTTGAGCTTCAATCTTATATATTATTCTCTAGAGTTTTGTAAAGAAGTGTTTTCGAGAGAGAGTTTGTGGTCTTTTGATCACCCAGTGCTTATTATATTGTTGCTACGCTACTTCTGAACTAGAGGAGTGTGTTGGGGAGTTTGATACTCCATAGTGATTATAATTCCTTTGGTGAAAAGTTCTAGTGGATTGGAAATCCTTCATGGTGGTGAAGGCGGGGACGTACAACGGTGGCTCGAACCTCGAAACAAATCTCTTTGTTTGCGATTAATTTACATGTCTATCTTATCTACTTTATATTCATTCATTTATTGTCGATCTATACTCTTACAATAAGATTGCATTGAGCACCTCAAACCTTATCTAGAGGAATCATGAGGAAGAAGTTCAGAACCCTTCCGGGGTATAAGACTTCTAATCTTTCTTTAAGTGATCGTTTGCATCATCTCATTTTTATTTTGCATTGAATATTAGTTTGATTAGCCTTACACCTATTCACCCCCCCTCTAGGTGTAATTTCAGTAAGTTCCCTTGAAGCGCTTGTTCTTACCTTCTTGGTCCTTACTTTTGTACCGTGGGGCAGTCTTCTTCCGCTTCAAGCCTTTGAAAGTAGACACTTTCCCCTTTAAGTCTTTGCACATTAGCTTTTGCTTCATAGGAGTCTTGTTACTCCTCTTCTCAGATTTTCGGTTGTCCTCCTCAATCCTAAGCCTCACAATGAGATCTTCTAACTTCTGCTCCTTGCGCTTGTGCTTTAGGTAGTTTTTTAAATGTTTCCACGCAAGTAAGTTTCTCCACGATAATAGCAATCTGAAAAGTTTCAGGTAGAAATATATCTTCAGCCTCTATCTCATGCAAGATAAATTAAAACTCTTATACCTGACTGATCACAGTCTTAATATCCACCATCTTGTACTCTAAAAATCATCCAACGACGAACTTCTTAGTACCGGCATCCTCGGTCTTGTACTTTTTGTCAAGGATTGCCCATAACTTCTTTGCCGTTGGGATAGGATTATATACATTGTAAAGAGAGTCATCCAGTCCATTTAAAATATAATTTCGGCAAAGAAAATCACCTTGTGTCCATACATCAACTGAAAGGAGGGTGTCCTGATCAGTTTCGGATTCTGGAAGAATTTGGCTAGATGCAGAGTGGTCAAATAGAAGAACATCTCTGTTGCCACCTCTTGAATTTTGTGCCATCAAATTTTTCTGGCTTTTCCTGTTTCAGGTTAGGAAGTGGAGTAGACACCACTGTCTAAATTCGCATGTTAAGTGCCTTATTAGTACTATCTTAATTAGTCTCAGACATCTTCTGCAATTCAAGCAGAGTAAGTAACTTCAAAGATAATTGCCTTAAGATTGTTATTATTAGAGCTTACAACTAATCAATGTCACCGATCTAATTGGTCAGGTCGATAAATATCATGTAGGAGGGTTTTCATTCAATAGAACGTTCTTTATTACAGAATCACCTTTCAATTTCCTTACTTAGTAAACACCAATTAGACTGTAATTAGTCAGTCTCAATATATAGTTAAATATATTCTCAGTAATATTTAAATGAATAAATATTTCAGCATAATCCCTGTAAATATTAGTTCAATAATATAGTATATGGAGTGAGGTATGCATATAGCCGGTTGTGACGGTTCCTGACTGAATCATTTCAAGTTCAGCCGTGCACTGGGTCGGGTAGAGTACTGGTAGTTACCCACATTCAATGACTCGCGCTCGCTTCTTTAAGTAGTGGGTGGATCTGCATCCAGGACCCACGATCCACCTGCATGCGTGTGGCCCGGTCCAAAAAGAACCGAGTCCAATCCGCACCAGCACCGGGCCGGGAAGGGGCGGGCGACGCGGTGCATGCATGTGGGCATGGTTCCCCCCAAACGCACGTGAAAACTCCAAGTACCCAAAAGGCACACTCTTTGTTCCCATCTTTTCATATTTAAACGTTTCAACTTTTCACACCATATTCAATACGGGACTAAATTATTTTACCTTCTTTTAATTTCCTTTAGCTATTGAATTAGGCTAACTTTCAACTTGAATATCCCATTCATTTGGAAACGGAATTGAATATGTGAATATACCACGTTCATTCTCAATGGAATAAGAACACACCCATCCATTATCTGTTCGATATTATCAACGGATCATGCCTCAATTCGGCTCAATGATTCACTTAAAATTCTTCGTTTCCCAACAAATATAATCGAAAATCGGGAATTACAATACTAAACTGTGATTAGAAAAACCCGGGCGTTACACTATCAAATTTTTAGTTATGTTGTTTTAATTGATTTATGAATAATACTTGTGTATTTGAACATTTTACATTCACTTTTTTTGTTGCTGATTTATAAAATATTCGAACTGTATTGTACACATATTTTTTACTGTATTTTTTTCCATGCCCAATGACTAATCAGGCCACTGACATTTGATTTAGTTACAAAGTGAGTGATTGAACTATAAAATGTCCCAAGTTCAAGATCTTTCAAATTTTAAAAAGGAAAAAAACCCCATCATATCAACAAATATGATTGATGAGCCAAAACAAACCCCTCTTGCTAAAGAGAATAATTTGGCCAAAAAAATCGCCATTTTTAGCATGTAAACCTCTTTATCACCCGACGCAATCATAATATCGCCGATACAAGAGTAGTTTCGGGTGGTCGGACTCCCGGAAGCGGGACCGCCTGCCACCCTCAGGTTCCTCCCTGACCTATGCGGGGCCCACAAAGCGACAGGTCAACGAAAACTCGTGGGATCCACGTGTCAAGAAACTATTTGTTATAGAAGTCACCTAATCAGTGACCCAATGACGGTCAGGTTAACCGCTGTCTTAACCGGAACCAACTGACAGCGCGCAGCAGTGATCGCGAATGAGGATGCAGATCCTCTTAAAGAATGACGGTTCTGCCCTCGTTATCCTTGCGGTCGGTGGCACAGCGAGAAGGACGAGAGCGGTATTAGTGTAATCAGTCGAATCTCTATTCAATTTCTTTTCCCGAGAAATTAGCTGACACTGACAAATTCCGGGCAGTGCCAGAGAGAAAATAATCACGTTGCAAAATAGTCTCTTTCTTTTTATTTTTCTGTCAGTTTTTCAGTAAGTTAAAGGAAAAATATCTCCACACCTGTTTTTTTTTCCTGAATCATTTTTCTACCCGTCTCAACTTTTACCAAAACAAATTTGTCTTTATTTCTTAACCTTAAAAGACAATAAAGCTCAAAGCCCTTAAGGGAAATGCTCACAAATATGATACAAATTTGATTCTTTTAGAGAAACACGCATAATACTTGTGACCTTATAGTGGTCAACTTCTGACCTGCATCATGATCAAGACATGTGTTCCATCTAATCAAGAACTCCCTTAGACGAACAACATGGTATGCCAAGTAAAACTTCTCACTGAGAACATCGCCCAGCCGGCCCCGAAGACGCTCATCCTTCCGACCAATGCCTTGAGAATGCTCTTCCTTCTGAGAAATTCATTGTCTGATGACGCTCCTCCTTCCGAGAGCGTCGCCACTCCAAAATCAATCCTTCCCGTCTCGAGCAAGATAGCCGCAGCAAACAACCTCATTGATATCTGCTTACATTCATGGAGTCAGTTACACTGCCAGATCATCTCATATTTCAAATGTTGCAACTACTCCAACTTCAGTGCAGAATATTATAGTAGGTAGCGGAAATCACCCCCGCAATCAAGGACATAATCCAAACCATTATGAAAGAATCGCAACGTGTAGATCTTGCGCTTATTGAAATTCACAGACCCACACTACCAATGAAAACTCCCCGGGTATATATACACTGGGAGATTGACGAAGAGAAGAGTATAAGACTTTCCACAAAAGGCAAATACCACCAACACTTCTCCACAAGGATCAGCCACTTGAAAAAAAGAAGAGATCAGTCCCTAAATATTCAGAGAATCCTCCTCCTCAAACTATTGTCCCATTGTAATCTGAGACTATGAGTTCTACCTCTGCAGAATTCACTATAACCTCTTGAAAATAGTGAACCCTTTCATCCTTCCTGTTGTTTTTTTCAAATTGAGTTTCTATGTAAAATTCTGTGTCTTTATATTGCTTTATTATTCTCTCTCACAAATCCTGCTACAATTTGAGTATAGATAAATTCCCCCTGGGAATTTACCCCTACATATTTGGTGTTTTTCATTGAGATCTGAGTCTCTATGCTCAAGGTCCCACCCCCCCCACCCCCCCAACAACCTTCCTTAAAAGCCTTCTCCAGATCAACGATGGCCCCACACAAGCGAATCACCGACGGTGCAACCTCCAAGGCAAGGCCAAAGTCACCACTGGGGGCACAACCTCCAAATCAACCAACAATCAACCGCTCATAGAGGCTTCTGCTTCCCTCTTACCACAGGAGCAGTCCGAAAGTGCTCACCCCTCTCAACAGTAAGAAGACCAGCTCTTTTAGATGCTCCATGAGATGAGAGAGGAGATGAAGGATAGAAATTACAAACAAATCGCGAGCGAGAGCAGATGACGGTCAATCTTGACAACATCCTCTGTGAATAAGAGGAGTTGAAGTTGCTCAACCAACATCTCTAGACCCAAGTAGTTGCCCTCCAGAACAACTCCGCGTGGACAAAGCGTGACCCTGAGAGCGAGAGGTCCCCAAATCTCCTCGCCCTCGATGAACTAATCCAGAAGTGGATCGTGGAGGCAAGTTATCTGAGTACTTGATTCCAACCACCCTCCTCCATGACTCCCCGCTTTTCAAGAACATCCAAGAGTATGAGCTTTCGAGAAAATTCTCGATCGACTCCCACATTCGACAGCTACACCGGAGCGAACAATCAGGTTCAGAACATCTGATACTTTCAAGACAATATGATGCTATATTCCTGCAATGATCCGATAATGTGCCTTACCTTTCCTTCAAGCCTGAGAGGCGCGACATCTGAGTGGTTCTACTCCCTGCCACCGTGTTCTCTCCACAGCTTCTTGGAGGTCACCGAAGCCTTCCTCACACAGTATGCCACTCGTCAAAAAGCCAAGAGGAGTAGTCACCACCTCCTCTCCATCAGGATGAGGCTAGGAGACAGCCTCAAGTCTTATATTAACTTCTTTCAGAATCAGCTCACTAAGGTCTCCAACTGTAGTGAGGAAATATCTGCACTCGTGTTCATCAACAAACTTCAGATCACTCACCCTCTTTTTTATTTTGTGAAAAAAGCGAATGGATGTAAAGTTTCTTTGAGTGGCTGAAAAGTTACAACAGAATAATTCTGATTACAAAAGAGGAGAGAAGAAATTGTTCTCCCTTTTATTTAAGGCTGGGTTCTTTGTGTGGCGATGGAGAGTGATTCTTATTCTCCGTTGACCGGCCGACTGTCAAGCTTCTCTTCAGGATGCTCTCAAAGATCAATCAAAAGGGAGCTCTGTTTTTTGTTAATCTCACATTAAAGGTGGACCAATAACCTTGGTTATTTATTGGATTCCTAATTAAGGTTAACTGATATTAAGGGTGCCCATATTAAAGTCACATTTATATAGTTTATATAAACTTTTGAGATATAAGGGTACCATGATGGATGGTATTATTTCAAGGGTTTATTTGCAAATGTGTGACCCACTTTTCTCCTCCTGAAAAGAAATACAAAACCTATCGCTCATTTAGAGAACCCATCGGTGAAAGAAAATCTGAAAGTTTTGTGCAAGGAAAAGGAGATAGAGAAAAGAGATTATTTGCATTAGGGTTTGCAGGATCAAAAGGAAGGAATCAAGGTTTTCTTCAACCTTCATCTAATCTTCTCCAATGGCTTCAGGTATGGGGATTTAATGTATATATATTATATATATTAATCACGTATTCAATTCTTGAGATGATATTGATTCTTGATTCATGGCTGTTAATCCGCATAATAGTTGCTTTTATTTCTTACATTTGGTATCAGAGCCGTGTTAAGAATCAATACATCTTGGATTAAAGATTATGGTAAATTAGGGTTTTGATTAATGTTTCATAAAATCAAATTTTTGATCTTTTAATTGTGGAATTAATAGAGGATTACATAACCCTAATATCATGTTCATACTCCTCTAATTATGCAATTAATAGGGATCAAAATTTAGGATTAAGAAACCCTAATTTTCCCTAATTTTTGATTAAGTCATCGGAACAGGAACTGCCATTTGATAACTGTTTCGTCGACTATTAGTCGACTAATCATATGTTATAGTCGACTAATTTATTTTCCCGAAAGTTGAGAACTCTCTGTTTCTAACAGGAGTCGACTTATATTTTGATTAGTCGACTAGTAAAGTGTATAGTCGACTAACCATTTTTGCCAAGTCGACTAATATTAACCGAGAGTTTGCCTTCCAACAGGAGTCGACTAATAATATGTGTAGTCGACTGATAAAATTTGTAGTCGACTAATTATAGGGTATAGTCGACTAACTTTTCCTTGCCCTAGTCGACTAGACCTAAATGTGTAGTCGACTTGACTTTACTCAAGTCGACTAGTCTTTCCTTATAGTCGACTTGACTTGACCCAAGTCGACTAGTCTTTCCTTGTAGTCGACTAATGGTTGTTTATAATCAATCATTATGAAAAACACCTAGAGGGGGGGTGAATAGGTGTAAGTGCTAATCTAATAAACTTAATGCAAACTAAGTGCGCTAAATGCGGAAGCTAATGCAAATGTTGCATAAACTTGATACAATACAACAAGTGTAGCCGAATTCCCCTTGCGAGGCTCTGGACTAACTCCTCTTGATTCCCCTTGAAATGGGTTGAGGTGCTATGTGAAGCTCTTGTTGGATGAGTACAAATTAGGCCCACACACACAAGCAATCCAAGCAATATGAAATATGTGCACACACAATCAAGCCAAGCATATAAGAACGAATTGCAATATAAAAGATGCAAGGCAACATAAGCAATGTATAAGATATGTATGCAATGAATGAATGATGCTTGCACAAAGTAAAGAGAGTAAGGGTTAAAGAGACAATGGATCAAACGCTAACACAAAGATTTGTTTCGAGGTTCGAGCACCTTGCTCTACATCCCCGCCTACACCACCGTGTAGGATTTCCCAATCCACTATAGGAGTACCAAACTCCTCTCTCAACCTTACAAAGCCACCGAGGCTATACAACCACAATCCACCTCTACCGAAGAGGGATACGGCCCGTAGCCAATACAACAACAACACCAACACCTCTACCGAAGAGGGTTTACAACCAAACTCCACCTCTACCTAAGAGGGAGCAAACCAATACCACTCCGATCACCTCTACCGAAGAGGGATACAACAAATAAAGGAGGGTTTACAACAATGAGGTTTACAACAAACAACCTCAAACACTCTCTTTCTTTCTTTTTCCACAAAACAAAGATCCTAATAGTTTAGGATAGTATGATATAGCTCAAGTGTGGAAAACTAGGTGTTTGGAAAACTAGCAACAAAGAAAATCACTTGGAAAAATCCTTCCAAAAGATATAGAATGAAAACCAAGACAAATCTCCCAAAATATTCTTTTCTTTGATTTTTCCAAAAACCTAAAACAATAAAGATTGAAGAATTAAAGCCCCAAACACTTTTGAAAACTTGTTTTAAAACCTCTAGAAACCAGAAATTTTTCTCCTTAAAAAAAACTTAGGCAAAATCCCCAAAGAGAAGGGGTTTATATAGCCCCTATACAAAACTAGCCGTTAGGCTGATGTGGCAGTTCTGACAGCCACCGGTCGACCGCCAACGGTCAAAAATGTGACCGTTGGGCACTAGCGGTCGACCGGCCCGGTAGACCGAAAAATCCCGAGAGCAGAGCTCTCACCTCGGTCGACCGACCCGGTCGACCGGTTCTGTGCTTAACAGACGTGCACATCTGTGCACATCGGTCGACCGGATCGGTCGACCGGCCCTTTGGTGCGGTCGACCGGCACGGTCGACCGACCAGCCTGTCAGCCCAAAAACCAGGTCAGAAATTTAGGGAAAAATATTTTACAAAAATCTTTTATCATTTCTGAAAATTCCATAAAACTTGTTTTATCATTTTATGTTAAAACATAAACATGTGATAAAAATTTCAAGACAATATATCAACATATCAATTCATTTTTGTGTCTTGCAAATTTTATCAAAAACAAAACCTGTATTTTGTCAAACTTGATTTTTCCAAAACATGAATAGGGATATCAAAATAAGTTTGTTTACCAAGTTAAAGCATGTATGTATAAATAGAAAACATCTACTATACATATACCATATGTAAACTTATTTTGAACAACTATTCATAAAAACCAAATATCTAATCATAAAACGTGTGTTTTGTGCACTTGAGCATATCAACTAAAACTAAGCTTTACAAATGGATCTAAAACACAAACTCTAAACTAGATACCTAAGTCTTCTTGACGATCTTCATCTTCAAGTAGACTTGCTCCAAAACTCCGTGATTCTCCAAGTGCAAAGGTATGATCTTTAAGCTTTGGCACCGGAATCACCATGATAAGCTTCTAATCATCTTGTTGAAGCTAATCATCAACTAATATCCTGTTAATGATCTGAAACTTAGAAACACAAGAATATTAGTAAACATAACTACATGAGTGTTGATCATCATCAAAACTAGAGTGGAAGGCCATTGGGCCAACAATCTCCCCCTTTTTGAGGATGACAAAACTCATGGAGTTATATATGCATGGATTAAAGATAAGCTTCAAGGAAGCTCCCCCTTAACTCATGCATAGGGATAAACAATAAATATATGCAATGAATATCAAACATGAAACATGCATATGCATAAACAATAAATGGTTCTAGATATCAAATGGAATATTCTAGATACCAATTACAAAGCAAACTCTATAAATCAATTAAACTTAATATTCTTGAGATTAAAACATAATATATGCATATAAAACATAAGCATGCATATAAAACTTCATAAATCTTTCTCCCCCTTTTTGTCAATCATCAACAAAGGGGTAATCAAAACCATAAATAAAACGAGGGGTAAAAATCTTTCTTCCCTTTTTGTCAATCAAAACAATGCAAACAATGTTCTCCCACTTTTTGTCTAAACAAAAAAATAAAATCAATAAGGGGTGACTACAAACATGATATCAATTAAAAATATGTCAAGGAAGCATCTTGATACCAATAAACAAGAATCAATATATGTTATATGCTATATACATTCATGAAGAGGAAGACGCTAAGTTAGCTTCCCTACACATATGCATTACATGAAGAAGGGATGACAAGCCCCAATTCACATAACACATATTATGTAATGCATAAGAGGAGATGTGAAGCTCCCCCTACACACGTATATCATATAAAGAAGAGTTGTCAAGCTCCTCAATTTATAATATACTCAACATGAATCTATATGTAAGAGAGATGTTAAGCTCTCCTTGCATATAAGAAATACAAATCAAAACTTTGAATATTTTCTTTAAACAACATTTTGGAAATACCAATTGTAATTAAACATAACAAATTACCAATTGTAAAACAACATAACAAATTTTGAATGTCTAAACACAAATTTTGATACCAATTGTAAGATATATCTCATTTTGAAAACATATGATACCAAATTCGAAATGTCAATCATAAAGTATGGGAGTACAAATACCAATTGAAATACAAAATCAAATTTTCTCCCCCTTTATGAAATACAAACTAAAGTCATGCATAGTCTTGATAACAATTTAAAAGTAATCAATTTAAACAAAATTGAAACTCAAGCACTAGCATAAACACAAACATATATATGTATGAAAGATAGATACCAATAGAAATGATATACTTGGAATTTAAAGCATATATACATACAAAACATATATGAGTATACAAGAAGATCAAAATGATACCAATTGAAAGAGTTCAATGATACCAATTGACATAACAATAAGTTCAAGTGTATACATCATATTATCTACCACCCAATCATAATTCAAGTTTTAAAGATTTTCAATTTAGGGCATACATGAACATGATCTCCCATCCTACCGCCCTTGGAAGGTAGGGGTTTTCAAAGATAGATTTGAAAATGTAGTTTTGTTTGAAAATCACTACCAAAATGAAGAACACCGCGACTAGTTAAATGAAAAACTTGTTAACTAGCACGAAATCCTTCAAGTAAGGAATAAAACAAAATTGAAATTCACATGGTAATTATCACTCTAACCAATAAATCATAACTCATGAGAAACAAAACATGAGCAATAGATATGAGTGTACAAATAATATGTGAAGATCATAATCATGAAAAATATTTCATTAAGCTCAATTATTCCTTAAAACATAATTCCATCAAAAACATGAAAAATCATATAAAACTCCTTATTTAATCTTCAAGGCATATGTATGTCTAATACAGGCTAAAATATACATACATATCCAAAACATAACGAGTCCACAAATATATGCATGAAGGCACGTGGCTCAAAAAGGATACTCATGTATAGGATTAGTTTGAACTAGATGGACATATACATGAAGTTAATCATAAATACATGAAACATGAAAAACTAAATTTTCATCACAGCAAATTTCATTTCAAGATATATGTATGAATTGTCAAACATGAAGTATACATACATATCCCTAAACACAATTGAGTCCATAATATAGATTTGCATGAAAGGCAAATGACTCAAGGGGTATACATGTATATCTTAAGGTTTGGCAATACAAACATATACATGAAGTGAGATACACAATCATAAAGCAAATTCAAAAATGAGAATACAAGTTTAATATGTATGAATCATCAAAACTAGACTATACTAGCACATCTAATGGGTTCAAATAAGCATTCAATTCCAACTATATATAGATTTATTTGTAGCCCACTCTATGTACAAGTATATAACTAGTCTTAATGAAAACTAACACTTAAACATATATTCAAAACATGACGCATCAAAAACACATATAAAAAATCATCATGATAAAAGTCATCATGGAAAACTAAAACATGATTATTATGTGAATTCACATGTATTAGATTCATGATGTACATTATAGCTTAAACAAAAATGAGAACACTAAATATGGGTTCATATAAGCATATGTGTCTCAAATAATATACATGTATGTCAAGGATCTAATAAACATGGAATGAACATACTAATCCAATGACAATAAAAACATGCTATAAACTATGAACATGAAAAGCATGTAGACAATAAATGGGAGTAAAGGATTGTTACCAAAACCGAAGAAGCAACTCTCCTTGTCTCCAAAACATGGTGGTCCTCTCCACCATCCTACCCTTGAAAGTGATGCATCCATTTTGATTTCCATGAAGTCCGGAACGCATCCACTCCAAGGTGTCATCACTCTCACGTCATGTGAGAGCCCACACCTACATCAAAAATAATAGGAGGGGTGGTCTTTGGTACCCACATCTTGTTGGGTCCATGAGGGTTAGTCCCTTCTCTAACCCAAACAAATTTCTTTGCTAAATTATCAATATTTAATCTATCAAAATAAAATTTAGCAAGGTGGCCCTTACGTCCACAATGTGTACAAGTGTACACATGAGCATACATATGGTGATGGGTGTGACCGTGAGGAGCATGTGTATGTCGTGGAGGGTGTGCATGCATAGAAGATGGAACTTGTTTCTTTCGAACCAAGGATTCCAAGCGTGTATGGTTCTTAGCACATTGGCTCATAGTGGAGCCCAAACAATCTACTCTCTTCTTTAGCATACAAATATCATCATTAATCCTAGAAGAAGAGGTACATGCATTAGGTAGTCTAGATGAAGAAGCTACACTAGCATGGCAAACATGTGCATCAATCTTATTTTGCAAAAATTCATTTTTCTTTAAACATGCATCCAAATCTTTAGAAATTGAAGCAATCTTAATTTTCAAAGAATCATTTTCTTTTAACACAAAATCTACTTTTGAAGACAAATTTTCATTTTTCTTTAATATAGCACGGCAATCATTTTTAGATCTTAAAAATTCATTTTCTTTAAGTGCAAGTTCTAATTGAGATCTCAATGAATCCCTTTCATTATAGACCTCAACCTTCTCTTGCAAAACACAATCAAGTCTAGAATGCAAACACTTATTTTCTTTTTCAATTTCTAGACTTTTCTTTTTTAACAAATTATATTTTTCTATTAGTTTTTCACAAACAATGGAAAGTTCTTCATTCAAAGCATGGGCATCAATATGATCATTTGAAGAACTAGCATCATCATCACTATTTAATGGAGTTTCCGAGTGTACCTCAAGGGAGTCATTCCCTTGGACCATATAGCATTGTTGTGGCTCGGATTCTCCGCTAGATTCCTCCGGTTGATTTGGCACTTGAAGCTTGGAGGTGGTGGTTGTTGTCAATTTGTTCCACACTGCAAAGGCGGAATCAAAGTTAGAAACACATAAGAGATAATCTTTAGGAAGAGTGCTTCTAATGGCCTCTAGGGCTTGTGCATTGGCCCCTATATGATTACCATCACCAAGATAACATCTCTTGGTGGCGGCAAGGAAGACATGCAAACCTAGGGTCTTTAGGTACATGGACATCCTATACTTCCAAACATCAATGTTGGAAGGGTCAAAGTTAGGAGGGGTCATGAAGTCCATGGTAAACTATATATGAATGTGCAAACAAACAAATGCAAATGAGATTAGCAAGCAAATGGATCACTCCTAGGATGTTAAGCCTAAGTATCAGGAGCACTAGCTCTGATACCAATTGAAAAACACCTAGAGGGGGGGTGAATAGGTGTAAGTGCTAATCTAATAAACTTAATGCAAACTAAGTGCGCTAAATGCGGAAGCTAATGCAAATGTTGCATAAACTTGATACAATACAACAAGTGTAGCCGAATTCCCCTTGCGAGGCTCTGGACTAACTCCTCTTGATTCCCCTTGAAATGGGTTGAGGTGCTATGTGAAGCTCTTGTTGGATGAGTACAAATTAGGCCCACACACACAAGCAATCCAAGCAATATGAAATATGTGCACACACAATCAAGCCAAGCATATAAGAACGAATTGCAATATAAAAGATGCAAGGCAACACAAGCAATGTATAAGATATGTATGCAATGAATGAATGATGCTTGCACAAAGTAAAGAGAGTAAGGGTTAGAGAGACAATGGATCAAACGCTAACACAAAGATTTGTTTCGAGGTTCGAGCACCTTGCTCTACATCCCCGCCTACACCACCGTGTAGGATTTCCCAATCCACTATAGGAGTACCAAACTCCTCTCTCAACCTTACAAAGCCACCGAGGCTATACAACCACAATCCACCTCTACCGAAGAGGGATACGGCCCGTAGCCAATACAACAACAACAACCAACACCTCTACCGAAGAGGGTTTACAACCAAACTCCACCTCTACCTAAGAGGGAGCAAACCAATACCACTCCGATCACCTCTACCGAAGAGGGATACAACAAATAAAGGAGGGTTTACAACAATGAGGTTTACAACAAACAACCTCAAACACTCTCTTTCTTTCTTTTTCCACAAAACAAAGATCCTAATAGTTTAGGATAGTATGATATAGCTCAAGTGTGGAAAACTAGGTGTTTGGAAAACTAGCAACAAAGAAAATCACTTGGGAAAATCCTTCCAAAAGATAAAGAATGAAAACCAAGACAAATCTCCCAAAATATTCTTTTCTTTGATTTTTCCAAAAGCCTAAAACAATAAAGATTGAAGAATTAAAGCCCCAAACACTTTTGAAAACTTGTTTTAAAACCTCTAGAAACCAGAAATTTTTCTCCTTAAAAAAACTTAGGCAAAATCCCCAAAGAGAAGGGGTTTATATAGCACCTATACAAAACTAGCCGTTAGGCTGATGTGGCAGTTCTGACAGCCACCGGTCGACCGGCCCGGTCGACCGCCAAAGGTCAAAAATGTGACCGTTGGGCACTAGCGGTCGACCGGCCCGGTCGACCGAAAAATCCCGAGAGCAGAGCTCTCACCTCGGTCGACCGACCCGGTCGACCGGTTCTGTGCTTAACAGACGTGCACATCTGTGCACATCGGTCGACCGGATCGGTCGACCGGCCCTTTGGTACGGTCGACCGGCACGGTCGACCGACCAGCCTGTCAGCCCAAAAACCAGGTCAGAAATTTAGGGAAAAATATTTTACAAAAATCTTTTATCATTTCTGAAAATTTCATAAAACTTGTTTTATCATTTTATGTTAAAACATAAACATGTGATAAAAATTTCAAGACAATATATCAACATATCAATTCATTTTTGTGTCTTGCAAATTTTATCAAAACAAAACCTGTATTTTGTCAAACTTGATTTTTTCAAAACATGAATAGGGATATCAAAATAAGTTTGTTTACCAAGTTAAAGCATGTATGTATATATAGAAAACATCTACTATACATATACCATATGTAAACTTGTTTTGAACAACTATTCATAAAAACCAAATATCAAATCATAAAACGTGTGTTTTGTGCACTTGAGCATATCAACTAAAACTAAGCTTTACAAATGGATCTAAAACACAAACTCTAAACTAGATACCTAAGTCTTCTTGACGATCTTCATCTTCAAGTAGACTTGCTCCAAAACTCCGTGATTCTCCAAGTGCAAAGGTATGATCTTTAAGCTTTGGCACCGGAATCACCATGATAAGCTTCTAATCATCTTGTTGAAGCTAATCATCAACTAATATCCTGTTAATGATCTGAAACTTAGAAACACAAGAATATTAGTAAACATAACTACATTAGTGTTGATCATCATCAAAACTAGAGTGGAAGGCCATTGGGCCAACACATTAAAGTATGTTACACATTAAAGTTGTTGTGTTAATATTGATTGATGTTGGTCAAGTAATGTATTGAAGTATTATGGCATTACTCAAATAAAAGATTAGAGAATATTATTGGTTAGTTTTGTATTCATATGGTTTATTGATTTAGTAGTTGCCAAAGTGACCTATGTTAGTAAGCCTTATGAATATACAACTACATAAAAGACTTGTCAATGTAAGTGACATTAAAGACAATAATACTCTCGATGGCGGTTCTAGTTAGGAGATTGGGACTGGCCCAAAGGAAAGTCTCTTTCAAATAATTATGAACCGGGGTAGGGTAGTGTAATTTATGTAACTTAGTGGTGTGGAATTGGATACCCAAAGGTAACATGACTTACTATCTAAGTGACATAAATTATATTAGACCTACGTAGGTGATAAAAGTTCTCACCTAAAGAGTGAACACTAGATATGCTTAGGTTTCGCCCAAAGGAGAAATCAAAGTGATATCAATAGTTCATCTTAATTAAATTTAAGGTTATTGTATTGATTCGTGGCCTAATGTGAGCAATGTCCTATTATGTTTCAGTGAACGTCCCTACTTCCCTTCACACTCATGCCACTAGCATTCCAGCCCTGGATGGTACAAATTTCTCTGAGTGGTTTGAGCATGTACAGTTTACACTGGGTGTCCTGGACCTAGACATGGCCCTTTTGGTAGAGAAACCTGATGAAGTGACTGCTGAAAGTACAGCAGAGCAGGTTAGCCATGCCAAAGCTTGGGAAAGGTCGAATAGACTCAGTCTCATGTTCATAAAGATGACCATAGCCAATAACATCAAGACTTCACTCCCACATACTACTAGTGCATCTGAACTTTTATCTGCTGTAAGAGACCGATTTAAGTCTGCAGATAAGTCATTAGCTGGCACCCTTATGGCTGAACTTACCACCATGAAATATGATGGAAATAGAGGAGTTCAACAACACATTCTAAATATGACTGATAAGGCTGCTAAGTTAGGATCACTGGGTATGAAAGTGGATGAATCCTTCTTGATACAGTTCATCCTCAACTCACTTCCTCCTCAGTTTGGGCCATTCAAGATTCACTACAACACTCATAAAGATAAGTGGAATTTGAATGAGCTAACTGGTATGTGTGTACAAGAGGAAGTGAGACTGAGGCAAGAAGGGCATCACTCAGCATTGGCAGTAACTCAAGGAGGTATCCATAAGAAAGGTAAATATGGAAGAGGTAAGAGATTTCCATCAAAGAAAGGGCATGATCATGGGGAAAGCAGCCAAGGTCATGGAAAGGTCTTCACTGTCAAGTGCTACTTCTGTGGCAGAAAGGGACATGTGAAGAAGGACTGCAACAAGAGGAAAGCTTGGTTCGAAAAGAAAGGTATAAATCTTTCTTTTGTATGTTTTGAATCAAATCTTACTGAAGTACCTTCTAATACTTGGTGGATTGACTCTGGAGCCACAACTCACATAACTAATTCAATGCAGGGATTCCTTACAACCCGGAAACCGAAGGAAAGTGAGAGATTCGTCTTTATGGGGAATCGTCTCAAAGTGGAGGTCGAATATGTTGGTACTTATCGACTACTCTTGGAGACGGGACATCAGATGGATCTTGAAGATACTTTTTTATGTACCTTCGATTTCTAGGAACTTAATGTCAATATCCAAATTAGATGTTTTTGGATATTCTGTTTTATTCAGTTGTGGAAAACTCAGTTTAATGTATAATTCAATTCCGGTTGGACATGGAATTTTATGTGATGGTTTATATAAAATTTCATTGAATGATGAGTTTGCACAATCTCTTTTATCTCTGCATTCGAATGTTGGTATTAAACGTGGCTTAATAAATGAAAAATCCTCTATCTTGTGGCATAGGAGACTGGGGCATATCTCCAGGGATAGAATAATAAGATTAGTGAAGAATGGGATTTTGGATAACCTAGACTTCACTGATTTTGATGTGTGTATGTGGATTGCATAAAAGGAAAGCAAACCAAACACACTAAGAAAGGTGCCACAAGAAGTAAAGAACTCCTTGAAATAATTCATACAGATATTTGCGGACCACTCTCCATTCCATGTTTTACGGGAGAGAGATATTTCATTACCTTTATAGATGATCTGTCACGTTATGGTTATGTGTATCTAATTCATGAAAAGTCTCAGGCTGTTGACATCCTTGAGGTGTTCATTACAGAAGTCGAGAGACAATTAGATAGAAAGGTTAAAATCATAAGATCAGATCGAGGTGGTGAATTTTATGGTAGATATGATGAGTCAGGACAACATCCTGGCCCATTTGCCAAATTTCTAGAAAAGCGTGGTATTTGTGCTCAATACACAATGTCAGGTACGCCCCAGCAGAATGGTGTTGCTGAAAGGCAAAACCGAACACTTATGGATATGGTTAGGAGCATGATGAGCTTCTCTAATGTACCCATTTCATTGTGGAATGAAGCCTTAAAGACTGCTATGTATATCTTAAACAGGGTTCCTAGTAAGGCAGTCCCAACAACTCCTTTCGAGTTGTGGACTGGTAGGAAACCTAGTTTAAGACATTTACATGTTTGGGGTTGTCCAGCAGAGGCTAGAATATATAATCCACAAGAAAAGAAATTAGACTTAAAAACAATATCTGGGTATTTCATTGGTTATCCAGATAAGTTTAAGGGATACAAATTTTATTTCCCTAACCATAGTATAAGAATAGTTGAAACTGGTAATGCCAGATTCCTGGAGAATGGTGAATTTAGAGGGAGTGATGAACCAAGAAAGGTAGATCTTGAAGTAGTGAGGGTAAATATCCCAATTACCTTTCCTTCAAGAGAAATTGTTGTCCCTCAGCTTGATCATCAAGTTGAGATACCAGAACAACATATTGATATTGGTTCACCACTCCATGAGGATATCGCCATTGAAAATATTGTAGAACCACCACAACCGGCAGCTTTGAGAAGATCTCAAAGGGAAAGAAGATCTGCCATTTCAGATGATTATGTGGTGTATCTACAGGAATCTGATTATGATATTGGGATAAATAAAGATCCAGTTTCATTTTCACAAGCCATAGAATGCAATGATTCTAGTAAATGGATTGATGCTATGAATGATGAGTTGAAATCTATGGACCAAAACTAAGTCTGGGATCTCGTTGAATTGCCTGATAACTGTAAGAAAGTCGGGTGTAAATAGGTCTTTAAGACCAAGCGCGACTCTAAAGGCAATATCGAACGATATAAGGCCAGACTTGTGGCTAAAGGTTTCACTCAGAAGGAAGGCATTGATTATAGAGAAACCTTCTCTCCAGTATCAAAGAAGGACTCTCTTAGAATCATTATGGCACTTGTAGCTCATTATGATTTGGAGTTACATCAAATGGATGTGAAAACAGCTTTTCTGAATGGAGATTTGGATGAGGTAATTTACATGGAGCAACCTGAAGGGTTCGCAAATGAAGGTAAAGAACACTTGGCTTGCAAATTAAAGAAATCCATATACGGACTTAAACAAGCTTCCAGGCAATGGTATATAAAGTTTAATGATACCATTACATCTTTTGGATTTACAGAAAACACTGTTGATCAGTGTATATATCTAAAGATCAGTGGGAGCAAGTTTATATTTTTGGTTCTGTATGTGGATGATATCTTGTTAGCCAGTAGTGATATTGGTCTGCTGTATGAAACTAAAAGCTATCTTACCAAGAACTTTCAGATGGTTGATATGGGTGAGGCAGCTTATGTCATTGGCATAGAGATCTTCAGGGATAGATCTCGAGGATTGTTAGGACTGTCTCAGAAAGGTTATATCAACCGAGTCTTGGAAAGATTTCATATGGAAATGTGTTCAGTCAGTCCTGCACCCATTCAGAAGGGTGACACATTAAGTGGGAGCCAGTGTCCCAGAAATGACTTAGAAAATGGTCAAATGCAGAAAGTTTCGTATGCATCAGCTGTTGGGAGCTTGATGTATGCAAGCACTTGTACCAGGCCAGATATCAGTTTTGCAGTTGGGATGTTGGGAAGATACCAAAGCAATCCAGGAATGGAGCACTAGAAATTAGCTAAGAAGGTTATGCGGTATCTTCAAGGGACGAAGGACCATATGCTCACATACAGGAGATCAGATCAGTTGGAGGTGATCGGCTATTCGGACTCAGATTTTGGTGGTTGCCCAGATAGCAGGAAGTCTACCTCAGGATTTATTTTCTTGCTAGCAGGTGGGGCAATCTCGTGGAAGAGTGTAAAGCAGTCTATCATTGCTTCATCCACGATGGAGGCTGAGTTCATAGCTTGTTTTGAGGCCACAAATCATGCATTATGGTTAAGGAATTTTATCTCAGCACTTGGTGTAGTTGACTCTATTGCCAGGCCGCTGAAGATATATTGTGACAATACAGCAGCCGTTTTTCTTCTCTAAGAATGGTAAGTACTCTAATGGTTCTAGACACATAGAACTGAAGTACTTGGTGGTTAGAGAAAGAGTTGAGAAACAGAAAGTGTCAATTGAAAGTATAAGTACCACTTTAATGGTTGCTGATCCAATGACAAAAGGATTGCCTCCAAAGACATTTAAGGAACATGTTGTTAGAATGGGTCTTTTGGACAATCTGTAAATGTATATTTTGGTACTTATGTAATTGACATTATTGCGCAATAAAAGGTTGTTTCTGTGTTTCCTGTTATCCAATTATGTGTGCACATATTTTGTATGGATGTATGTTAAATAGGAAATGTCTTTACAAGACAATTACAGGGGTCATTATGGTTATGGACTCAATTAGTAAGGGTTATCAATGTTGTGGTACATAGAAGGGAGTATGACGTGGATGTTGTATAACCGCTATGACTCGCATTGGTGGTCCAACCTAATTGCAGTATTACAGTATTTCATATTTGGGCTTATCAGTTGTTGTTTTTAAAAATTCGTGATCACGTGTCAAGGTTTTTCGGTATGGAATCCAATAGAATCAAAAATGATTTACAAATGAGTCTTTTCTTTTATTTGTTTTCTAAAAGTTTTAACCTAATCGGTTAATGGTCCAAGTGGGAGAATGTTAATCTCACATTAAAGGTGGACCAATAACCTTGGTTATTTGTTGGATTCCTAATTAAGGTTAACTGATATTAAGGGTGCCCATATTAAAGTCACATTTATATAGTTTATATAAACTTTTGAGACATAAGGGTACCATGATGGATGGTATTATTTCAAGGGTTTATTTGCAAATGTGTGACCCACTTTTCTCCTCCTGAAAAGAAATACAAAACCTATCGCTCATTTAGAGAACCCATCGGTGAAAGAAAATCTGAAAGTTTTGTGCAAGGAAAAGGAGATAGAGAAAAGAGGTTATTTGCATTAGGGTTTGCAGGATCAAAAGGAAGGAATCAAGGTCTTCTTCAACCTTCATCTAATCTTCTCCAATGGCTTCAGGTATGGGGATTTAATGTATATATATATTAATCACGTATTCAATTCTTGAGATGATATTGATTCTTGATTCATGGCTGTTAATCCGCATAATAGTTGCTTTTATTTCTTACATTTTTAACATACTAAGTATTTAGAGTTCACTGATTACTCTTTTTTTCTCAAAAAGAAGAAGCTTTTTGTTTGAGAATTCTTAGCTCTCAATTCTCAGGAAAGCCTCCTCTCCTCCCGTTCATAGCTCCTCAAACTATTTATAGGGAGTCATAAGGGTATTATTATCCCCTAAAATCCCTCCATAGTAGGGATTAACTCTCACATTATGTGAGAAGTTAATTAACCCAATAATGGGAATCAGTTACAACAGAAACGCGGGTCTCGCGCTGGGCGCGAATCTTGCATTGCTTGTTATAGACGCGGACATCTCAGTTAGAATACAGAGTTGCTCAGATCTGCGTTTGAACTGAGACACAGAGTTTTTCAGACCGGCGTCTGAAGTGAGATGCAGGGTTTCTCAGACCTGTGTCTGAAGTGAGACGCAGGATTTCTCAGACCCGCATCTAAAGTGGAGCGTCGAGATGCTCATACCTGCACTTGAAATGGGACGCGGGGCTGATCAGACCCTACGTGAGACACGAAGTTCCTTAGACTCGCGTTGGACGGGACGCATAGTTGCTCAGACTCGCGTTGAATGCGCATTTGCTCAGGTCCACGTCTGAAGTCTCCGTGCTTCTGTGGACGCGAGGTCCGCGTTTTAGTTTGAAACACGGCCTTCGCGTTGAAGTGACGTTTGCATCTGATGACTTGTCCTTAGTGATTTTTGGACAGCCTACAAAACTCCCTCCAAAGTTTTTAAAACTCTGCAATTAATAAGGATGGATTTTGAAACACATTGGACTTCAGTTAATTTTAGGCTTCCCATGATCGGACTGGCAACCTTTTGAGATGTTTTGAGCTTGATCCTATTTGGATTGTGGTCTTCGTGAATATACTGTTGAACTGCTTGAAGCCTCCAGGAAAGATCGTCACAAGTATCTTAGAAACTCAGTTTAGCACTTGTTATAAGCACTTATTTATTAGTTGGTGTACTATTGAACCAGCAGAGTTGTCGGTTACTTTTGCCAGTGTATACTATTGAACTGATTGCAGAAGCAGAGACATACTCCTTATATGTGAGAGAACACAGCTCTCATAGACGCGTTTGTCAAGATGATCAAGTGGAGACGCAAATATCAATGAAGAAGAGACACGACTCTTAATTGTTATTGAGACACGGCTCTCAATTGTTGTAGGACACAACTCTCAATTATTGTAGGGACACGGCTCTTAAAATGCAAAGATCGCGTTAGATGCTTCCAGACGCGTACGCTGGTACCGCGTTGGATGCGTGTCTGGCTCGGATTGAGCTCGAGAAACGCGCCGCGTATCTCAGCCACTGTAAGGCCTATAAAAGACCCGAGTCTTTCAACAGTCAATTTACTTTGATTTTTCATCATTTTCTATCAGACCCGTGTCTAAAGCTCTCAAGCTTTTTCAAAAGCCATAAAGCTCGAGATTTTTTTGATCTTTTTAAGATTTCACCATTGTGATGGTTCTAAAACCCAAGCAAACAGCTGCTTCTTCGAGCGTCACCGCTGCGCCGACCATCGTGAATGATTCTTCTTCTCAAGAAGCCCCCATTTCTGGTAAGTGGAATGGCTTTCGCCATTGAGAACATGAAGAGGCTCTATCCTCTTAACTTCTTTTTGAAGTTTCAAAAACTTCTATTGAAGTTGATTAGTCGACGTGGATCTTATTGGTCCGCATTTGATTTGTGAACGCGGTCCTCGCATTGATGAGGAGAACGATTCTGGTGATCTTTGCTTTGTCAACGTGACCCTCGAGTCTGTGAATTGAATGCGAGTCCAGCGGACTCCGCATCTTGAGACTTCCGAACGCGAGTCTCATTTATGAGACCGAGACTCGCGTTTGAGTCTCTAGACTTAGAGAAATTTCTAAGTATGGAGTCTAGACGCAGGCTTCATGTGAGCCTCACATTTTAGTCATAGAACATGGTCTCATGTGTTTGAGTCCCGCGTTTGGACTCCAATACTTTAGTGTTATTTCATTGTCTTTTCAGAGTACTGATATTGTATTTTCCTCTTTGTAGTGAATTATTCCTTGAATCCTCTGGCAAAGAGGCACCATTTTGGCCATATAGGTAGACCAGATCCGGATGTCGTCTCCAAACTTGACAGGACTGTGCCGACCTTTACTGGAAAGAATCAGGAACGGTGAGCCAAGTTAAGCCAGGAAGGCTCGCAGACTCTCTGAGAACTTATCACGGACGAGAGACTTGAATCAGAGGCACGTTCACTATTGAAAAAGCCGAAATTTTTATTTGAGACTCCATCAATGAGGATGCAGAGGTGATGTTTGACGGTAGTTACAAATGGCTCCATTGGCTTGGAGAGCGTCGCTTCTTCCTTCCCGACATGGAAATGATATTTTACTTGTCGTTCATCCAGCCGATATCTCTTCATTGATCGATGGAGTGAGGTCTGATAGAGAAACAGTCTGAAGTTTCTCTCAGGCAGATTTCTTATCATACGGTAGTCCCGGTGGATCAGGACAAGAATGTAGTCGGGCTGTTGCCAGGTTCTTTTAGGGTGGAGTACCCCGTAGGTGTGACTCCCTACCAGGCATCCATGTTCATTAACCAATTTATGGACCTGAAGGGTGACTTCTCAAAAGGAGAGTTCTGAGCATTGGAATAGGTCCATTCTTCGGACAAGTATTGGTGGTCCAAGATGGTAGGCGTCGTCCTTGAAGACTTGAAGGATGAACTACTACCGGCCGGTCTCTATACCGCAATCCAGACTGTTCGGTTGGCATCCTGCATAGCAGCCATCACTTTTTCGCCATGCTGGAGTGTTATAATCTCGAGACATGTACATTTTTCACCCCGGTCAAAGAGATGGGTCTCTCTCTTCATGAGATGTACTAAGTCTCTGAATTAGTGATGGGGGATATTTCGTACGAAAAATATGTCCCATCGGCCAAAATATTGCACTTGATGGAGGATAGTGCTCCTTTGGTATACGCAACATATTGGAAAGTGTTATGTCACTTTCATATTTGAGATGAGCTCACCGGTTGGAGGTCCGGAGAGGTCAAACAAATGGCTTGGGCAGATTACCTCTTTAATAATTTGGGAGACAAGGTTGACCAATTGACCCACCTAGCCCCAAGTACATATGCGAAAATTAAGGAGAAGATCAGCGCTTCAATGTCCTCGTATTCCACGGAATCAGCTGAAGACACTTTCAGACTGGACACAGTTTTCAAAAGTTTTCATCATCAGGCCAAGACTCTCATTTCCAACAGGGCCCTACTAGCTGAGTTTTTAATGCTGTTGTTGAAACGATGTGTTATGCCGACACTTCCCCATGAAGTTATAGTGGCCGATGTGGTGTACCCTACGGTCCTACTGGCGTTTGGCCGAGGCATTTCCCTTCTTCCAATGATGGTAGGGTGTATCCAGAGCAGACTTCGGGCTTTAACCAAGACCTTCTGCAAAGTGAAAGCTTTGGTGGATGCTGATGGCAGTGCGCTTACTGACCAGCATGGTGATCCTGAGGTCAAAATGCCCAATCCTAGAATTGAACTTCCGTATATACTATTTGGTGGCATAGTATGTCATGCATTGCCCATCTCTGATGACGATCGTGTCTGCCTCAGAAGACTTTGTGCCATCTCTTTAGAAGTTGGAGCGCTCGTCTTGATAGCATATCTATATATTCTAAATTAGGAAGGCCATTCAGAGCGACTCCAATTATCAGTTGTTCTGATGCCTCGCTAACATTCAGGATACATCATATGCGGACCATTTTCTGGAGTTCGCGGAGCCAGATGGGTACACCACTCTATCGACGGTGTTTTTTGTTGGCTAATGAGTATTTGACTCGGATATCTCATTTTTTGTCAGGGTGACACCTGTACGATTGAGCCTTATCTGCCAAGCTGATTTGCTCACCAATTGGGTATGACCAACTCCACGTGGGGAACCCAAATATCGACTTTCACTTCAGTGGGAACTTATTCGAAGGGGCGTAGGTATGGTACTTCCATGTGGCTGGAGGGATGGGGGCGATGTTCAGTCTTCCTCAAAGGTCGCCTAATACATATACCAAACTCAGCTTTTGTAATTGGTACGTCATTGCCAATATGGTATCGGGTTATAAGATGAATGTCTCATGCATTAAAGCCATTAAGTCCACTTATAGTGCCTATAGGGAATCCAAGACTGTTCGTAAGAAGGGAATGAATGAGTTCTTGGAGGCTAAGAAAGAGGCTTGTGCATGTGAAGCAGCAAGACGCGTTGTTGAGACTACGGAGGAGCACTCTGTAAGAAAGTCTCGCCAAGCCGTGGCAAAGCGTGCACGTCCATCCCCTTCTGCCAGTGATTCAAGTCAGAAGAAGGCACGAAGGAAGCCTGAAGTTGAAGTTTCACTGCAAAAGACTTCTCATCCAGGGTTGGGCTTTGTAGAGTCCAAGGAAGAGAAAGATGTGGCTCCTTCGCTTATTTGGAGTTGGCGTAGTAGGGGCCCTACCACTTCGGAAGGAATAGAGGTCGTGGAAGGGCCTCAGTCAGAAGCTTCTGTTAGCTTCTTTAATGACCTCAAGCGAAGGAGTTGAAATCTAACCGGGCTCTCCAAGTATTACGATGCCGGCCTTGAAGGTCGTTGAATCCAATCTGACTACTGGACCAATCGGTGGAAAAGCTCCAGTTGCTGAGGCATTCTTGGTCCAAGTGTCGTCTTCATCGTCCGAAGGCGATGACCACGATATTGGATCTGAGTCTGCTCCTCACGATCCCAGTAAGTCTTTGCATATGGCGGAAGAGGAGATGCAAATGGCTCCCCCAGAGACAGAGCTGCCATTTAAAGAGATTGCTACTGCCGAAGGTATTTGTTCTTTTCCACCCATGTCTCTTCTTATCGAAAACATAGACGATATCTTAATCATCTGCTTGAGTAATCTTTTGTAGGGGCTACCGCTGCAACTGAAGGCGAAACCTCCTTAAATATTGCTGAGATGATTGAAGAACTGACTCAGCCAGAAGGCACAGAAGTTCTCAAGATCAATACCGATGTAGCCTCTGTAGGTACAACATTTGTGGCTGAGGAATCTTCTCAACCAAGAGAATTATCAAAGGGTTTGCCCCTACATCTCCCCAACCTGGTAAGATATCAGCATTCGATAATCTCCTTCTCGGTGTTATCGCTGACACCATTGTAATGGTTGTAGGTGACATCACCCCAACTCAAGAAGAAGAGTCTCTTATAGGCACTGGTGTGGAGAACATTCCTCCAACTTCTGACCGTGTCTCTATTATGATCGTAGAGACTGGATTGGGCAGCATACCGCCGTACCGACACCAGCTATGGACATTCTAGAGGAGTTGTCTCTTCAAATGGTCAGGTAATTCTTCACGACGATGGAGTATTGTACTGAATTGGTGCTTTCTAGGTGAAGCTCCTTCGAGTTCGTACGAACACTCCTCGAGAACCAGGTCGAGAACATCCGACAGACTGGGAGTTCTGATCGAGCGAGAGCACATCAAGTGCTAGTTGAGCAACTTGGTGTGCACTCGAAGAAACTTAGGAACCTGGAGAGAGTCAGCTCGATTGCTGATGCTCAAAGGGTGTCCGAGAATCTTTGCACCAACCAAGAATGGGACCGAAAGGAGATTGAGGAGCAGATAGCTGAGAAAGTTTGTTGTCTCGATGATTTCAAAGCCCGCTATCAAATTTGACAGACGATCTTTAGAGATCCGAGATTGTCACCAAGAGCGCGGAAGGTATGATAGTGAGTGCTCGAGCTGCAA
This sequence comes from Agave tequilana, assembly GCA_038442645.1. Classification (NCBI taxonomy): domain Eukaryota; kingdom Viridiplantae; phylum Streptophyta; class Magnoliopsida; order Asparagales; family Asparagaceae; genus Agave; species Agave tequilana. Next base: position 235,159 of record JAVJIF010004070.1, read on the forward strand.
TCACTAAGGCATAAGCTTTAATCCAAAATAACGAACTAAAGCTTGCGAATGAGAGAAAAAGGGTAGAGGAGCTTGAGGTCGCTAAAGGTCAAGTTCAACGGGAGCTCGATGTCCACACTCTGAATTGAAAGCCCTTCAAGTACAATTCTCTACAAAGGAGCTTTTATCCGGAGAGGAGCTAAGGGCCCCGGCCTTAATTGAGATTGAGGAGGCACGCTAATGAGACATTCAGCACCTCAAGGACCAAATAAAGTCTCTCGCTGAGTGAGAATAACTTTTTATTTCTTTTTTTCAACACTCCATCTTGTTTAAACAAGATAGTGTCTGTATCACTTTTTAATTTTGATATAATAAAAGTAATAATTTTGCCTTCGTATCGTCTTAACTTTCTTCTTATGTTTGAAAATCAGACAAACCGAAAGCGGTTGCCTTTGATTACTAGAGGTGATGATTAACATAGCAACTCAAAGTTTGAAAATTCCGTTAAGGAATTTGAAAAGGTTACTGTCAGAGGTGTGATGTTAACTTGACAGAAGTTGAATTCATGACTTGAACGAATTTTATAGACTTGCTATCCTATTGATGACAATAACAAGTAGAGTTAAATCCACTGGGAATTTATGGAGACTTTTACTATCAGAGGTGTAATGTTAACGTGACGGGCTAGGATTTACAATTGGAAGCAAATGAATTGTCAGAGGTGTGATATTTAACTTGACATGGAGATGAATGCTAGAGGTGTGATATTTAACTTAGCATTTGGGGATCTCATTTTTATTGAGAAAACTGAGAAATTTACTGTCATAGTTTAATATTAACTTAACAACAAGGTGATACTAGAGGTGTGATATTAACTTAGCATTTGACATCTCAATTTCGAAAAGAAAGCTCGAGGGAGGATCATTGTCATAGGTATAGTATTTAACTTAATAATGAAATGGATGCTAGACGTGTGATATTTAATTTAGCATCGAAGGTCTCATTTTCGTAGGAATAATTGAGAAAATCACTGTCATAGGTATAACATTAAGTTAACAGGGATTTATATTGCAATATGAGCAAATTAGCTAGTGATGTGATTTTTAACTTGACCGAGAGATTTTACAATTTGAGCAATTTAATGGACTAATCATTCTATTGAAGAGAATTGACAAGTTGAAAATTTATCTGCTGGGAATATTGAAGGAAATCACTGTGAGGGTATAATGTTAACTTAACTGTGGTTTCGATTGTGATATGAGCATTCTTAGTTAGGGGGTGTAGTACAACTTAACCGAGAGATTTTGCGATCTGAGCAATTTAGTGGACTTGTCATTCTATTGAAGAGAATTGACAAGTTAAAATTTTATCCGCTAGAGATATTGAAGGAAATCACTGTTAGAGGTATAACATTAACTTCACAATGGGGTATGCCAGAGGTATAATATTAACTTGACACGTTTGACTTGTGATTATTTCACTGGGAAAACAACTACAACTTTTTTAAGGTCTTACCATTCCATGGACGGGAATTGGAAAGAAATTTTGGAGGGACAAGCGGGATCAGGTCCCTCAGGATTTTTAGCAAACCCTCAGTTATCAACGGATTTGGTATGCCTTTACCGATTACCATTTGAGTTGGGTTAGCCATGCTATTTCCCTCAGCATGATGAGTTGTTGAGAATTTTTCGTTAGACTTAAATGCCAACTACTTCCTCTATCCTTTAACCTTTGGAGGCATCAGATGTAGTGTAGATATACTAGATAAGAGTGACAAGGCTAAAACTTGACATTTTGCCTTTGTCTTTTCTTCAATGTTTACATCATGCATTATGGTGTAACCAATGTTCGGTCGGTTCAGCGTCGATTGACCGCGAAGTGATCCGTTGAAGGAAGAAGCTCTTCTTTGACGCTCTTCCAAACATCTTGGATCTTGAAGTTTTGATCAGAGGTATAATGTTACCAGATCATGAGAAAAGTGACAAGGCTAAAACTAAAGTTTCGCACTTTGTCTCTTCAAAGTAACATAATGCATTATGATGTCAACAATGTTCTGTCGGCTCAGCGTCAATCGACCGTAATGTAATCCGTTGAAGGAAGAAGCTCTTCTTTGGCGCTCTTCCAGACATCTTGAATTCTGAAGCTTTGATCAGAGGTGTAGTATTAACTTGATGATGAGAAAAGTCCTGTTAAGGATAGTCCTTCTTCAAGAACCTGCCGTTGATAAGCATCATGAGCGTATCACCGTTCAGAGTCATGTGGCGGTATGCTCCATTTGAGTAGTCTGACTCTACTACAAATAGTCCTTCCCATTTGGGTTGAAATTTTCCTTTTGTCTTATATGTCATAACCATGGGTCTTCTGACTGCTAAGACAAGGTCGTCTTTCTTGAAAATTCATTCTTTGATTTTCTTATTGAAGACTCTAGAAATCTGAGCTTGATGAGCTCGATTTGCTGTTGGGCTTATGGCGTTTGTCATCTAAAGCTTCCAACTCATGGAGGCGCAATCGATGCTTTTCCTTATCTACTATCTTGGTTGTCAAGGCAACTCGCAGAGATGGGATCTGGATCTCCAATGAGAGTACAGCTTCACATCCGTACACTAAGAAAAATGTCGTGGCTTTCGTCGGTGTCCTAACCGTTGTGCGGTAAGCCCATAGGCATTCACTTAATTTGTCATCCTAGTCACGTTGACTTTTAGAGATGAATTTCTTGAGAAGCTTTCCAATTGTCTTGTTGAAGGCTTCTGCGAGGTCATCAGCGGCTGGATAGTATGCACTTAATGATACACTTTGGATTCTGAATTTATTATAGAATATCTCGAATACTTAGCTGATGAATTGGGGCATATTGTCATGAACGATTCATCGGGACAAACCAAAGCGGTAGAGCACGTGATGCTTGATGAACTTGATCACATTTGGTGTCTTTACTTTCTTCAAGGGAACAACTTCCGCCCATTTAGAGAAGTAATCTGTTATGGCCAGGATGAAGCGGTGTCCTCTGGATGTTGGAGGGCTGATGGATCCAATAACATTCATTCCCCGCATCTCAAATGGCCATGAAGAGGATGTTCGATGAAGATGTCCCAGTGTTTGATGGACAAAGTCTCCGTGGATCTAACATGTGTGGCATCGCTTAGCATAGGCGATAGCGTCAGGGATCATCTTCGGCCAATAATGGACAAGTCTTCTAAGCCAGTCTCCAAGTTTAGGTTCAGGTTGGTGAGCCCCGCACATGCCATCATGAGCTTCTTTGAGTGTCTCCTGTGCCTCTTTATTTGAAAGGCATCGGAGTAGGATTCCTTCATATGATAGGCGGTATAATATTTGCATGATCGCATTGTAATAGAATCAGGGGGTTTTCTTCTGATGGCAGCAGCCTCCTTGGGATCATCAGGCAATATGCCATATAAGACGAAGTCGATGTAAGAGAATCACCAATCTTTAGGTTCGAGACTTGTTGAAGTCTCAAGAACCTCTTTGACTTGAAGGTCTCTTCTTGGAGTTTTACTGTTTTCAAGGATAAATTTTCTATAGTACAATTCATGACTCTAGATAAGTACTCTCTTCGTGGCTCCGGCTAGAAGGGTCAATGAAGCAGCGAGGGACGCTAGTGTGTCTGCATGCGCATTTTACTGATGTGGTATATAGTCAATGTAGAAGTTCTCAAACTTCTCTGCCATAATAACGGTCGCATTATGATAGGCCACCAAGTCTTCATATCGGACTTCGTACTTCTCGTGAACCTAATTGACGATGAATTTTGAATCACCGTATGCTTCGAGATTTTTGACTCCAATCTCTTCAGCAAGTTGCATCCTGCTCAAGAGACCATTGTATTTCAAGACATTGTTGGAATTTGGTTAAGTTAACGAGAATGCACGAAGGATCATATAATTATGTGAGGAGATAAACCCCCACACCTATGACGATATTTTCCTCAGGGTTCGTCCTTGATGCTTCGTCAAAGAACAGTTACCATACTTACTCTTCTGAGGAGTAGTCGATGATGTTAACTTCTGCAATCTCATATTGTAGATCATCATAAAGTTTTGAATTTCCTGAAATTGGATGATCGGTTAGGAAATATGTCACAACTTAACCTTTGATTGCCTTTTGTGGCATGAATTGCATCTTATATTGCAAGAGCAATATAGCCCATTTCGCTATATATAGCCCATTTCGCTAGTTTGCAGTTCAGCGAAGATGGTCTTATCATGAGCAATCGCAAAAGATTAACTCTGAAGATGACTTGAATGCGTTGCCCCATGAGGTAGTGTCGCATCTTCTGGATAGCAAAGACCAGCGCTAAGCATTCCTTTTTGATTGGGTTGTAACGGTGCTCAGCCCCAATCATTGTTCTGCTTAAATAGTAGATCACATGTTTGTGATTTTGATCATTATTTTCAGCTAGTAAAGCTCCCAAGAAATGATCCATTGCTCGAACATATAGCATAAAAGGTTTTCCTGATACTGGAACTACTAGAATAGGCGGGTGTGTGAGATACTCTTTGATCTCCTCGAGTACTTCTTGGCAAGCATTATCCCAAATGAATAAGACTCCCTTCCTCATTAACTTAGTGTTGGCAAAACCCTGAGAGATTCGATATGAATCTCCAGATGTGCTCCAGTCATCCTTGTAAACCTCTGAGATTTTTGAGATTTCTCGGAGGTTGCATCTCTTAGACGGCACAGATCTTTTCTGGATCTAGGTGATTCCTTTAGATGTAATAACAAATCCAAGGAATTTACCACTGGCTACCCCCAGGAAGGACTTGGTTCGATTCATCTTTAACTGATGAGCCCACATGATGTCGAACACTCTTTCAAGTCTGGAGGTGATCGCCTTTGTCGTGACTTTTCACAGCGATATCATTGACATAGCATTCTACGATCTTGCGTATATGCTCATAGAAGATCGCATTCATGACGTGTTGATATGTCGCACGAGCATTCTTCAAGTCAAGGGCATTACTGTGCAGCAGCATACACCAAAGGCGGCCTAAAAGATGTGTACTTCTCATCTTCAGGGTATATTTTTATTTGGTTGTTGAGAAGCCATCCATGAAAGACATCCTCTCAAAACCGCACGTGTTGTTAATCATAACATCCGTGATCGGGAGAGAAAATTCGTCTTTAGGACAAGCAGCATTTAGATCGTGATAGTCGATGCAAATCTGGATCTTTCCATTCTTGTTGAGAATGAGAATGATATTGGCTACCCAATTCAGATGTTGCTCTTCCCAGATGAAACCAGAGTCTTTGAGCTTTTTGATCTCTGATTCGATTGCTTCCATGATCTCGGGACGGAGCCATCATTGTTGCTGTTTGACTGATTTGCTGTCCGGGTTGATGTTGAGACAATGCATAGAAATCTGTGGATCGAGCCCAGTCATGTCCTCATAATTCCAAGCGAAGACATCTATATACTTTCATACGAGCTGTATTAGGTCTTCTTTCTCGAAAGGTGACAAGCTCTCGCTTATGAAAATAGGCTTGGGGTTACCTCATCTCTAAGATTTATCTGAGTTATTTTATCCTCAATGGGTGGTTCACATTGTTTAATGCGTATATCCCAAAGAGTATTTAAGTGTTTAATTCATGGATCAGAGTCCGACAAGATTAATTCTTCAGATTCAAAGGTCTCTTCTTTATCATCTTTCAAGTGGCTGGTTGATACCATGTTCACTAAGAGACTTCCGAAGTATCGCCAACGCTGACATCTGAGTCCCATGATGATGTTGCTGATGAGCTGTCATGATAAACCTCTTCTTCAGACTCGGGATCTGACAAGACTGGTGTCATACATAACGGGAGTCTTTGCCTTTCGGTACAAATGAACGAAGTAGTGCTCGTTTTCCTTTGCCGAAATTAAGGCTTGATTCTTTCATAAAATCATACCCCATTCTTTCCATCGTGTTACGTGGCTTTTGTCCATAATGGAAGTATTGTAGAGACTCAAAATTATCTCCTGACCTTTCACAAACTACGGGCTCTGTTTTGATCCGCCCGAATAGAATTGGCTTTTGACCTTTTTTCTTGGCTGGTACTTCAAAGAGGGCACTGTGTACGCCTCCAATCTTTTCGCATACCAGAAGAGATGACTTTATTGGTGCACGCAATGATGTCAAAACATTCATGCTGACCAAGGATCATTGCCTACGTCAGTGCTAGAGTCTGACGATACAGAATCTGAAGCAAATGCAAAAAAGTATGCCAAATTTAAATCTTCCTTGATGAACTATTGCTTCCAATATTGGTGGTGGTATTAAAATCGAGCTTATCAATGCTCATTACAAGAGGATTTATTCCCAGAGACATTCTTCTTCTGGCTCTGTTTCAGCTTCATTGCCAGAGTCATGTTCTTCTGGGTGTGAATTCTCATCAGCCTCAAGAGAATCCTGATAAAGGAGGGAATCAGTAAAATATTTCTCATCTCCTTTGAACGGATGCCTTTCGGCAATCAACGTTCTCACTTTTCTATCTTCACCAACGTAATTCATTACTTGATGAAGAGTGGATGGGATGATGGCATGTGGTGAATCCAAGGTGTTGTCCTAGCAGCAAATTGTAAGAGGTGTCAGCATCAATGACATAACATGTTACCTCAGATTTCAAGTCCCCGATTTGACAACTGAACTTGATTTTTCCCATCGGGTGCATACCATTGACGTAGAAGCCATATATGGTCATCTGAGTAGCACTTAGCCGACGGATAGGGATTCCCAAATGCTGCATGACCCTGCGGGGTATAATGCTCAATGCGAATCTTGGATCAACCTGAATGTGACTCACTTCAGATGATCCAATATATCCTGTGTAATACAGGGGTCTATTATGTTTCCTTTTAACTTGCATGTCTTCAGGGGTGAAGGTGATACAGGGAAACTGTTTCGAGGTATGGTGGGAATGGTCGCCATCTTCCTCTTTATATATAGTAGGAATCTGAGTTAGAAAACCTCTGCATCTGCTAATGTTTCTCTTAGAGCATCCCTTGTAGACTTGAAAAGCCTTAGGAGCTCATAGAGAATGATTCGAGCAGGAATGTTGGCTAGTTGAGACAAGACATCAAAACGGAAGGGAGTTGACGGTCCCACACTGCTTTTCAGAAGAGCTTTGACATACCGAAGCTCTTTTTGCTTTTTCACGGATGGCCTCGTGGACTACTCGATTACCTCCTCAGCTGGCTATGGAGAGTTTACTATCGGCTCATCGTACTCTTTCAGGTACTACTTGCAGGATTGAGTCTTTGATGTGGGAGGTGCGCCTGTGTCAGCAGCGAAGGCAGACTCCTTATCTCTCGAACTAGTAAGGGAGGCAACATCTTTCTTAGTTTTTCTTATAGAGATACTCACCACATTGCTAGAGGAAGCTCTAGCCTTGTCTTTGGACTTCTTTCTTGTGACATTCGTCCACTGCTGGCTTTTGATAATATCAGAATGGACCCACATTGTCTCTCCTTGAGGAGTAGGGACATGAATAAGACCCTTCTTTCTCTGGTTGTGAGGATCAGTATTGATCACTCTTAGCTCTCCCCTCAGGATGGGAACCACTCTGGTTGGCGTAGTAGGAGATTTCATCCAAATTGAAAAGGTGACATAGTTGTCATGTTGGCGGTCACCTTCTTCTGTTCTGGACGAAGCTTTAACACCTCTGCATCGATCAGAGCCTGAAGGACATCTTTAAAGATGTAATAGCTCTTGGTATGGTGGCCCAGCATCCTGTAATATAAATAGTAGTTGGTATCATCAGTCTTTTCCACCTTTTCAGGTCGTCTGATCTCCAAAAGTTTGAGCTTGTTACTCTTTTGGAGCAACTTGAACAGAGAGACCATGTGCTCACCCTTGAAGGAATATGACTTATTAGCATGTGTCTGGCTATAGACTGTGTAAAAATCACTGAAGGCAAGTCATCAGAAAGTAGAGTCTATACTCCAAATGCAAAACTAATCATAACCACTCGCACAGTACCAAGGCGCAAGGGTCGAATTCCGCGTCTCAACATCACTATAATGGCTAAGACGCAGAGCTTGAAAGCCGCGCCTCAGCATCACTGTAGTACCTAGGCGTAAGGGTCGAAGCCTGAGTCTCTACTTCACTGCAATGGCCAAGACACAGAGCTTGAAAACCGCGCCTCAGCATCACTACAGTACCAAGACGCAAGGGTCAAAACTCGCGTTTCTACTAACTGCAATGGCCAAGACGCAGAGCTTGAAGCTCGCGTCTCAGCCATCTATGTAAAACCAAGATGCAGAGCTCAAAGCCCGCGTTTAGTAGAGTTCGAAGTCCGCTCTAGCAAGGTTCAGACTCGACATCCAACAGTACTATAATATAATGCCAAAACGCGAGGCTCGAAGCCCGCGTTTCAACTACAGAGAAGCCCTGAATCTCAGTTATAACTGACCACATTACTGGGTCAATTACTGCCCATGTAATGAGGGGAGTAAACCCCCACTATGAAGGATTTTTAGGGGACAGTTTTACTCCTGAAACACCTATAACTAGCTTAGTTTGCTATCGAATTAGGGGTGGATTCAGCTGAGGAATACTAAAGAGTTCAACTCTTCTGTCAACTTGCTGAGTTCAAGTTTTTGCCCAAGTCTCTTTGAGATTCTATTTGGACAGAAGCTGTGCTACTCCGTCTATAATCTGAAGAGAAGGTTCTCAGAAGACATTGACGTTCACCCGGTTAACGAAAAATAATAATCACTTTCCACCGCTATATCAAGAATCCAACATTAAACAAAGAGGAGATTTGAGCTTAAATATCTCCTCTCTCTTATAATCGGAGTATTGATTCATTGTAAACTTTCATTGATTCAAGAAAATTTTATAATTCATATTTTTAATTTTCCGGCGTGAAACACTGGCCGGGAGCCTCCTCTGACTGATTGGGTCTTTGAAGGTGACTTGACTTCCATTGCCAGAGTATCTCTTTTTCTTGGTTGAGAAGACGACTATGATGTGCGTCACATTGACTTGTCCGATCTTGTTTTGCTATCTTTTTTTTCAGCCCTGACCCTGGCGACAATCTCTTCCACCTGTTCACCTTGCAGCACATATTGCTTCCAAGTGCGATATTCTGCTACTCCCATTTGAGCGAGTAGGAAAGCTTGCAGACTATGACAGCATGTCTCAACCAGTGTAGACTGGGTCATACCGCTGGGACAACGGAGTGTCATGCTCTGAAATCTCTCGATGAACGTTTTGATGGACTCTCCTCTCTTTTGCTTGGCTGTAAGGAGAGTTGACACTGAAATTTCTATATCGTCTTCAAAGAAACGAGACAGAAATAACTTCTCGAGGTTGGCCCATGTCTTAATTGAGCCGGCAAGAAGTTTTATGAACCATATAAAGGCGATCCCTTTAAGAGTGCCAATGAATAAACGAACCATGATGGCATCGTTCAATACTATATTCCCAGTTTGGGATTTGAAGTAGCATATGTGCTGGTTCGGTGACTCTTTACCATCAAAAGTATGAAAGGTCGGTGCGTTGAATTTGGGAGGGTAGGGAGCCGTGTCCCACTCTGCTGCGTAGGGTCAGACTATCCCCACATCTTGGAGACTATCTCAATTTATGAGAGCCTCGAGGCATTGCTCCAATTTGCTCATCCTCTTAAAATGATTTCTCCCATTCATTGAGTTATCCTCCTCATCAGATGAAAATTTGGGTGGCTCGGAGTTGAAATATGCTTTACTCTCAGTATTTACAGAAGATGAGCTCTCCCCTCCTTCTATTTGACCTTGGACTTCTTGGAAGGAGTTTTAATCTTCGGTTTCTTTTTGTCCTGAAGCAGTTGTGATTGTATTTGCTTAAGGGGGTCAATAGATTGCTGCTGCGTTCGAATTATATCTAATTGTTCCCTTTGGACTCAGGCCTGCTCTTCGAATCGCTTGGCCACCTCCTCGAGAGTTCCTGCCATGTAGGCAAAGGCGTTGTCTCTGAACTAGAATTCAAAGATCGGGAGTCGATGATGGTGGAGTGCTCATCATTCACCTCAATTTCCGTGGCTAACAGACTATAGTCGACTGGGGTGATTGCTCACGTACGGGTCCGAGTATGCCGGTAGACCCCTTCAGGTTCGACAAGAACATCCTTCGAACCTTGAGACTGATCAGCATCCGACTCCTGTGAACTAATATCCAGTTGCTTCCTCTTGGACTTGCTTGGTGTGAAACTCGGCCCCACCACGTTCGCAGTCACTTCTGGGTACTCGACGTCAGGGAATGATTTCTTCTTCTGGGATTATTGTCTTTTGGCTGAGTCTGAAGTCGCTGTCAATGGGCTAAAAACTAAAGGTTTATTTGTCTGAAAGACGCAATGGCAATCAGAAAGTACTGCTGAGATGAGTTGCTCGCAGTGACATCTTGGGGCGATTTGATGGATGCTTTTCTTTCTTGTCAGATAATCCCTCAGATCCGTTGAGGAAGCGTCTGAGGAACTAGCCACGAACCCCTGAGGGTGAGGGCTTTTTGGCATTTTATGTTTTGAAGACATGCAATGCTGAACGCGGGTCTCACATTGCTTTGTTGAAATGTGTACATCGTGTAGTGCTAAAACGCGACCATCATGTTCAGAATTAGAAACACAAGCCTCGCGTACTGAGACAGATAGAATGCGAGCCTCGCATTTTGGAGCTGGTAGAATGCGGGTCTTGCATTTGACGCAGACCTCGTGTTGTTGAAGAACGTGGTCCTCGCATTTTGAAATAGAAGCACGGTCCTCGCGTTGCTTGAAAGAACGCGGGTATGAACCTCACATTCTGAATCTGCAGAACAGATTTTTTCTATAGAATTTCAATCTGTTATCGACAAGCACAATGCCTTCATCGACGTTCAGCATTCTGGTTAAGTCGCAGGGGTTGTTGGAAACCCCCAACAACCTAAAATTATAGAGTTTGGAGAGGAGAAGGACGACAGAATTGATCTTCATAGTCACTTTAATCGTATGTCGATGTTTTCACTCTACGGGTCTCCTGAGAGACATTGACGGGGGCTGCATAGGCTGCATGAGAGATTTTTAGAACTCATCTGAAGTGGCACCGCTTGCGCTGTGGGCAGTGGTGTGGACCACCTTAGGAGTAACCTCTGAAAAGATTTGAGAGCGAGTCTCCGAAGAGACTTTGCGGTATTTCCGTATTGTCTTGGGACTAGCGGAGCCTGAGGAAAGGAATTCCTTAAACTTTTCTTGGTCAAATTAAATGATGAGAGAATCTACCATCTTCTCGAGGAGCCGGACATCATCTTGCGCCACGGCGTTCTCGTCAGTAGAGAAAGAGATGCCCTGCGGTGTCGCCATCTTTTGTTTTTGTCAGAAAAGTGGGTCGATGTAAAGTTTCTTTAAGTGTCTGAAAAGTTACAACAGAACAATCTCAATTACAAAAGAAGGAAGAAGAACTCGTTCTCCCTTTTATTTAAGGTTAAGTTCTTCGTGTGACAATGGAGGGTGATTCTTGTTCTCTGTTGACTGGCCGACTATCAAGCTTCTCTTCAGGATGCTCTTAAAAATCAATCAGAGGGGAGCTCTATTTTTAACACACTAAGTGTTTAGAGTCTACTGATTACTCTTTTTCTCCAAAAAGCAAGAAACTTTTAGCTTGAGAATTCTCAGTTCTCAATCTCAAGAAAGCCTCCTCTCCTCCCGTTCATAGCTCCTCAGGCTATTTATAGGGAGTCATAGGGGTATTATTGTCCCTAAAATTCCTCCATAGTGGGATTAACTCCCACATTACGTAGGAAGATAATTAACCCAGTAATGGGGTCAGTTACAATAGAAATGTGGGTCTCCCGCTAGGCGTGGGCCTCACATTGCTTGTTGTAGATGCGGGCATCTCATTTAGAACGTGAAGTTACTCAGACCCGTATTTGAAGTGAGATGCAGGGTTTCTCTGACCCGCATTTAAAATAAGACGCAAAGTTTCTTAGACCCGCGTCTAAAGTGAGACACATGGTTCTTCAGACCCGCGTCTGAAGTGAGACACATGGTTCTTGAAGCGCTGAGTTGCTCAGACCTGTGCTTGAAATGGGACGCGGGGTTGCTCAGACCCTGCGTGAGATGCGGAGTTCCTCAGACTCGCAATGGACGGGACATAGTGTTACTCAGACTCGCGTTGAACGCGGTTTTACTCAGACCCACGTCTGAAGTCTTCGTGCTTTTATGGACGCGAAGTCCGCGTTTTAGTTTGAAACGCGACCTTCGCGTTGAAGTGAGGTTTGCGTCTAATAACTTATCCTTAATGATTTTTAGACAGCCTACATATACAGCACCTCTTGAAGCACAATGGCTCCAAAATGAGTGAGGTCCTTTCCCGTGTGCAATTGTATAATCCATAATCATCTTAATTACCATAATCATAAATCTTTACACTTAATAATTCAAATAATCTTCAAAAATTTCGAAAACATCTCCTGTAAAATATGGAGTCTGCCCCAATACAATAACTTAGATTTCAGCTAACATCAACCCACTTATTAATATACACCATCTTACACATAATAAACTACCATTATAGCTTGACCTCGCATACTTATAATTCCAATTCAAGGTGAAACCAGAAATAATATTTATATATTTACTCACCTCAAAGAGTCAGGGGCAAAAATCAAGTTTAAGGTCAACAAATACAATACATCCCATGTCCACCTTCCAATCTTATCCTGTACTAATACATGCCTAAATACATATACAGTTTCATAAGTTATATCAACACACAAAAGGAAAACATACAGGATTTAAATAACCGATCAACAAGTAAGTCTTCCAGCCTTCTTGTAATCACTTGGGGGGGTGAATAGGTGATGGCTAATCTAATGGTCAAATAATGCGGAATTAAAAACTTATTAAACTAAACACCAAGTATAACACAAGAGTGTAGCCGGATTCCCCATGAAGGGCTCTGGACTAACTCCTCAAGATTCCTCTAAATAAGAGTTGAGGTGCCGCGTTGGCTCTCTTAGTTGAATACTAGTGTTAGCAAACACACCCCAAAGCATATAACAATATGGGCACAAATATATATCAAGCATATAAAGATGAAAGTAATAAAAGCATGCAAGATATAAACAAGTAAGAGATAGAGAAAGAGCAATCGCAAACACGGGAGATTTGTTTTGAGGTTCGAGCACACTTGCTCTACGTCCCCGCCTTCAACACTATGAAGGATTTCCACTAAAATCGATCCCACCGGATCACTTGGCGCCGCAACACCTACAAGCTCTTGGACTCTCTAGTCCCTCTCTTGTTCCCGCAAGAATACACCGCAAGCCCACTAGCTCACCGAGGCCGCACCTCAAACACCGAGTTCTCACTAGAACTCGAAACAACGCGAACACACTCGTCCGCCTCCTCAAAGCAAAGAAGAAGTCTTTGGTGATCACAACACTTTGATCACCTAAAAACAATCTCACAATAACACTCCTATAGGATGAATATATCAATGGATAGCTCAAGTGTTTGTGAGAAAAACAAGGATGGAATGTGTGGTGAAAAACACAAGAAAATCACTTTTGAAAACTCTTGATAAACTCTCCTTTTGAATGGAAGTATTTGGCTCAAATATAAGTGGAGAAAACCTCTTGAAAGAGTAAGAAAACTGGTGTAAAAATCCACTGAAAACTTGTAGAAAACAGCCCCCAAAAACCCCAATTTATAGGGCTAGAAAAACTAGCCGTTGGGAGCCAGGTTGGCCTGTCGGTCGACCGGCCAACGGTCAGATTTCTGACCGTTGAGCCAGCGGTCGACCAGCCGGTCGACCGTGGCCAGGATACAGAGAGCTCAGCTCTCTGCCGGTCGACCTGGCGGTCGACCGGGGCACTTTCCAGAGAGCAGCTGCTCTCTGGCGGTCGATCGGCCCATCCTGTGCACATCTGTGCATATCGATCGACCGTTCGGTCGACCGACCTCTGGTCCGGTCGACCGGTCGGTCGACCGTCAGAGCCTGGCAGGCTTTAATAAGGGATTTAAAAGGTTGGCCTTTTAGTTTAAATAAAATCCCATAAATTCACGAAAAATCTACAAAAATAGGTTCAATATTATCAAGACATGTTACAAACAATTTGAACTATTTTTGTAACTTAGAAATTTTGGCTCAAAACAAAAACCGTATTTTCCAAAATAGATTTTTCTAAAACTTCTCCAAATACAAAAACAAGATGTTTTAAACTCTTTTAAAGCATAAAGTGTATGGATATGATCCACTACACATACATGGTGAAATATCTATATTTTTGACAATAAGCACTAAACATGATTTTGGTTAAAGATACATGTATATAGGAAGTCCAAAAACCAAACCGGTATTTTTCAAAAAGAAAACTCTTTTGTATTTTTCTAAAATAAAATTCTTTTATGAAAACTCATCTAAATAAGAGTGTGTGTGTATATGATATACTTGAGCAATCCACTAACTATTCTATCCTTTACATTTTAATCTAAAACAAAATCTTATAAAAATAAACCTAGACACAAGTCTTGATCTTGAAGTCTTCACTTGAAGTCTTCTCATCTTCTTGACTTGGTCCAAACTTGATCCAACGAGCTAGACTTCTCTTGAGTACTTGATGTGGTCTTGATGCACAAGCTCTTGAATCAAACCGTGCTAGCTCCAAAACTTGACTTTAAATCCTTTGTTGAAGCTACACACCTACTAAGATCTTGATCACAAATTGAGACTAAATAAATACAAGATCATTAGTACTATAACTACATGAGTTGATCATCATCAAAACTAGAGTGATGGGCCTTTGGGCCAACACTTCTATCCAGACATCTCAGAGCTTTACGCAGGACCTGAAAGACATTAACCTGAAGTGGGGTGAGCTCAACAACTCAGTGAGTAAAGTCACAAGAAATCAAGTTTAGTATTTAATACCATTGCAAATCAAGTATGGTGTAACTAAGCAATTTAGAGAAAAATCTCTATTATCTTCTTCCTTATGTAGGCAGTCCATCTTAATAGGTCATTGATGCTTTTTATTATCCGATACTTATTCTTCGCATTCTTCTAAGCATACATGTTCAAATATTCAACATATTATATCTTGTGGTATACTTTACCTAATCCGATTGTCTATCTCTTATTTTCACCTGGTGATTTACCAATTATATACATACTAACATCTCACTTGTTTTCAATTTATAACACATTAGAGTTTTATATATGATGCACGATTATTCTTCATATCATACTAGTATATCATTCACCATCCATGGTAACACACAAGTCGCAGTTACAACAATTCAGTCTTTTTAATTATTTCTCTCTTTCTCCTACGTAGTATACTTATTCGCATTTTTCTTGAATATTATAGTATTTCAATTACTTCAGATTTCTTTCAATTTATTACTGAGCCTGTTTTGTATATATATATATATACACATCATATCACATTCTTAATTATTACCTACTGCATTTGGTGGTACACAATCATACTTATATGTCCAGATACAAGTCCATAAATCTGGTGATACACCGATCACCCAATCACATTACTAGATATCAACTAACAATCCTGGTGATATGTATCGGTGTTGATTAGATCTCCCGGAGCATAAAATCATATTTCTATATTGGTTATAGTTCATTTTTGTTCTTCAATTATACATATGAGATGTAAGATATGTGTACATCACATACCACTCACAGTAATATCCACATATAATTGTATACTCATAGATGATGAAGCACACAACAACCACATTCATATACCAGATGTCACAAATAACGACATTCATATATCAGATGTCACAAACAACCATATCCATATACCAGATATCATAAAACAACCACATTCATATACCGGATGGCATAAATAACAACATCCCTTTATTTGATATCATAATAACCACATTCATATACTGGATATCGTAAATAATCACATCCAGATACTGAATGTCGCAAACAATAACATCCCTATATCCGGATATCATAACAACCATATCCATATATCGGATGTTACAACATACATTCATACATCACTCACACTCCTAGTGATAAACCGATCACCTAAACAGATTTTCATATCATTCTGGGTGATACACACCTCATAAATTTCAAACAGTCAGACGCAATACATACATATAAAAATTTATAATCACTATATTGCTCTGTCTTCGCACTCCAAAATTCACCATGGCTCTTTCCTCCAATACACATACACATGAAAAATTCATGATCCCTCCTCGTCTTTGCACTCTGTCGGAATTCACTTTAGCCCCTTCCTCTAATTGTAGGTTGTCTAAAAATCATTAAAGACAGTTCTTCAAACGCGGACCTTACTTCAACGCGAAGGTCGCGTTTCAACTAAGACGTGAATCTCGTGTCCAAGAGTAAAAGCGGATTTCAAATGCAGGTCTGAGTAACTCCGTATTTCTCTTCAAATACGGGTCTGAGCAACTCCCCGTCTCAATTTTAACGTGTGCTTGTGAGTTTCGCGTTTCAACTTTAACGCGGCCATGAGAAGCCTGTTGGAACACCTGTTCCCAGAATAAGTACTTAGATAGGTATTCAGATTTTTGATCATATTTTTCAATTTACTTCCAGTATTTATTTTATTTTATGATTATTATATGAGATTTTTGTATTGGATCTGGATTTGTGGGCTCAGAGTCAGCCTAGTATGAACTAGGAACCCGATCCTAGTGTACTACTTGATTTGATCATTCTAGTAGTCAGAATTAATCGATTTAAATTTTAAATATTGTTTTCTAATATTCTAGGTTTTCTATGATTTTCTAGAATTTTTCTGAATTAAGTTGCAAAATCTTCAAAACCAGTATCGGCAAGTGCCGCTGATCGATTCTCAGATTTCTAATTTACAAACGGAGTTGAATTTCTAAAACTACTTTTACATTATTTTCAGGATCATATTTCTATCTCAATGCATTTTTGGAGGTTTTCTGAAATTATCAAAATTTCACTGGATTTAGTGTCAGCCAGTATCTCTAGTCGATTTCAGGATTTTAATGTACAAATGGAGTTGAACTTCTAAAATTATCTTTCATATTATTTCTTAGAATCATATTTTCTACTTTAGTGTATT